>OY747711.1:20658913-20831413 GCA_963556495.2 Valencia hispanica
TAATATAGGGAAATATAAGTATATACATCTTTTTATATCTTTGTGTTTTAAACCCCTTACTGGTACTGAAAATATTTTACTGCACTAAATCATCCTTAGTAACAGTTTTCACATCGCAGAGGTCAGTGGAGTAGATAGTTGTGCCACAAACGTTTTTACTCCATTTATGATCTTATTGATTTGACAACTTTCAGAACTTACCTTTTACCGTTGTTTCTCCCCTAGATTGAGCCACTAACAGAAGTATTGCTGCCATTGTCTTGGTTACTTTTTCCATTTCATAGAAAGTGCCTCTGGACCAGTGTGTCTGTGTTTTACTTGCATGTCTGCTCTGTCTTCTCAATCAACCAGTATTTCATGGCAGATTTCATTCACAATGAACCAGTTTCTGCTGAATCTTTCTTCCACTGTCACCACATTCTCACTCAGGGGGGATTGCTGCAAAGTCAATGACAAAGCAATCTGATTTTCTTACTTAGAAATCTTTTTACCAATTGGCATAATAAATTGAACATTATTAAATTGTATTATACTGAAGGCACGTTGGAGTCAGATATATGATCCTTGCCCATTATGATATATGGAGGAGATGGTTTAAACTTCCTCCTTCTCTTTCTGCTTGTTGGCATTTCAATTGAGTTGAACTGTTCTCATAGAGACATGGTAGTTCTTAGTTTGGTGGGGTTAGTCACATTTCTAATTGGATTTATATTTCTAATTCCTCTTACATTTTACATGTAAATTACACTTTTTATTTGTTCATTTTTCTTTTGGTTTTAGAAAATAGGGATTCATTTTACAAGCATCAAATAACGTAGGTTCCAAGCTCTATGTCCAATATGGACACCAAAGGAATTATCACATATGCAAAGGTTATTATCTATAAGAATAGAAATTGAAACATGGATAAGCCAGTTCATAATATTGTAATGGGAACATCATGCCACTAGTCCCTGATGCCTCTTCTAATGTATTCTAAGTGTTCATTTAAAAAAATAGTTATAATACCTGCCAAGACTCTTATGTCCTTCAATACTACATCAATACTGTCACAGACATTACCGAACAGATCCTGCAGCTCACTGATCATCACAAATCTGTGAGTAAAGTTGTGAGTCATGCTGGTACCAACAACATTTATAAACATCAGTCTGAGCTCCTGAAGCGTGATTTTATTCACCTTTTTAATCTTTTAGAAAACACACATGTCTCTGTTTTTATTTCTGCCCCCACTCCCACTGTCGGCAGAGGAATTGGCCATTTTAGCAGACTTTTATCTCTCAATACTTGGCTCTCCTCCATCACCGCCGTTCACAATATTGGTTTTATAGACAATTTTAACATTTTTTGGGGCAGGAAGCACCTGTTTGGACCAGATGGGCTCCATCTAAATAGACAAGGCACTCGTACACTGACATTGAGCCTGGCATGACCACGCCCCCCCCTGTCAACTACACTGGCCACAGCTGCCCCTGCCTTCTCTGATTCCTCCGCCACATCCTGATGTGCAAATGGTCCCTGCTCCTATGAACTCACCCCTGATTTTAACAGTAACTCACATACTGGACTTGGACCTTGTTCTACCTCATTCATACCTGTTATTATCAGCAGAGAGCGGACTAAAAATCATAAACCGAACAAATGCAATCCAAATAATCTCAAAAAGTTGCCAAAAGCCCCACTTTCAGTAAATCATACAGTCACTCCATCTCCAATCACTATTAATATGGCACTTTTTAATGTTCGCTCTCTGCTGAACAAAACTTTTATAATAAATTATCTGATTTTAGACCATAATCTTCATTGTTTATTTTGAACAGAAACTTGGCTGAGTGCAGATGCTCCTGCTGTTCTGACAGAGGCTCCCCCACCTAATTTTAACTTCACTTATTCTACGAGGAGTAGCAAAAGGGGAGGCGGAACTGCTTTTATAAGTTTATCAACACTTTCCGCCAAACCTGTTTTATTTGATAACTATTTTACTTTTGAATATAATGCAACTGTTTTTAGCACTCCTCAGATTTTATGTGTCACAATTTATAGGTCTCCTAAAAAGAGTGCACTTTTTATTCAAGAATTTTCAGAGTTTTTATCAATTTTGAACAACTCCTTTGAAAGGATCATTTTAGCTGGTGATTTAAATCTACATATGGATAACCTTTTAGACCCTTTATCAACAGATATTTTAAACATCCAGACTTATATGGATTTTAGCCAACATGTCCTCCAGACGACTCACAACAAAGGACACACCCTGGACTTGGTCATCACGCATTGCCTGTCCACCCGTGTGTCCTGTGTTGTTGACTTGGCTGTCTCTGACCACTACTGTGTGTTTTTTAACATTACAGTTTTATTCAGCAGAAGACCTCTGTGAGAACTGTCAGGAAGACCCATCTAACCTCTGAAATGGCTGCAGGTTTTCTGGAAATTTTTAAAAAGAATCCTCCTATTGTTTTACCTGCCCCCTGTGATTTTATTGTCAATGAGTTTAACAGAAGGCTTCAGTCCACTCTTGACCGGCTTGCTCCACTACAAGTTAAAAGTTTAAAATCTAAAGCTGCACCGCCGTGGAAAAATGAAAACCTCCGAAAAATGAAGAGAAATTGTAGGGCGGCAGAGAGAAAATGGAGGAAAAGTAAAACCACAATAAACCATCAAATATACACAGATCTTCTCAAATTGTACAACAATGCAGTAAGAAATTCAAGAAATTCATACTTCTCCAAAATCATCTCGGAACATAAAAATGATTCCAAAATCATTTTTTCCACCATTGATAATTTTTTTAACAGAGCTACTACTGCATTTCCTAAAACCCCCTCAAACACTCTTTGTGAGGAGTTTGCAGACCACTTCAGAGGGAAGGTAGACACCATCAGATGTAAGATTTTATCTTCTCAGAGTAACATGGTTTTAGACAAATCTGAGCGTGTGTCTTTACCAGAGGAAACGCTGGACAGTTTTGTCCTGGTAGAAGCAGGGACTCTTGATAAAGTTTTCTCCTCAGTGAGGCCCACCACATGTGTTTTGGACCCGATTCCAACTTCCTTTTTTAAGCAATTTTATGGATGTTTTAGAGATGAGATTTTAACCATGATGATTTGCTCCCTTCAGACGAGGGTCTTTCCTGCCGCCTTTAAAGGGCCGGTAGTGAGGCCCCTGTTGAAGAAGAGCAATTTAGATTTTAATGATTTTAACAATTTTAGACCGGTATCTAAATTACCTTTTTTAAGCAAAATTTTAGAAAAAATTGTTTTAATTCAACTTAATGATTTTATTAATGAGCACAATGTCCTGGAGAAATTTCAGTCTGGTTTTAGGGTGAACCACAGCACAGAGACGGACGGCCCTTTTGAAGATTTTAAATGATTTTAGATTAAACTATGATGCACAGAAGGTGACAGTGTTGGTTCTACTGGATCTAAGCGCTGCCTTTGATACAGTAGACCACACTATTCTTTTAACCCGTTTAAAACAGATTGGCCTCTCTGGTGCTGTTCATAAATGGTTCACATCCTATCTCACAGACAGGACTTTTATGGTGAGTTTAGATACCTGCTCCTCTAGGGTCCATAGGATTACATGTGGTGTGCCCCAGGGTTCGATTTTAGGCCCAGTGCTTTTTAACCTGTATATGTTCCCTCTTGGCAGCTTCATCAGAAGACATGGAGTTAACTTTCACAGTTATGCTAATGATACACAGCTGTACATCTCCATGTCTCCCGATGACACACGGCCAATGGATGCACTTTTTAACTGCATTTCAGACATTAAATCCTGGATGGCAGAAAACTTTCTCCAGCTCAACCAGGACAAAACTGAAGTTTTAGTCATCGGTCCAGAGGCTCAGAGAGATAAACTTTTACCAAAACTACAATCACTGTCTTTTAATCCCTCTTTACAAGTGAATAACCTGGCCGTGATTTTTGACTCTGAGCTGACTTTTATTGATTACTGTAATGCCCTGATTTCTGGTCTTCCCAAAAGAGTATATCAGGTTTACAACTACTACAAAATTCAGCAGCACGTGTCCTGACGAAGACCAGGAGGCGGGAGCACATTACACCGGTCTTAAAAGCATTGCATTGGCTCCCCGTACATTTCAGGACCGACTTTAAGGTTATTTTTATGGTTTTTAAGTGTCTTAATGGTCTTGGGCCTTCTTATCTCTCTGAACTGCTTTTACCATATAAACCTTCGCGGTCTCTGCGCTCCTGTGGCAGCCGTCTCCTTGTCACCCCAAAAGTCAGGACACACAGTTTTATGGCCCTCACCTCGGGAACAGGCTGCCAGAGGACCTCAGGGCCGTGGAGAACGTTCATGTTTTTAAGAGCAGGCTCAAGACTCACCTTTTTAGCCTAGCTTTTAACTGATTATTATTTATTACTGTTTGTTTACTTGCCCTGCATGTTTTATATGATTATATTTTTATCAGTTTTACTATTTAATCTTAGCACATTAATTTACTGGTTTTTTTTTTAACTTTAATTTATCTTAATCCCCGTTCCAGTGTATCCTCAGTGGGAGCCCTCTGCCACGAGAGCAGTGGTCGGCTGTGGCTGCCTGGGTGCTCTCCAGGTGGAGCTTGGGTGGAGGTGGGGGTCTTGGCCTTGCCTCCACTGGGTGCCCTGTGTCAGCGCCTCGGCTGCTGCTGTTAATCTACCGCTGTCGGGGCAGATGGCTCCTCTGATGGCGTTTCCTTGCATGGTTCATCTGCACTCGGCCCAATGTCCTTTTTTACTTTTTCTTTTAACGGTGTGTGTGCATGGGAGTTGGGTTGGGGGGAGGGGGGTATGCTTTTAAATCTGTGGGGGAGGGAAGGGAAGGTGGTTTTATGTGGGGTCATTTTAATCTTTAAAGCACTTTGTGATGCAACTTCTTGTATGAAAAGCACTATATAAATAAAGTTTGATTTGATTTGATACTAAATATATTAAAAACAAAATGGACACATTTTTCCTCCAACTCATTGTGGACCAAGAACATGCAAAGTGAGGAGCTGAACAGAACTAGATTAAAGCTTAAACTAGTGAATTGGTAAGTCCCTTTTTTCAAAAGAGACCACTGGACGCTGGGTCCAGCATAGATTTTTAATACAAACCGCCCACAATTTACAAGCCCAAGCTTGAGAGTCAAGTGGTTACACAACCAGATGTGGGAGTATTTGAGCAATAAACATGCAGCATAACAACACCAACCATGGCAGACTACACTCTTTGTTTGTGTTTGTTGCTTGAAAGTGTCACATATGTTGGCAGGGAATACATCCTGTCCTAACAGTGTACTAAGGAGGTAGAAGAAAGCTAGGTCAGCTTATGTCTTCCAGTACTCTTTTTTTTTTTTCTACTTACAACATTCTTAGTCAACCAGAACTTTCAATGCTTGCACATTTCTCAAGACAAGCTGGGGTCTTTTTATTTTTATATATTTAGATGGAATTGCTACGAAATTGTGAAAACAATTTAGAGCCCTAAGATAAAACCCAGTGTGGCTGATGTAGCTGTATTAGCTACTATATCTTCTCATTTGGAGCACAGCATCTTTCAACCAATTACTCCTAACTCTCACAGTAAGTGGTATCACCTGGTTTAGACAGACACTACAAACAGAGCACATTATTTTCTCTAAGCAGGGCATCGGTGAGAAAACATTCACAGCAGGGCGGCAGCATAATAATTGTGCTTGAGAGAACCTGGGGGAAAAATAAGATGAAAGCGTTCCAGACTTTTAAGTCCTAAATAAAGCTTTGGATCTGATTTGCTGCCCGTCCAATTCAAGACAGGACTATGGAGCGCTGTATTGAAAGGTTCTTCCACCTGACAAACAGGAGAACGCCTATGAGTAACTGTCAGCTTTTCCGTTTGTCTATGACAGCGTCTGTCTTCATTCAGCACTCTTAAATTGGCTTTGGAACCGATTGGAAATGGTTCTTTTATTATACACCTCCCATAACTCCCCCTCTCATCAAAGCCAGGCCATCTTTTATCTGGAAGATGACGTTTCCATTAGGGTCTGCCAACTTCTTACTGCTGCTCTGTGAGTTGTGGTGCTGGGGGATGAGCATTGTTAACCAACACAACAACATCAGCAGCATCTCACTGGCTGGGACGAGCAAAAGCCTCGGTCGAGGAAAGGCAGTTCATCAGATGACTGCTCACCCAGAACACACACACACACACACACACACACACACACACACACACACACACACACACACACACACACACACACACACACACACACACACACACACACACACACACACACACACACACACACACACACAAAGCAGGGACATAGACACACACACATACGCCCACACACACACAACATTTCTCCTGCGCTCTTACATTCACACCCTCATTCTTACAGAGACAAACACACAAAAATTCACAGATCTGACAAAGTCAGACAACAAAGGCGCAGAAAAAAAGACAGAACTTGGCCAAAGGGAGCATGTCTGTCAGCTCTTCCTCAACAGTTTCAGGGTTTCATCAAAAGGTATGAGAGACCCATAAGGCTCAGCTGCCAATCTGGCAAGACTTTCAGTCCCCAAACACAGAACCGGGGTTCTTTCAAAGTGAGCTGGCTCCCTCCTCTTTGTGTCACTGTCTTCATTAACTTTAGCTTCAGACCTAGCTCACATTTAGTTCAGGTTTTGGAAATCAGGAGAGTTTCACAACATCGAGAGCATGGACAGTTTTTGCCCTTGTGTACATTTAAAGGCTGTGTCGACTGGTTCCGGTGACATTGTTGTTACTAATGAGGACACGGCTGTACTCTGTATGTGCTGGTCGGCAGAGACATACGCTGTGGTCCCACTCTGGGAGCTTTAATTAGGCCTACATTATCAAGCTGCCTGTCCACATTGACCCTATTATGTATTGTTTAGATGCTTCATAAATCATCAGTCTAAATCAGAGATTCTTCAGTCAATTATGCTAATGTAAAGCAGAATTCTTTACTTTTTGAAAAGGAAACCACTCTTTCTGAAAATGTCCAGACTATTAATTGAAAAACAGAGAAACCAAACCTACATTTAGCCTAGCACCTTGAAAAACACCTCCCTGGAGGTAGAGAGGTGTTTTCTAAAGATGTTTTTTAACTGTATGTGCAAAGTCAGATTGTCCATTAAGAAATTATTTTAAAGCTTTGTGTAGTATAGTTGAAGTGCTGTCAGATACATAATAACAGTCCTCTACCACCAAGTTAACTTTCTGCGGAGTCAGAGAAACCTGACCTCTAGCGGGACATGATATTGGTTGAAATATAATGAAAGAAGAACAACAAGAACAAGAAGAAGAAAATAGGCCAAAAACACAAAAAAATTATCCTGAACATGAATAGTGTTGAGTGAGGAAGGCAGAAAACAAAAACAAAACCATTTCAGGCTATGTACCACTAATACAATGCAACATGAACTTTGGAGAAAAAAAAGGGTTATTTATCTCATGAAATTAGAGCTTTTTTTAATTACAAAACTTGTGTGTTTTCTTTCATTTTATACTAAGCTGTGAAATTTTATTACATCAACCATATTAACAGATACATCTTTAGGTCAAAGAATTTGTTCAATATAAAAAACAAGGATTACTACTTTAATATTAGAATTATAAAAAACAGAATCCATGAAAAAAATAACATAGAACTTGGAAGAAAATAAATATATTTCCTAAGGTTTGGGCAACTCATTAAAAACATAAAGGTGATTTTTTTACTAGATATATATATATATATATATATATATATATATATATATATATATATATATATATATATATATATATATATATAAGGCTGTCAAACGATGTGGTTGTCTGTATTTTGAACCCTACTGTCTCTATTCCTGTTTGTAAAGTCATTTTATTTATTAAGCTGTTAAAAGTCCAGATTAAATTAGAGTGCTTTTTTTGGAGTACTGTTGAAGATTCAAATGGCTTAGGATCACAAACGATTGTTTATTTTTAGCCTTAATAAACTTTAATTAAAAGAAACAGCAGATCACAAATTCTTGCAGATCTATGACCTTATCTAGAAATCAAAAATATTTCCTGTTTTGCTGTTTTTCTTTTGGTTTCTTCAAGTGGTAGCAGTAAAACAGCTGTTTCTCCATCATGATCTCATCAGATCCGCATCCTTGACCTATGCACTTAGCTGTAAATGTCAGCCATCTTTATGGTCTCTGTGATGAGTTTATTGAACAAATCACACTCGCTTAAACACGCACACACAAACACACGCACACAAGGCCACCAACCCATACACACCTACACACACATTTTACGTAAGTAAACTGCCATGAGATATGTCCTTCAAAGGCAACTATAACTCTGATTTCTAGGTGTGCTGAAATCCATGGTACACAGAGCTTGTGGCAGCATAGGAGCTGACCACCATTTCAGCATACCTACTGAAATAAATCCAGATGTCACGGGGGAATGAAAAGCAATATTTCAGGTGATGACCATTTTGGTAGCCCTTGTGATCAAATATCTTTCACACTCCAATAAAGATGCATAGAGTGAATGTGAAATAATTCCCACAAACCAAAAAACTGACTGCAAAAATATAATACATACAACTTATCGTTCCTTAATTGGGAATTGCTCAGGGTTAAAAATATTTCACTTTTAATTTTCAGAAATCTTCACACTTCAAAACTTTTATAGATTATGTTAGATCAAATTTAAGCCATATGTTTTATATGTAAATGTTTGTTGTCAAAAACATCTGGTAACTTACATTACTCTAGGACCATGTGAGTCTTTTGCTGCCCTGGGTGCTGCAGCTCACCCGGACCCACATAAGTTGAAAGCTATTTCTAGTCATTGTTAAGTCATAAAGTTCCACTTGAACAAATATCTGTACACAAAATAAACTGATGCTGCCAACTAAACTTATTTTCTCATACACTGAATACATAAATATATTCTCATCCTCCTCATACTCTCATCTCATCATACATAGATCATTTGTGAAATGTGATGCAAAGCTAGATCATATATTTTTGCAATGTTTCACTGAAACAATTACAGGGTTGTACAAAAGTGCACAAACCTTTTGAACTTTTTGTCACATTAAAACCACAAAATTAGAAACATTTCAAAGGGTAGTTTTATGTGATAGACCAGAAAATGTGAACTTGAAAGAAAATGATTAATTATTCACATTTAATTTTTACAAATGAAAATCTAAACGTGTTTAACATTTATTTTCTTGCCCTTAATACCTCTAAATAATATCCAGTGCAACTAATTGTCTTCAGAAGTCTGCTTTTCTGTTTGTTTAAATCTCAGTATAAATGCAGCTGTTCTTTAATGCCTTTTATAGGTTTGTTAGAAATTGGTGAAGAAGAATGATGACAGACAGGTCACAGATGATGTGGAGAAGTTTAAAGTAGTGTTAACTGTTTGCTTTAAACATGGAGCCCTGTTTGGAGGATCAGCTAAAAATGGAAAGGGAATGTCCGAACTGCAAGACATGACTATCCAACTAAACTGCCAGGCCATGCAAAAAAGCCCCAGAGCAACAAAGAGGTTCATGGCAGATATAATAAAAGCTTTAGAGACCCACAGCTAGTTTTGACAAAGTCTTTTGACAGGAGTCGCTGGAACAGAAAAGAAAGGTCATTCTACAAACTATTAACTTATGTTGGCTAAATACAAATGTACATGACACATTTCAGGGTTTTTTGTGAAGTGTTTAGAAAACTATGAATAATTTTCCACTTCCGTATTGGTCTCTTAAATTCTATTAAAATACACTGAAATTTGTGGCTGTATTGTGACAAAATGTGATAACTGTCAAGGGGTATGAATAGTTTTGAAAGTCCCTATGTGTATCCATTGTTTATAACCTCTTGTTCTTGAAGATTCACCGGAGGACTGGTGAGAGAGAGAAAGAGGGGCAGTGTAAATTCTGGACAGGCCAACCCAGAGACACACAGGACGAACAACCATGCACACACACACTTACACCTAAGGTCAATTTAGAAAGACCAAGTAAAATAACACTGTTGTTTTTGGACCGTAGGAGGTAGTTGGAGTACCCGGAGAGAACCCTTGCATGCACAGGGAGAGCATGCAAACTCCATGAGGAAAGACCCCAGGCTGGGACTTGAACCCAGGACCTTCTTGCTGTATGACAACAGAGTTACCAACTGCACCACTGTATGAATACTTCAGCAAGGTACTATGTGTATCAAGCTGTAAAAAAACTGTGATTTTCTATTGCTGGAAAGACATTAATTTTTTCAGCAAATACATCTCTACATAACAGATGAATGAGTCAAAGCTCATAGTGATTAGCTTACTCAGTGGTTGTTAGGAGTTGCTCAAGGCCCTTCTTTGCTTGAAATGCTATCCCTTTTTTGTAAACAATAAATGAAACATTAAGGTGCACCAAAATCCTGTCTTATGTGACTGTAACAACATAACAGCATATTATAACAACTGGACCAACTCTTACCATATGGAAAATACTGATCTGATCTCAGACCACTCCTGAATCAGCGTTCTTCTGGAGTTCTGGTTCATAACAGCAGGAGTGATGGGGCCAGGGACACAAGTACTGCTGCCACGATGATAAATGTTGTGCATTAGAACTGTCTGCCTCTCTGTGCCCATGCTGGCCTGCAACTCTGCCTAGTGGAGCATAGAGCAGAAGGTGTGGGGAGGAAGGAGTAGGATTGCTAAGCAATTGTAATGAGATCTTTCACAGATGGACTGTAACTCCTCCTTTCCACCGGAAGCGTAAGCGGCACGTTACAGGAGCAGCACGTTTCACTTTCGTATTCTGCTGCTTGGCCCTTTCCACCGGGTGCGTATGAGGTGCATAGCAGCAGGGAAGCAGCTGTCACAGAGAGCACGAAATCACGCGTGATTTTGCTAATCTCGCGTGGTTTCGTCAGTAAACACAACAACCATAGACATATATAAACGTCTATGACAATAATAACCAGGAAAAGACAACAACATGGCTCCAAAAGGTTGGTGTTTTATGTTATGTCTGTTTTATATTCGCCAATAAGTTTATGTTATGTCAGGGAATATCCAAAATCGCTCATTTGTGTGATGACACACAAATGAGACCCTCCCGCGAGGTACTGACTTCTCAACGGGCCACACAGGTAGTGACTTTTTTTTAAGTAAAGCAACCGCAAAGCAGCACGTTTCTTTTATTTTGAAAATTTCCAGTGCCGAGCCGTTTATTTCCTGTCTCCCCTATCCAAAATGTAGAAATTTACGTGTTTCAAAGGTGTACTGCGTAGAAAATAGGGCTGCCGCGTATGTTTAGAAAAGTGCTGCGACATGTCGCTCCTCAGACGTGGCAGACTCGTGCTGCACGCCTCTGGTGGAAAGGGTTCTATTGACTACAGTGGTGGCTATCAACTGCGTATGACGTGCTGCTCCTGTAACGTGCTGCTTACGGGTCCGGTGGAAAGGAGGGGTAATATAACATCTCATATCCATTGCAGATGTCTAACATGCTTAGATGTGAAATGGCAGATGGTTATCTTGTTCAGAAAAACTGATGATTCAGGTACTCATGTTTAACTTCAAGTTGAGATGGAGGAGGCTTTTACCTCTGTAAGAAGTTTTCCAGAAAAAAATACAAATAAAACAAGGATTAAAGGTCAGTTTGTTTGTACATAGACTTCAGCTCTATTTCAAACTCAAGCCTGTCATTTCCTCTACTTCATGTTATCGGTTTTCCATTATACAGCAAGAATTTCCTTTTAATTAAATCTCTAGGTTCTTTGAGATTTCTTTTTTAACAATAATTTCTTACTTTTATCCCTTCCCCTTTTCTTCAACTTATCTTCTTTGTTTCCCTCCTTCCTTGTCTTTTGCTTTTTATCAGTCATCTTGCAAGAAAATGTAATAAAAGGCCAACACAATGAAGGAGCTCTGCTCTGCTTTGTTGTGTTGTTGTTGCAGAATCTCTGCTTTGTCTTTTGTTTTTGTTTGTGGCAGCAGTCCTTATCAGAGAGATGGGTGAGAGATTCGGCCTCTGTGCTCCTTTGTGTTGAAATAATACGACAAGAAGATAAAACCTTGTGGGTGACCAGTTCAATGCTTTCCCCCTCCTGCCAATGTATTCTCCTCGTCCCAAGGTGTGCTAGGAAGTCCCCAGTGGGGCTAACAGATATTACATCTTTTTGTCTGCTACCACCTTTGATCTAATGTCAGTCCTCCCTCCTCCTATTGGATGACAAGACACACATTTTCATATCCCGTAGCTGGATAGCTTTGAAAATAAACTGTGTGGTGGCCATTTATGCTGTAAAATTGTATTACCATGGAGGAAGCAGACATCCTGGCCTTAAAGGAGTAGCATAAACAATAAAAATGGCTCCAGCTGAGTTCTGCATAGATGCAAAAACTTTTTACAGTCAGCTGTTAAATGCTGATGGCGACACAAGTTCCTGGCTGAAGCCATTACTTTGACTCTAATCGACAGTGACTATTAAGATTTCATGAAGTGGTAATGATTATACAATGACTTCCAGCACTGAAATATGTCGATCAGCCACAGCTATGAAATAATCTGACAAATACTGTACAGTCTACCCTGATGCAACAAAACAGCTCCCAAACTGTCAGGTCATGGGCTCAACTCAACTGTTACCTGACACTAGGAAGGTGAACCGCTATAGATTAGACTTGTTTTACCAGCCACAATGTTATAGAAAAAAATAAATAAAGATGCCGGTTACTTAGACCACACCATGGAAAGCTTTAGGTGAATAAAGATTACTCTCAGATTTAAGGATAATTTACAGAATGTAGCCCACTTACACTGCACATAATAAATCCAAATGACACCTTTTTTTGTGGCTAGCCACTGTAATTCCAAAACAGGAGCATTTACTCCCTCAAAAATCTGTAATCCTGTTTAAGGTACTTCAAACATAGAACTACAGCTCTGCCTTACATTAAATGAACTGAAACACATTCCTTCCTAGACAACACGTTTCTCTCTATATATAAACCTAATACGACATACATATCCTAGAAGCATTCTTCAAGCTTGACTTTTTAACACTAAGAAGATCCAGGCCATTTTTGCAGAAACCTATATCATGACTGACAGATGCTGAATTGTGTTTTCAGTACAGAAATATTCTAAGGGAAAACACTCTTAACTGGAATTCTTTGGTAACAAAAAAGTGCCTTGGATTGTGGTGTTCTGCAACAACACATCTGTTGTATCTTGAAAATGAATCAATAACCCTTAAACCATTTCATATTTTGATAAATAAATGACGTTTTATCTTTTTTAGATTGTATGTGATAGACCCACAGAAAGTTGTGCATAGTTGGGAAGTAGAAGAAAAAAGATGATGGTTTTATTTTATTTGTATTTTTTTTCTGAAAAGTGTGGCAAGCATTTGTATTCAAACCCCTTTACTCTGATAGCCAAAAGCTATAGATATTCAGTGAAGGCCTCAGAGGTTTGTTAGCAACATTAATGAAGAAACAGGATCGTGAAGATCAATGAACACTCTAGACAAGTCAGGGATAAGGGTGTGGAGAAATTTGAACATCTTATTGAGGACTGTTCAATCCCTCATCTGACATTGGAATAAGAAATGCACAACCACAAACCTACCTAGATATTACCAGGGATGTATAAACCTAATCACAGAAGCAGCCAAGAGCTTTATGGTAACTCTGGAAGAGCTGAAGAGATCCAGGGCTAAGGTAGGAGAATCTGTTCACAGAAAATTAGTTGTGGATTCTAAAACTCTGCCTTTATGGAAGTGTGGCAGGAAAAAAGGAAGAAAAAAACAATTGTCAAAGACAACTAAAAAAGTAATGCATAATTGTGAAGTGGAAACATGCACTACTTTTCGTCGCTGTATCCTAAAATCCCAAAAAGCTGTGTGGTTTAAACAGGAGAAAATGTGAAAAAATGTCCCATTGGTATGAACACCTTTGCACAGCGGTGTATATAAAATAGTCCTTTAAGCCATAGTAGTAACCCAGTGTTTTGCTACAACACTGAAAACTTCATTATTCTGACCTTAGATCCATATGTTCATCCATTTGTGCTACAAACACTTCACCAATCATTCACATGCTATATATCATGGAACACCACTTGACAGCATCATTGTAGATGGCTAATCCATGGTATTTGCTTGACCTGTCTTTAGCCTTAATGTACCGTAATGATGGCTCCAAAGGCTAACGTTTTCCAGTTTATAGAGTAGATGTTTATGGAGAGAAACAAATACACAAAGATTGGCTGTCTGGCTGCCCATCGATTTATACGGCAGTTGACTAAAGAATGGTGGTGGGTGACACTGGCATTCAATAGTTGTTACATTTTCATATAAATAACATCAGCATTCTGGCCTTTAATAGCCTTACAAATTACAACATGGATGAAAGAGTGGGCCCCGAGATCCACAGCATCGATTACAGTGGGGCCTTTTTTGAAACTTTGCACAATCAAACAACACTTGGAAATCATTTCCATGCCACTGGATTTCAAAACGTCCAAAACTTGCTTTCAGGAACATTACGTTTTAAATCTTATCTCCCCAAGACATACAAAGTGGAGCATGCAATAAGCTGAAATATATAGCATAGTCACTATTGCTGTTCCTTAGCTTTGCACCCGACCAATCATAATGTGCCAGTGCTGATGGTGAAATAAAACTTTTGACTTAATGTTAAGCTCAGACAGGATCCGGCAGAGACACAGAATTCCCACAACAATTTTCTACATCTTTTACAGAAGCTCTTTGTCAGCCACTAAGCTATTTTGCAAAATGCACTCCTGGATTAAAGAGTTAAGAAGTGTAGGATACATCGAGCATAACTGAGTTATTAGGCTGAGAGAAGGGAGGAGATCCTAATGGAAATATAAGGTAGGCCCTGTGTGCCTTTTTAATTACTTTTGTCAAGGTGTTTGCTTCATCCTTTTGGGACAAGCAAACAAAATCATTGGTCATAGGAGCAACTTACAAGTCTCACAAAGCTGTAGTGTTTGCAAGCATGCTCAAACTTCTCCCTGCGACATCCATGTTCCCTCCTGAGGAATAGAAGGCTGTGAAGCTGCTAAACCGAGCAGAATGAGGCCACTGATTCAAGGGTGCCCTCTCTCACCTCATGTGCGTACCTGAGGGTTGAAGGAGGACAAAGGAACAACATGCGCCTGTCTGTTTGATCTCCTTGTATGAGGTGTGCTGCACATGTAGGCTGCTGACACGTCACGGATTATTTGCTTTTGCACCGCACTGCCCGTCACTGCTCAGCTCTTTTCATTTCAGAGAGAAGCTGAGAAATATTTTTATGCACACAGACAGAGCCTTTCTTTTGATTACGCAGTGGAATAAAACACACAGGACCACGGTCTCTGTTTAGACTTCCCTGCTTGAATGCAACTCTTCTAAGTGAAAGACAAGAGACCAACCAGTCACTCACACACAAATAGAAATAACAATGAGGAAAATACACATCATTCTGGAGATCTTTGACATAAATGTCAAGTGCATCTCAGCATATAATTGGACTTAAGATCGCTATGTTTCTCATTCAAACCTCAATAAAACTGACGGATAGTCATTAGGGGATATAGGGATGATCACTAAATTCATTATTCATAAATAAAAAGAAGGGGACAAGGGGAAGATAAGTGTTTCTGCTGACAATGCTCTCAGAAGCCTGAGACATTTTAAGAGGGGATACAGTTCCCTCCCTCGTCAGCCCCAGTCATAAATGGTGTCTGCTGTGCTCTTTTTCATCCATTCATCTGATCCGTCCAGTGTCTTCATCTCTTGTTTTCTGCTGTTCTTTTGCTCTAATATTTTAAGAGTCTGTGTAGTGTGTTAGCAAAAATGTACTTTCTTGTTTTCACTTGAAATGTACCAAAGGATTTTATTGTCAGTAAAATAAACCAAAGAAAAATAAATGAAATTTTGGAACAAGGAGCAAAATGAATATTAGTGGAAGCTACAGTAGTTGCACTAGAACAATATCAGCATGTAAATATTTATCTACTGAAGTTATTCAACAAAATTTCCCTGGCAGCAGATAATTAAAAACAGCATGCATATTACATTTATGTGTGGGTTTAACAAGCTTGAATGGAAGGCACACGGGGATGGTAAGGAGACCAGCACCGGATTGAAGAAGGTAATTAAGTTGACCAGAACAAGGCGAGTTGTCTGTTAAATATTTCTTGCAGCCTCACACAAAGCCCATTGGAAGGCATCAACAACAGGGCACCAACAACAATTATCGAATAATTAGCTGAGAGGCAACCAGGAGGACTTTTCTTTGGCAGTAGAGATGTTTGGAAACAATTGTGCAGTTAATTCTAGACTTTACCCATTCAAAACGGTCTCTGGTTTTGTCTTGTAGTTTAAAGGTGGATCCTGTGCAATGTAACAAGAACCAATATTTTTTTTTATTTATGTGTTATGTATCACAGATATACTGCATTGTTGATTA
The DNA here is from genome assembly GCA_963556495.2 of Valencia hispanica. Classification (NCBI taxonomy): domain Eukaryota; kingdom Metazoa; phylum Chordata; class Actinopteri; order Cyprinodontiformes; family Valenciidae; genus Valencia; species Valencia hispanica. Next base: position 20,675,383 of record OY747711.1, read on the forward strand.
CAATGTCATTGTTTGCAATATTAACATTACAGAGGACTGTATGTAGTGCAATAATTGTCTGGTAACATATTCCAAATGTCTGAAAGTCCTACTTTGAGTATCTTCTTCCTGTTGGTCTCTAGCTGGAGTTACAATAGAATAGAATAGAGTATAATAGAATAGAAATAGGCACAATAATACAAACATAACTATAAAACAAGAATACAAATAGAAATGCAAACAAATATGAATAAATATTTATTTTCAGTTGCCTACATGTGACACAGAGGACAATACCCAAACTGCTAAAGGTCACAGCAAGTGATGGAAGTGTGGTAACAAGTGATGTGAATTAGAGGAGCAAGGAAATCTTTATTGCAACTAATATCTTCAATATAATTTTTAAAAATATCAGCATTGCATAGTTTTCTAATATCCTGCAGCCCTCAAGTATATATGCATACATGTATAATTGTCTTCTAACAAAAGACTACTTTTTCAGAAACTAAAAGCTGGAAGGTCTATCTTCTTGTCTATTGTGAAGTACAATCTAGGGATAACTTGATCAGAAGATTATGTCCATAGTTCCGCAGAGTCATTTAAGAACAGCCATTTACCAAAACCAAGTCCTTGTCTGATACTTCAATAAATTCAATGTGATGTAAACGTTTGAAACGAAGTGGCATTAAAGTGCAGGAAAGTAGCACACTTGTCTCGCAGGATTATATGGTTAACATTTACCATGTTCCGGAACTGTTCTATACAAGTAAACTTGACTACATCAGTATTGAGATTGTGTTCCACTTAACTCACCATCCAATCATGTTCATGCCACTGCAGCTTGTCTATTTAGTTTTTCTTTAAAGCGACTGATGTTTTCTCGATGAGTTTCTCCGATCAGCCGCTAATATGCTGCTAAAACACTATATTAACAATCTTCTGACAATGTGTCAGATGAGATGAGCATAGCTTTATCTTTTTTTAAAAGAACTATACTTGATATGACACTAATAAACCTACATGTTGTACCTGCTGATGACATTTCCATCCAAAACACTTTGATGAAGTACTAGATTAACATTAGTAGACGTATGCTTATTTGCTAATACAGTTCATGGGAAACGTTGGTCTCCTGCTTCATTAATTTGTAGTACTTTACACAGCCTCAATATGCCAACTGGGGATAAAGTAGCTTTGATAGATCAAAACGATATTGCTTATAACAGCTAAGCAAGCTGTTCAAACAAAATAATAAAAAAAATACTTAAAAATAATTATAGTTCCTAAAATTACAGAGACATAAAAGTCAGTCTCTGCAGACTTAAAGAAATGCAAAAAATGAATAAATGTGTTATACTGTATTAAGATATAGTCTCCTTATTCAAATATATATTGGGCCAAAAATATAGAGGTTGTAGCTTTGATAACAAACTCAAACAGGATTAGGAATTGCTGAAGGTTTTTCATTCAATTTGAACTTTTTATATGTTCTCCCACTACTATATCAGAGTGGAAAGAAATTCTTCCAATAAAGAATGATGAGAAAAATGCTGGCTGATGTAGTGGCTAGAGATTAATATTTACATTTCTATCATTCTTTCTCAGTAAGCAGCTGTCATGACTGTGCCTCCTCGTAAAGCTTGGGTGAGAAATGACAATCTCACAATCTTCACAAAAGAAGAAAGTAAGTAGTCAGGTTAAGGTTAGGTTTTAGACTGTAGTTGCATCATAGTTATTCATTAGTAGAATTGAAGGTTTCATACAAACTAGCACCAGAAATAAACCCAAATTATTGCAATAACAATAATAGAGTTTAGCATTTCCTATCTGTAGCTGCTCATATGTATTCCTAATAAAAATGTGCACACTGAATCTAGAACAAATATGCTCTATTTGTGATACTTCAGAGATTTTGTACTGCAGCTAACTGTAATGGAGCGAGAATGAGTGAGACTATTTTTATCCCACCCTTAGGCCTGGGGCAGCTATGTCAAAAGTCAACAACTGTGGTGACTACATGCTGTGGCGCTCATGTCCCAACTGCATGCAAACACACATTCTTTCAACTCCATAATTTACCACGCATAACAAGATTTGAACTTTAATTACAAATAAGTTGTAGTTTGTAGATGTGATCAAATACAAGGTAAATGGTTTACAGCAATGCATCCAAAAGGGAAGCTTGTGCAAACTACATCATTTATCAAAGTGCAATATAATAACAAATAGAATGTCAATGTTGTTAACCTTGTAGCCCTGCAAAAACCAAACGTGTCTGACAGTGTAACATTGACAATGAAATCAAATTTACCCCATGTTAGCCATGGCAATATTGCTCTGTTTGAGGCAAGCTCATAATGTATTGATGTACAGCTTTGAGAATGACAAGCTGTAGTCACTGTGATTTGTTACACTAATAAAAGTGAAGACAGTATTGTCCTGCCTCCTCAAATGCGCATACACACTCATCATCCTCTCTCACTTGCACACTTCTGCTTCATGGACCACTTGGCTTTGTAGTAGCAAAGAGCTTGAACAAATTGAGAAATGATTGGAATTGAAAGATGAGTAATGGTGATTCTAGCGCTGTCCCTTCCTAATATGGAGATGATGAGATTTGATTCTTTGAGGTCAGGTGTACCATCTGAGCTGAGCGGCTGACCCATCTACGGCCAAAACTGATACAAACATGCTCACTCTCTTATATAGGACCTTGCTAAAATCAGTTACAGTGGACATAAAATCAATGCTATATTTACCAGTGTCATTACTTTGATATTACCACTACTCATCACAACCTAAACAATTTCAGGATTTATAGATCTGGAAAAGGAGTACAATAACAGCTAAGTTTATAAAAAAAGAAAAAAGCTAAAATTAGCATGATGAAGCTTTTGCAACTTCCACTCTGAAATTGTAGTGATGATGTTCAAATTACATGCTTTTTTGCCTTCAGGCCCTTTTCATAAAAAGTGAAGAAGGCTTTGTATGTCTTTCCACGGTTCTGTCCCAGTCAGTCAGGGAAAATTAAGGAGCAAGAGTGACTTGTGTCAGCACAAATCAGTGGAAGTCAAGTAACTTGTGAAATGGATGTATTTCCTACCTCCCCTTTGTTCATTAGAGTGTGACAATTCGATGAAAGTAACAGGAAACAAATCGGCTTGGACCCTGTTTCTTCAATAACTTTTTACAGGTTTATAAGTCCAGTTTTTCATCTTTTATGAGCAGGTACAAAATACTACAAAATTGTTAGCAGACATTAAATGTGTGCAAACCTGTGCTTGCAGGTCATTCTAATTCTGAAACCTGACACCAAGTCATTTTAGTTACTAATGAGCAAATAACATACTTCTGCACTACACAGTTATCCCATGTTTAAATTAGGTAGAAATAATGGGTTGAGGGAAATATCAGACTATATTTATGTATTTTTACATATACTACTGCCAGTGCAATTAGCTTTGAATTTCTAAAGATCAAAGATGTTGGCGTCCCACAGATTGCAAAGAAAAAGAAAAAACATCTGTTGAAAGCTGATGTTATTTTGACCCAGGAAAGTAAAAATAGAAAAAGAAGCGACCTGCTGCACAGCTGGCCTTACAAAACATGGGTCAGGGATGTAATAAAAGGTAGAACTCATCTCATCCTTATAACACTTTAGTGAAGTATGACTAATATATTTGCAAGAAACTCTTCTAATATAAAATAATATTGCCTAAATTGTATTTGAAACTTTCCATCCATTGTCTGTTTACTTGCTTATGCTTAAAGAGTTTTGGGGGATGGTTGCCTACCTCCAGTAGTCACTTGGTGACAAGGTACGAGAGTACCTGGTGAGAACTCATACATGCCAAGGAGAACACGCAAAGTTCATGTAGAAAGAGGCCAGACTTGGATCTGAGCCCAGGACCTTGCTGGTACAAGCCAAGAGTGCTTACCGCTGTGCTAACGTGGGGCTCCAATTTAAAAAGATGTAATCACACCACGGTGATCAGTTCAAACTATTTTCAATTTGATACTATTGTTCTTATAGTTTACAATGCTTTCTCAGTACAGGATCAGAGGTTTTCTGTTACACAAAATATTAATTGCAAATTTTCACTATCTCCTTCTTCTGCATCTGCTGAGTTTGTGGCTAAGAAAAGAAAATGATACCAGACGTTAAAAACAGATTCAAATTGCTCCCAAAAGCTGGAATGTGGCTCAGAAATAAAACAAGTACTGTGTATAAAACATTAGAAAACATTTTTTACATGATCTGATCTTAGCAGCTTGGTAAAGTAGGAAAAGAAACCAAATAGTTTTTATTTCCCCCCATTTTTCCCACTTTGTATTGCGTTTTGAACAACTTGAATATATATGTGATTTTACAATTTCCAATTGGCAATATTATGCTCTCACAACTTTCAAATTTGCTTAAAACGCATGTCATCTCCATGATACTGAGTCCTGTGCTGTACTGGGATTGTTACTATGGCAACAGCAGTAAAAGTAATATGAGGAAATTATGCAGGTTTAAACTGGCAGGTAAGAACTGTTCACATACAACAACAATACCCCAACAAAAAACAAATACTGTTGGAAATCACTTATTCAGAACCTAGAATTAACTTTCACACAATATGTTTTAACTGTTTTTCTTTCTAGTGAATGAATATAGTTTTTTATATTATCACTTAATGTGACTATACTAAGCAACATAGTGATCTGCACACCAGTTGATCCTTCGGGAATTGCGTGCAAGTCTGTTCCATGTCTGTGTGCGGTGCGAACAAGCTAGGTAATTAGTGACCTTAGCGGAGGTAGAGGATTAGAACGAGATATTCTCCCTGGACATGTGCTTTAATAAGAGTATTGGGGATAGCGTGAGACGAGTTCTCTTTTGAGACCTGCAGTACCTCTCCCAGGTAACAATCTAACATGAAGCATCAACTTAGGCTGTGCTTTATTGACTCAATGAAGCGCATGAATGAGAATAGGGTTTCTGTGAGTGAACAGTAAAAATATGACATTTCTTACTTGACAAAAGAGATGCTCAGTGTATGACTCTGGTCTTTTCTTTTCTCAAGCCATTTTACATGATTAATAGGGTAGAGAGCAAGAGTTGAAACTGCAATTAAAGGTGTATTCCATCAGAGGAAGATGCTCCTTTCTGGTAGTCAGCTAAAGGGAGACCAAAGGGAGCAATGCACCACCAAGTCATTATTTTCCACTATCCTTTCTGCTGTATAGAATAAATTAACTTCACAGTGTTGCTGTCTTAGCCAGAGTCCCTTCATTGCTTGTTTTTATAAAGGGATGCATGCAATTAGAGGAAGGGAAAGAAGAAAGTGCTCGGAGTGTCTCAAACCCCCACACAAAGTTTGAGTGCCAGAACAAAACAAGCTCAGTGGCCCCCCTCGGGGCCCTGCATGAGACTAATCATTTCCTCTGACAGTCAAAATCACTGATGCTCATTGACAACAAGAAATAATGAAAACAAATGTAAAGCATCTACCTATTTCAAATGACCCTTCAAATGTGTAAAGATAGGTTTCCATGGACCACTATCTTGCATTGTTATACTGTGAAGGATGATATACTCCAGCCGCAAGAAAGTAAAAATTGGGTGAACATATATAGATTAATTTAACAAAGGGATCTTTTGAAGTGATTATTTTTGTTAATGTTGATAATCATAGGTAATAACAACCAGAAATGTATTTTCTTAGAAAATTATCATATTACATAAACTCAAATAATAAAACGAATTTTAATACAGAAATGTCAGCTGACTTAGACGTTTGTCTAAGTGCTGTATTTGCAGTCAATATTTATTTGGGGCTCCTTTTGCACGAATTACTGCATCAGTGCAATGTGGCAGGGAGGCAATCAGTCTGTGGCTCTACTGAGGTGTTAAAGAAGTTGCTGTAATAAAAGCTGTATTGTTGGGTCTGCTATGTTTCATCTTCCTATTAACAATTAACTACTTTTTTTTATGGTGTTAAGGTCAGGCCAGTTTGCCAGCCAACTAAGCACTGGTACCTGGTATTGGTCATTTCAGCAGTGTGGAAAAGTGCAAAGTCCTGTTGGAAAATTAAAACATCATTTTAAAAGATTTTGACAACAAAAGGAATCATAAAGTACTCTAAAACTTTCTGCTATACAGCTGAAACTGACTTGGAAAAAAAAGAAGTGGACCAAAACATATTATTCCTCAAATCATCTTTGAATGTGAAAACTTTACACTGGAGATCAACTTGAATTTTCTGCATCTCAGTCTTCCTCCAGACTATGTGACCTTAAATTAAAAATTAAATACAAAATTTCAAAACAGGACTTAAGACCACTGAGCAGAGGTCCAGTCTATTTTCTCCTTAGCCTAAGGAAGTGTGTGGTAGATCTTGATGCCCTGATTCCACCTACAGTCTACAGCTTGTGGATTCCCCCAAACCCCTAAATTGGGCTTTGCTTCACAATCTTTTCAAGACTGTGGCCATCCCTCCTGCTTATGAACCCTTTTCTTCCTACTTTTTAACTTTCCATCGACATACTTGATTGCATTGATAGCAGTGTGTAAACAGGCTTTCTCGTCACTTTCTTTAGTGACTAAGTGGACTGTGTTTAAAATGTCTGCTAACAATCTACCATCAAGTTCAGTTTTCCTCATGATTGTGTAGGCTATAGCATTGCCATAACACAATGTTTCTAAATCTTTTAATTAGCCTTATCTAATACTCTACTAAAAAGCGATTTTTTTCATTAGCTGTAAGACATATTCATTAGATTTAAGATAAAAAAGCACACTCTGTGCGTAATGAATCTAGATAACATGTGTTTCACTTTTTCAATTTACTTGAATGAATTAACCTTTCAATGATATTGCAATTTCTTGAGATGCAATTGTATTTAGTGGAATTTAGCTGTCTTAAAGTGTTTTAGCATGTTTAATGGAGTAGGATATGCCCACACGTCATAAAAAAGTCCTCCACTTTATCTCATGGATTTCTCTGCACTGACACTCCAAGGATCATTACATCCATAATTTCATATTTTGCAATAGTGTCACTGGGAATATTTTCCCAGTTTTGATGTTCAGCTCTAGTGCAATTAATTATGTGTATATATTCTTCACTGGGGCCTACTATCATGCACAGACAAGGCTTATAACCAAGTGGGGCACATATACTAGAAACCTCGTCAATATTTTTCACCTTTGATAAACCTGCAAAGGAATGTGGAAAACCAACCTAATTGGAAAAAGCACAGGAACATTATAGTGAATCTAGTTCTTTTTTTTAGCATGTGTGCTGCAGTAATAAGCTTGAAAATTGTTACACATTTGATGCTTCGCTTACTTCAGTTATTGTCTTTATCCGCTGTTGGAAAAGACTTCTTTGAGGTGCATTTAAATCATAGTCTCCTCATATCTCTCAGAAAATTCTCATCTAAAAATGTGAGCTGAGATGGTGTCCTTCAAGCCCTGCTGGCTTTCCTGTCATTGGAAATGGGAGTAGAAGATTAGGCAGGGGGTAGGGGGATGGGAATGAAGAAGACTGAGCAAGAGAAGGGGGTAAACACTAAATTCTGGTTTAATCCCATCTCAAGCAGCTAGATATACTCCTAAGATTTTTCTCCTCAGAGCTGAGGTGACTGAAAGGAATGGGTGAGAATTAATGAAAATCAGCTTTGAACATGTATTAGTTGGAAAGTGTACAGCTGCTGATTTTTTTATACATGTCCACTAATGAAAATAAAGTCTGCCATATTGTTAATACACTTAAATTACTGGGATCTCAGTACAGTTTTATGGCAAATTAGGCCACGGAATCAATCTATTGTTATTAGTTTATATCAGAGTGGGACCCACTAATAGTACGTTTTGCTAGAAATGATTGTTTTAGGTGACTACTGATGTGAAGTGCTCCTTTTCTTCCATAAGAAACACATCAAAGTGGCAATTTTGCACAGCTCATTTAATTTAATAGAGTGCAATAAAAAAGGTCCTTTCTTGTGTAATTAATGAGATTACAGAAGCGAAAAATTTATTTCTAGGGGGTGTGTATCCTAAGTATTAGAGTTTCATCATATTTTGGGATTTAACTGCAATTTTTTTTAAATATCACTTAAGAAAGTTAGGAAACCCCAGATAAGAACTTAATCATTATTATTATTCATTTAATGCAATGTCATTTCAGATTTTTAGGCTAAACTTGCTTTTTAAGTATATATTTTTAAGGTTGGATCCCCAATGGAACACCTAGTGCTGTTGTTTATTTAATTTTCTGATAACCTCTTTACAGACAACTAAATCAATCAATAGACCTTTTAAATGCACCTCCCCTCTCCCACACTCCTCTTTTTTAAATCCTTTTCCCTCTCATTGTTTTCTTATTTTCTAATAAAATTCAACATTGCACAAAGCCCTTGGATTAATGTGCAGAATAAATAAATAAGAAGGTGCATTCAGAGTGGCTGCTGATGCGAGAGGAAAGAGGATTCTCACAGCCCACTGCCCCTGCTGTAAGAACATGCCTTATCAACATTTTCTCCGTGTAAAATGTCAATGGTGTGCTACTTATTTTATCAACAAGGCTACGTGTATATTCGGCTTAAGTTGCATGATCTTTCTACCTTGTTATAAATATGTAGAAGAGCTCTCTAACTTCTAATTTCTTTGCAGTTCTTGTGTCTGACCTATAGCATTCACTATGAGTAAATTGTGAATCTGAAACCTGACAGCATGCTAAAAAATCAGATTGCATATCCTTCTAGGCTGCCTGTCTTTTGAAATGGCCTCTGTTAGTGTTTTCTGTTGTGCATTGAACCATGAGACTATTAACAGGAACACCAAGGTATTACTGAAGTTTTTTAATCTGAGTTTAAAGTACATCACAACACTTTTTTAAGTTTTGAATGACCAATAATCTTTTACTGACTCAGGTAGCTATGCAATTTTATCAGTGGTGCTTTTGATACAATATGTTAGGAGTCTGAAGGGTTTGTCTGTGTTTCACTGTCTGTCTGCAAATACATTTCCCCCTGGACTCAATCTCACCTTTAGACCATTTCCTCTGCAGATCACACTTTCCTCATGGGTTTATCCCTTGATATGTCCCTCAGGGGTTTATTCTAGGACATATGCTCACTTTGGGATAATTTTTATAAGAGTGTAGCATCATATTTTACTGTACATGTCACACAAGTTTAACTATCACTTAAATCTGATACCAGGATTCAACTGAAAGCTCTTTTTGAGTGTTTAGAAGATGAAGGATTAAGGAACAAAGATTGATTTGGATAATGTGTGGATGGCATTAAAGCTTCTAATTTGATTTTGGCAACTATATAAGGCATTTTGGAAGAAATCTGGAAATTATTATGGTCAACAGCTGAACCTTTAGCTGTTTTTGCAACTTGCCTTTAAGGTGAAGTTATTACTTTTTTTCAGCGACTATGAAAAGGTTATGATGCCTTTATGGTGACACAGTTGTTACTAGGGATCATGGGCGGATCTACTGGGGTGGCATAGGGTGGCAGTTGCCACCTAGCAGCTTTGAATTCAAACCTGTTAACGTTCCGAGGGCGCGCGGGAGGGCCAAGCCCATTTTCTAGTTTAAATCCATCGATTTTCGGACTTCTAACTTCTTTGAACCTATACATATTTTATATCATTGGAAAGCTAAGAGTCTTGTGATTCCAATTATGGCTGGCGATCAAGGATACAATCATAACTGTAGACACAGTGAGCGCTTTTGCCAACAAAAATGCTCTCCTGACGGAGGTATAAAAATATGGAACTCACCATTTTGTAGTCCAATAAACGTGACAAAACCGATCCATTTCGAACAAAAATGGTATTTTTACATCAATAAGGGTCCGAGTAAAGTCCTCCAATAAAGTTATTAGTCCAGGACAACAGCAAAACCGATAAATTGTTTTTAAAAATAAACAGTAAAAATGTGCTTCCGAAATGTCTATGGCCATTTCTGTAGTCTTTACGGCTTTGTTTCCGATTCCTTCGCTTCCATTTCCACCTACAAAGGTCACTGAGCATGCCCAGAAGAAAAAAAAATGTCATCCGGTTTATTCCTTACGATCTCCAACCAATGGCGCATGGATGAAAAGTCACGTTATGGTAAGTAACTCGAACCAACCGCGGTCCAGAACTCTGATGATTGACGCATCGAATACCCAATGTACTGCTGTAAATGCAGATATATAACTTGACCCGGCGGACTTAGTTCCTGCCATAGTATTTGATGTGTGTAAAATGTCTTATTCATTAAGATCACGCACAGTGCGTACCGGTAACATACTGTTTCAGCACCGTGTCTAAACACCCTTTATAAATCAAAATACAACATTGAAGGAAGCCGTGGAGCTTTATATGAGAAGATGCAGTTATGATTCTGACGATGTTTTTAATTCAGTGAGGACTACGGCATTTACCCAGGAGATGGCGCATATGGCACACTTTTGACCACCTGTAGTTAGAAAAATGTGTGCAGAATACTCATTTTTTGGTTTATTGCTGTCAAATTTGGTGTGGATGAAGGTAATACTTTAGGCTTTAGACCCATAGTGTGTTTTAGGCCCCAACCAATTTTTAAAGCCATTTTTACAGCATGTATAAATATAAAATAAATAATCAGACATTAAAAAAAAATATTTTTCAGTGTATTAAAATTCATATTGCTTGGTAACAATAGCACTCAGAGATATTAACACAGTTCTGGGATACATTTTAGAGTCTTTGCTTTCCAAAGAGATCCCAGCCATGTCTGTACTCAAAATGGTTAAAGAACAGCTTTAAGTTAATTTTGGGTATGCGTTTAAAAAAAAATGTACGGCGGAAATTGCAGGAATGTTAAGGGGGTAAAATTGGACATTAGGAGCTTGAAGCTCATGAAAATCATTGCATTATATTCTCTTTGGTGAACCTTTAAAGCGGCTAGTTTACTGAAAGTGCTGCAGAGAGTGCACCATGTGACCGTTAGACAAACTGCAATCAGCAAAATGCGCACTCCCATGACTTTCAGGCGTGTGCTCATTATTCTGAGCTCTGTGATGGTCAGAGGCCATTTTTGCTCTTTTTGTAATGCTGGATAAAATTCTTTTCTTCTTTGACTTACTAGCTACACTTATCTAAGCTAGCTTAGGCCGCGTACATGGGTACGTATGTGCATCATTACGTCACACTACGCGCTCTCTCAAGCCCACAGTGCACCCTGAACCACCTCAAAATAAATGGAATAAATGGATGTCCCGATATGATTACGTGATTGGAAATTGGGCCCGATCATGGGATTTAAATCGGAGTCGGATGGAAATGATCCGATATAACCTCATAAAACCACAGACTGAAGCCGTTTTTTAATTGTTTTTTTCTGTTCAAGCTGCACGTCTTGTGAGGGAGCATGAGGGAGGGGAGGAGGGTTTTACACACACACAGAGAAACGGGGGGAGAAAAAAGCTACAGACAAAAAGTGCTGGAAAAATTAGAAAATGAGGGACAACAGGTAATGAAGCAAAATTTAGAAGCAGAGTGTAGAGTATGCAAAGTTAAAATATATATCAATATGATATAATATTATATAATATAATCTGATATAATATAATATCAGATATAATATCAGATCAAAAATTAAATTTTTGATCACTGAACGTGACAAAATCTATGTTTTTGTGTGTGTGATATTTCTTTGCCTTTTGTAAGATATTTTATAAGCTGCCAGGGCGGCATCACGGGGTGATATATCACGGGGGGGGGGATTTCAACACCCCAATGCACCGATCACTTTTCTGTCCCCCATTTGCAGGTCAGGGAGCAGCAAGGTGCATTTGCTCTGCTGCTTACTGGTGCTGCAAAGGGAGGGGGCTTGCCTGAAGTGACTGAAGCAGCTGGAAGTGAAACAGCATCTAACTAGCTCCCAAAATAAAACAAAAAACAACAAACAGAAAATCACCCTGACAATAAAAGACACACTTATAATTAACACAGATGGATTTTCTAAATTATAACATCTATTTATAACAGCTATTTGCACCCTCGGTGTGCCTGCTTGCTGCTGCCAGCTATGCCTGATGAAAGTGGTGTGCGGTGGGGGGGTCTTCTGGCTTTCAAATAAAGCATATTTTATTATAATATATTATAATATTGTCAATCTAAGCCCATATTGTTAACATAGACTTTTCTTGGGTTGTGTGTCCGAGAGGGTGTTTGCCCAGGACACCAAACAGGCTAGGACCCCCCCTGATAAGCTGTACAGTAATTTGGTTAACTTGACTTTGACTACAATTTTTGCAGATACAAAAAGTAAATTACAGTGTTTTTCAAGCAAACTTGCTTGAAATAATGGTAAGTTGTAATCCCCCAAAGCTTTGGTAACCCTCATTGTGTTGTATTAAGAAATGCCTCAACAATAGTTTGCTATGTCATTTGAATATCTTGCAAACCTTACCGAACAAAGTACTCGACTGTAGATTTAACAAGCTTTGCTCAATTTTGTATGTATATGCTTTTAACACTGCAATGCGATAACCGATGAGCAATAATACCCCATTCCATAATTTGATTGAAAAAAAAAACTGCCCTAACTCTGCAAATCTTTAAACAAAACGTTTCTCATTCAACACATTAAAAGCAGTTCACAAGGGAACTCTCTCCTGTTTTATCATTGTTTCCGGTGTTTTCTAAGCAGGTGGAAAGGACCCCAGAAAGCAGCAGCATGTATAAGGTTGGTAATGGAGCATTTGCACATCTGTGTAAACACATATGTCCTTCTACGACCCGATAGCAATTTTTGTTATTTTGCAAATTCATGTGCTCCCTTTTTAGTTAAGTCATAAACCATCTGCATCAGTTAGGTTTCATACACTTAAGACTGATGTGTGTGAAATTACTTAGCCCTTAGGCTTTGGGTAAAAATGGGGGAGGTAGAGAAGTGTTTGAAGTAGACAAGCATCACAGCTCTGCATCCTCAGGAAAGACCTGCCTATGTCGTTACATGTGTACTGTATGCGTACATCTCAAGGTGTGGACAGTTGAACTACATATATTACAAAACTTCAAGACACATTATTTTGTGTTTGCATGTGTTCTGGCCTGAAGCCTGTGTTTAAGTGTTCAGTGTTCCTGTATGCTCCTGGCCATTACATTGTTTACTGTCAGTGAGTGCGTGTTGGAGACAGAGGTAGGTCATGGGGCAGTTTGCAGAATTATGTCCTGGTTACAGATGCACTGTATGAAACCTGTCCCTTAATACATGACAATTCTCTCAGTTCTTGTTGCACACAAGCAAAAGCCATGACATATAAACAAGCAAAACATAGAGAAACACTTTCAAATACTTAAATTCAGGTGTTCCAATCACTTTCATGGACACAAAATACTAGGCATGCAGGCTGCTTCTGCAAAAATTTGCCAAGGAATGGGTCACTGTCAGCAGTTCAGTAAATACTAGTGTTGCACGGTGTAAGGGAGTCTACTGTGCATTATAGGCCTGTAAAGTCCTAGTCGACTGGTCGACTTATTGGTCGATGCGTTCTGAGTCAACCAAAATTCTGATTGGTCGATTTTATGTCGTGTTAATTTTTGAAATTTGATTGGACAAGAGACATTCTATGAGAGCTGATCGGTGCTGATGTTAGAGTAGGCTACAACAGCGCTGCCTCTCGTGTGAAATTGCTTTAACAGTCTACAGGGAGATCGAAGAACGTCCACGTTATTCAACGTGCTGTGGCTTCAGTGCTTAATTTGTAAATCATTAGGTGCCGGAACGCAAAGTACATGAAAGCGCAGGCATGACCAGAGACGCGCACAGGTCCCGGAACGCAGTAAATGATAGCGGAAAAAAAACATGTAAAAACATGATGTGGGCCTTACAGGCCTGAATGTTTAAAATATTGTAATGTTCTCCGATAGATGCAGACAATGGTTGTAATCTAATGCTTTAATGCTGACTGCTGTTGGCCGCAATCACGCCGTACAAAACAGTAATCAAAAGAACTCTCACATAAACCGGTTGTCTGTCTAGCTCCATTTACAGACACACACCAGTTCCCCGCGCGCAGCCTGCAGAACAGTGTTGGATTTGGTCTGGGGTTTTTTTTTTTTGTTGCTTAATGCGCAATTGCGCATTGCCCACAGTCTTTGTTTTGAGCCCAATGCACAGCTTTATTCCGTTTGTACTTGTCTTGATCTGGCATGTTTAATAAAGATCATTGTCCCTGAATTGCCTTGCTGTTTAGTGCAATTGCAGTAATCATATTACAGTAATCACGTATATTGCGCAGGTGCACGTAATGCAAAATGCTGTCAGAGCACCCCCCCCCCCCACACACACACAAATTAGTCGATTTTTGGTCGGAATTCCAGGTTTTCAGTCGACCAAGAATTTCTTTGGTTGATTACAGCCCTAGTGCATTAAGGAAAAACAATAACTGATACACTGTTGGCAAAAATATAACAAAATGGAAGCAATTGGAAATACTAACATTTCAACCTCCGAATGGTAGGCTACCTAAAATCATAGACAGCACATGTTGAGGCAAATGGAGTGCAGAAATCGCCAACTATCTGAATGGTTAACAAAAAACCAACAACTTTTGTGTGAGCTTGAGATTAGCTCAAGAAAAGGTTATAGAGAGTTCCATGACTAAGCAGCTGCATCCTAACCTTACATAACAGGGTGCAACATCCAAAAGTGTCAGATACAGTGTAGTAAAGCAAGCGGCCACTGGTGCAATGAAGACGTCTTTTCAGGTCCCAAATCTCACTTCTCGGTGTGGCAATTCAATAGACTGTTCTAAGTTTTGAGCTTATCAAGAAACCAGAACTTGCCAGAATGCTTTCTGGAAAGGTTAAAGTTTGGTGGAGTGCTGTGGTATTATGTTGTGCGTAAATTTAGGAGAGGGCCACAACACAACGCTTCTGAAAAGCTTCTGAGACACATCAGATTCACGCTGCATCACGGCCCAAGGAAACGGTCCCATTGACTTTAATGGTGGCTATAAGCTGCATATTACACTTCGCAGACGTTATACGCCGCTTGCGCGTCCGGTGGAAAGCAGGGGTAAGTGTCTAAATACGGCAACATAGTGTATGAGTATTTTTTTATTTGTATGCTACTGTAACAAGTTGTTTCCGATTTTATTTTTCAGTTTTTCATGGTGACACGTTTCATTTCCAGGTTAAAGGGAAATAAAAAATCTGGAGAACATGACATTTTCCAGACAACAACCAAAGTTACAGAATCCAGCTGTTAACACTGTCATAATATCTTTATCGAGTGTGTTTTAATCTAATGTGACTGACCACAACAAAATTGTGTGCCTTTATTTTGGATTCAGACTAGGCCATTGATATATGTAATACCATTTACATTCAGCAGAAAAAGAAAAAAAAGTTGCATTGCACCTTAAAGCATCTGAATGAAGGAGATTCTGACTTACAATGTGGAGCTTCAAGAAGTCTCCAAGTCCAGAGGAGCTATCCACCCTCACCAAGACAGCATCCTTCAGGTGTGTGCTGAACCCAATGGCAAGTCGGTCCGCCCTTGTGCTGGGTCGGTCATTTGGTGGCCACGTGTAGGTGATCAGTCCACCATCTCGGCCAAATATGTACGTTGTTCCCGCTGCAAGATAAAAGTTGGGGGGAGCAAACATTTCAATAACTGAAACAACAACTGCACACCCAGCGGACATGACCTGCTGTCAACTCAAAACCATTATTAACCCAGCAAACCTGGCCCCAGCTCCATGTGCGTGGAGAACCGTCAGTCTCAGTGTTTTATTGTGCTGAGTAATGATTTTATAGAGCACCGAGCAACATATCACTCTTGAACCGCTCTCAGCTCCATCTGAGAGTTTAAGTACACTCATGTCAATTCATGAGCAAAAGAAAATCCAGCTACAAAAAGTGTGAAACACAGGTAGAGGTGCCGCTTACCTCATAATGCCAGGCAATTACTCAGCTTTACTGCCGCTGCCTGTTACACCTCTGCACTGATGAGACACAAGCAAGCACTTGCAAATTTTTAGTTGTATCCCAGGTGTCCAGGAGACCAGCATATCAAATGGGCACCTACTCATCTCTTGTGCTTCATTAGCTGACTCAAAGAACACAACGGCATTATTGACTGAGAGGGCCAATCATGCCCTGCTTGTATCCTCCACACCAGCTATTTCCTGTCTCTTTGAATCATGTCAATTTCCTAAGCTACTCTATGAAAGGTTAAAACATGACCTGGTAGAGGGAAGAGTGGTTCTAATAACCCAGCTATTAAGTGAGAAAGAGCTTTGGAAGAAGGAAACGGTGACCTAGTCATGATGCCCAAAAGCTGTCCTACCAAATTCCTCTTTTAGAACAGTGTCATGTTTCATGTTTAAGGATCATGATTGTGTTTTAATCAATTTTTGCTTTGTGGTTGTGAGAGAAAGTGTGTCTGTATGTGCACAATTGAGATAGAACGGATGTGAGATTGGGAAATGAATGCCTGTGAAAAAGGCTGAAAATGAATGCAGCTGTCAGATTAGCATTAAAAACAGCTATCTTCATGAAATATTAGACAACGAGTTCTGCTGGTGTGCTGTATGTGTACATGTGTGTTAGAGAAAAGCTGCGATAGAGTCAGACTGTGTTAATATTCATAGAAGCAGGGAGTTAAACTGCCTTTGCCATAACAATAGATTATAAATCATTTTGACTGTAATTTCAATATTTTCTTGTAAATGGGTTCACAAGGATATAAAGTTATCAATACAATTTATTTATGTGCTTCTGTCTCTTTTTCCGAGGTTTTCTACTGTGTGCCATTCTGCTTTTGAGCCTTTTCATTTCCACTCCATTATTACTCGTATTTGATTAAACAGACACTGTTGCCCAGTAGCTACAAAGAACAGCATCATTGATTAACAAAAATGTGATCATGAAATGAAGTTGAGACGTTCAGGTCTCTGACAGGGTTTAGTGTTTTTCATAAAGCATAACTCAAATTTCTAAAACCCTAATGATGATAATACTGTAAGCACTTTTGTTCTCCTAATGGATATGACTCTGAGAAGCTTGATGACATCAACAGAGGAAAAATACATTGTGCTTGATATATTTGCAAGGCAGGCATCATTTCTTTTTCATGAAGTCTAGTAGCTACAGATGAAAACTCTTCTTGTTTCACTAATGCAGATCTGATGTTGGCCCCATCCCAGAGCGATCTCCAATTCATGCAGCCGGTGCTGGACTGTTGTCACTATCTCTTAAATTTCCCCCAAGCCATCGAACACTTGCTCCGTGCTCCGGCTCATTATAATTAAGTGCTTTTGGACTATGTCAGCGTTGGAAATCACTGCACCCTTAAGCATCTATTTCCTGCTCAGTCTATTCATATGCTTTGACACCCACTTTATCCCACTGACATCCTATTTACTGTTAGTAGACACTATAAAACAGTGATTACCCATTTCAATGGACCTTAGTGGAGATCATTATGGTAAATAGGTTAATAGCAAGATGTTCATGTCAAGGCACAGAAGGTCAACAGAACTGAACCTAACTACTAAACATTTTCAAAACGGGTTCAGTAAGTGCAGATAATAGGGTTGCCGATATGTAGTAAAGCTGTGCAAAATCCATGAAAGACAAATGAAAAAAAAAGACTCCTTGAGGGAGTGGTGGGGATTAAGATACATGGAGGAACATGGCTAATGCACACCTACACATACATGCAGTGGTGTGAAATTAGCTCACTCTCATATGTTACTCCACTGCTGCAGAGTAATTATACACTGGCTGCGTTTATGTTATTTGCATCATCTCCTGGGACACTTGGCCTGATATGGATCTGTTGTAGTCATTAGATACAGAAGCATCCTGGAAATTCTTGCCCGTTTGTTTACCCCTATAATTTAAAGAGAGTTTAAATTTACACCCTATTCGCCACCTGTCTGATAATGAAGAATAATGAAGAATAAATAAAATAGAGGAATAAGGTACAGGTACCAGTAGATAATATAAAATAGTGTCATTTGACATGATGATGATCAATGAAACACAATTTATTATGATTTTCCAGTATATTTTGCACCTCTTACATTCATAAAAGTTATACAATACAAACCCAAACTTCAACATATTTTCCACTGGTATTTTATCTGACAGATCAAAAGAAGTAGAACACAATTTTTAAGTAAAATGCAATTGATGCCTGTGTGATACCTGTGTATTCTTGGTCCGTATGATGCTTCATTTGCTAATGTTCTCTAAAAAACTTCGGACACCTTCAGAATGTATACATAGAGCTGTTTATACTGGCATAATACACAAAGTTTCAGATTTTTGATTGCAAAAAAAAAAATGTATCATGTTACATTTAATATAAATTTACAATTATGTGTCAGTTTTTGTTGATCTGTCAGAGAAAATTCGAGTAAACATTTATGTTTGTAATGCAAAGGAGTATGAAATGTGAGTTCAAGGTTTGTATTTTCACTGAGAAGTAACAGCGGAGAAAACAGGACAGAATGCATTGGAAGCTGTTACCGATTTTAGATCCTGCCTCCAGGATGAACTCCTTAACCACAAGCCTCCCCTGTTAAAGGATAATGAATTAATCTGTCCTCATGTTGGACTACACTGAGATCTGGCCGCTCTCTGCTGTGTCAGTTAACATCAAAGAAGACAAACATTGGCAGATCAAACACTCTGCTTTCATTAAAAATGTAGCACTATCCTAGGAGTTCTCATGCATTTGGCCTAAGAGGTGTGTGGGATAATAGACTGAGGAGAAGCAAACATGGGCTCCGCGTTTGCGGCCTGTTGATGTTTACTTTTTCTGTCTACATCTATTTATGGTACAAACAAATAGAAAACTATCCAATATTCGTTGTTTAATTAGCCAGGCGTGAGTAAATAAAACATGTAGAATCTATGTCTTCATGTAGCACCTATGGGAGCAGTAAAGTACAAAACGAGTGAATTTGACAGAATCTCTCATACCAGTGTCAGACTTGCAGACTGTCTTTCCTTTAACCTCTAGAACAGCCATCACAATACGCTTCATATTACCACCTCTGCCGAGAAACTGGGGAGGAATCCAATCATAATTACATAGTTGTGATGGAAATGTGAAAAGGAGAGATGACATTATAGATCTGTTTTCTGACAGGACCTAACACTTGCGTCTTCTTTCTATCCGTTGCCACAGATTCCAGTAATGACTGGCTGTGCAAAAATAGATAATCGGAGATGAGGAATACAGGATTGCTTTTTGAAATTAATTTTTTATCATTTCCACGAGTCTCTTGAGAGAAATCATAAAGATGAAAGATTATAGATAACTGCTTTTCAAAGCCATCTTTCAACTGTCTCCATAGCAGGACACAGCTTTCATATTAGCATCAACCCTTTGCTAAATATCTTTATATGGAAAGAACTGAGAACACATTCAGAAATCACACCTATTTATGACAGTAGCACAGATTAGTAAAATATGTACCTGTTAAATGACCTTGGATCTGTGTTAAAATAAAATGACCTGGGGTAAATGTCATTGGCTTTGAATATTTGTCTTGTTTTTAAAAGATGTGAGAGGATTCCTAAGACTCCAAGATACAGTATGCCAAAATGTTGTAGCTAACATTTGAGGATGGGTTGTCTTTAAAAGCCAGAAGTTAAAACAAAAACTAAAATGAGTTTAATAGTCATATGTCAGATTGCTCTTGGGTGCTGTCCCAAGTTGAGGATTTTCAGATGGAAAAATGCAGTAATGAACAACTGATTATTTAGGTATATTTAAAAGGGTTATTTATAAAACCAGCAAATCTTCCATAAATCCAGTTTTATTAGGTGTGTAATAAGTCCATCATCGACAGTTTTACTTCCTTAAACCATGTTAAAGGACAAAACTATTTTATGAGTAACATGAGTTAGGTTTATATTAGGTATTTCCGCACCCGAGGGATGTATACAATTAAAAGAAGCTTAATGATGTCTATTGGATTTCCATTTCAGTTTTCTGAGAAATCATCAGCACGATGAATGAGGACACTATTGTCCTATCACACACCATCATTATCTGGTAAGGGAGCTGTTTCCGATCAATGTTCTTTAAGATTTAGAGCCACAAGGGGGAGAAAAATGAAATCATGAGGTACAGTAGTCTATTTTTTGCCTGCACCATCTTTCTTGTTGCTATAAAAGGGAGGACATGGTTGGCGACAATATTTAGTTATGTTGAGGTGTTTAAATAATGCTCACTGGGTACCAAGGGGCCCAACGGAAAATATTCCCCACACCATTACAGCACCAACAACCTGAGCATCTATGTTTTCATGTTGTATGCATCACATTAAGATCCTACTATCTGAATGTTGCAGTCACAATCAAGACTTATATAACCATATTTTCCCCTGTCTGTTTTATTGGTGAGCATGTGCAAATTGTAGTCCCAGTTTCCTGTTCCTAGCTGATAATAGTTGCATATGGTGTGGTATTTTGCTGCTGTAACCAGTCTTCTTCAATGTTAAAAGTGTTGATCAGAAATTGTATTCTGTATATTTTTGTTGTAACGAGAGATTTTATGAGCTATTGTGACTTTTCACCCATCTGCCGTTTCTGCTATGACCTCTGACATCAACAATGCATTTTCATCCACACAGCAGCTGATCACTAGATATTTTCTGTTTTTCTGAGCATTCTGTGAAAACTCCAGAAGTAGTTGTGGATGAATATCATAGTACATTTATTTTTTTCAAATTCTGATCGTATATATAATTTATAGAGTATTAACAAATGGTTTTTACTGTAGGTATCATAACAGATAAATTATTTGCAACATACTGTTCTGTCTAAATTAATGAAGAGCTGTACAAAATCCAATTAATCGATTCACTTCATTTACCTTTTTTTCAATTGTTTTTTTGTACAAAACCTGATATTACTAAAGTTTCACACTCTGTGTAGATTAGTTTATACTTTCAAACAGAATGGTACATTTTCAAGTTCGATATTAATTAAAATAACGTGTGAAATTTAATTGCAGTACAAATGTTGACTTACAGCTGTAAAGTGTTACAGCTGTAAAGTGTTATTGCCAGTTCAGCTGCAGCAGTTACTGTCAAAAGCATTGCTTAGTTTTTCATTATTTTCACAGTTTTCCTATTATTTACTCAGAGTTGCTGATGAAAATCTGACCCCACCCCCACCCCACCCATCCAAGTACAGAGGATGCCTCCCTGGATTTTCCCAAACTAAAGGGATCGTATTCTGCTGTCAGTGCACGGTGGAGCTTTGTGTTGGCAAGGTGACATTTCTGTCAACGTTTTTCTTGTCTCTGCGTGTGTGCTGTCCTGGCAACATGCTGTGAACTTTACTGCTCTAAAGTAGCAGGACAGAAGCCATGGAATTACAGTGTTTTTTTGTTCTTATTTCATGCAACCTTCCAAATCCACAACAACAGTACTCTGTGATGCACTGCATCCACATTTCTGGGTTACTTAACAGAAATATGTGTGCATGCACAGATCCTACAATCCATTTGTGGATATGTAGGGCAATTTGACTTTGATGTAATTCCCTCAAGCAAGAAAAAAATAGCTTATTTCTTTCACTCTAGGCATGTCCACATGTGACTGTACCATGAAAAAGGAACGCTCCAATCTATGTACCTTTGCAGTAGGCACTATGTCCTTGAAGCTGATTTCTACTTCCATCTAGCACCTAAACTCTCACAAATGAGTTAATATGGTAATTGATACAGTATTAACTGATTTCTCCACATGAGAGAGACTTGGTTTCTGAAGATTCTGGTTAATCCAGTAACCATTTTTAGGTTGAGCTTTATGACATGGTACATACTGCTTTAACCTGAAGCAGTATTGAAGCAGTGAATTCTTCTCATGAAGATGCATCAATCAGCAAGAGATAGGCCAAATTTAGCTTGATATGCTTTGTTCAGTGGTCAGTAAATCAAATCCTAAAAGTGTGTAAGGAGTTTTTCCAATTCTACATAAAGTACATAAAGCCTAAAAAAAGAGTCACACTATTTTTTGTTCTATACCCACACCAGACATGAGTATGTACTTTGATGCAGCTTTTTTGTGTTTGATAGATAATATTTAGGGACTTGTGATTTGATGCATTTATAGGGATATTTTTATTTTCCAGGAAATCCCAGATTGGTGCACATCTGCCTGTTGGTGATTTAGTTTTTTTTCTGCATAGACAGTTCCCACACACAGTTATGCACTGCATTTGCCACTGAGAGAAAAATGGAGCGCTTCTTAATCGGAAAGCCAAATTTAAGATTCATGAGTCAAAGAGGTTAAATGTTGAAATTATTGTATCATTTAAATGAAAAAGCCTTTTTGTTATCCTGTATGTCATGATGGCTCTGTGATTTTACTCAAATGCAGCTTTGTTAGATGTAGTGTTGCTTGAATATTGTGGCTTATTGTAATTTCTGTCACTTTTAAGTGAGCCTGGTATTATGTGGTCTTTGTTAGCCCTGGTCAGAATATCATAATTCCCATCATATTTAAATTACGTTTTTTGTCCTAAACTGACCTGTTTATTTCCAGCCCAGGGGGTGGAAAGTTTTGTGACAGTATTTACAGTGAAGCTTTGCTGTTTCTTCAACAACCAGCTTTACTGTATGTTCGATCAACAATTCTCATAGGATATGAGTACAGTAAATAGTCAATTTACTTGTGGTTGTTTTTGTTTGATTTTTCTCTTAAGAAATTCCAGTTATTTTTTATAGTAACACTAAATAAAGAGAAATAAAACTGTATGGATCATCATTCTAAAATATTGTTTAATAGAAGAAATATGAGAAAGGGGAGGTGTACCATAACAGCAGAGTATAGTGAATACTGTTAGAGCCCAGTGGCAACCCCCCAATCCAATCTCTATTTCTATATTGGTTCATTGTTCCATTGTGGTACAGCGAGGTGCTTTCAACAAATTTAACCTGGCTCTGCAGCGTTGATTGTGGGGGAAAAAGCTATTCTCAACCTCCTATTCTCTATGAGCAGCCCTTCGGGAGACTAAAAGAACTATGGATTGTTGACTTGTCTTAATCCTCTCCTAGCACAAACAACTGCCTCACTTTAAATGGGATAGACAGAACAGAACCAGCTGGAATGGAACAAAAAGGTTTCATAGCAGTCTGATGCTGGCACAAAACATATAGTATAGGACACCAAAATTGCAACCAAAATAACTTCTTCTGCAAACACCTACATTAAACATAAGCAGCAAGTTCAGCAGGAGTTGTGCTTTTCATACTTGATTTTATATCTAGTTATAAGTAGACAAGAAAAAAAAACAATTTTCAATCACAACTGAACATTAGGCTTTCTGAAAGTCTGTCACTAATCCTACTCCTAACATAAAATACAAAAAATTATTAAAAAAACAAATGTTTATTTGATACAGTAGGCTACACATCTTTTTATTCTTCTTTTTTTGGTAATAGATCCCTTCAGTTTTATCTTAAGGGTGAGGCTAAGCTATTCTTTTTGCAGTCAACAAAAAACAAAAAACAAAAACAGAGTTGACACAAGAACTTAATCATCATGGTGGAAAGATTGTCTGCTTTTTTATGTTGGAAGTGGACAAATTAGCATAAATGCAAATTATATATTAAGACTCCTACAGTTCAATAGTACAGTCAAGACACAAATCTATACTACTGGCCACCACCTTTGATTGTATTACAACAAATTCACCATAAAGCCATTTTCTGGCCAATACAACTTTTCTATTTTCTTTGAAATTTTAAGGACCTGCAACTTGACCTGATTTGTTCATTTAAAAAAACCTGAGAAATTGCGCTGGGTGAGCCCCCATTCCTCCTTTTGACCTCTAACCTCCCCTAGGCAGAGAGCCATATCACAATGATTACAAACCACCACTGGATGGAGATGGTGGTTTTGAATTCAAAAGGAAATGAAGGAAATACAAGCTTATCCCCATGTATACATAGAAGTATATGATCCCAACCTTTGTTGGGACACACACAGCCGTTGGGTGGCGCTAACCCACATTCTAGCTCCAACAGGAGAAGAAGACGACCAGAGCTTTTATAAGGCTCTCCCTGCTGGAGCACACTCTCTTCCGCTTAGGCGTTGGTCCAGACAGTGCCAGGAGAGGCCCCAGAAAATCCTTCCTTTGCTGGCAAGGGGAAAGGACACGAGTTTCTGGGAAAAACTCACTCCAAGGATGACAAAGACTGCTGATCGATCAGGTGAATCGCAAACCACAGATGAGACAAACCCCATTGTTCTGCCCTGAGCCCTGCAGAAGCTTTCTGAATTACAGATGTTGCCGTGAGGAAGGGACCGCTATCAAGCTACTACATGCCGCAGAGCCGCTTCCAGACTGAAGCCATTACACCCAATGCGACAAAGCCTATATGGGACGAATGCTGTGCTGGAAAGCTGCGGAAAAAGGTACTGTGTCAGTGAAGGAAGGTGGACCTGATCGCTGTTTAGCCAAGCAGGAGAGGACGACTTCCCAGCTAAAGGCTGCTACCGGCGCTCCAAAAGCCATAAGGCCTCCCACTGCTAACTGACCGCAGCAATTGTTAGCCTGCCGGCTAACGTTGTTTTAGCTTTCCCAATCATCAATGAAGCAACCTGGAGAACTTTAACCGTTCAATAAGGTCTGTCTGGGCAGAGGCAAGATTAGTTTAGGATAAACAATATTTAAGGGTTGTTTGTTTTCACTGTGATTCGGTACCTTATGTAAGATTTCATTTGTTGTTTGGGTACAAACAGGCCGATCGGCCTGGAGGTTTAAACAGGAGGGATTTTTGAGGTTTCCGATGGAAAGTCATTTTATATTCTGTAACCTGAGTTACTCAGTACGACAGTGTTCCTTTGTTTGGTGTTTAATAAATAAACCAGAGTGATTTAGGCAGCTCCACGTGAGTTAGCTGTAGGCTACATGCTCAAGCAAACCACGTGGGCCCGCCTTTGACTGGTCGGCTTCATAAACAATAAATACTTTCATTGATGGTATTCGAAATAGAGATCGACTTCAAAACAGATAGTTTAAACACCAAAACGAATCTTTTAAGTCATTTTTTGAAACCGCCTTCTTAGTAGGGTTAGGGTTAGCATTGTGTTTTGAGTTAGCATTGTGAATTGGTGGTTTGAAAACAAACCAGAAGGTGCTGATTAGTCTTAAACTAACCACAATTAGTTTAAAACTAATTTAGTTTCATTCCCAAAACTCTTCAATACAAGCCTTGGTCTTTAAGCAAACATATTCAAACTGAACTGGGACCTCAATATCAATTTATTGGTTATTGCTTCTACTTCTTTGCATATTTATTACATTTACTGTTTACTTTTGGGTGTTTAATTGTTATTATTCTTTTCTTAGTGGTTTAGTTGTGTGTTACTAGCTTAGTGAGTTTGTTGATTGAAGCATTTTAACTGAAAGATGAATTCTTTTGTAATAAACTCTTATTTTGGAAAACCGTTGTTGTTATTTCACTTACATGTGTAAGTGACTTGCTGTTCAAAGAACGCCAAGAACTTATTCCTTCATCTATCGTTTAATTATCTCAGCCTTATCAGGCAGGTAATCATAAACATAAACTGAGACTGAACAATTTGGCTATTGATATTCCTGAAATCCAGGTGGTGCCCCAAACATGATAATTCTGACATAAAATTATTAATCGTATTAGTAATTGCTCTAAGCAATTATTTATAATTGTTCATTGCCAAAACCTACTGTACCTATCTGTGGCACAACACCATCTACTTTTTTTTATTAAGGTACTTGCTGTTGGCTGATGTATTAAAACGGAAGACTGAGAATTATGCAAAGGAATTGCTAATTAGGAAAAACAAATAGTTGACCTGTAAATCACAGCCTATTGATGAATTTGCATTTATCACTCAATATCTGTTGCTTAAAGTTGAAAACGTGAATCTTTAACCCAAGTGTTCCTCAAGATTTATTTGTGTTTGAGTGTTACTTTAAGACCAAATGTAAGATTTACCATTAAACAATCAGTATAAAATAACATGTTCACTTCCAATTTCTTTTAAAGAAAGCAACATTAGCGAAAAAAGCAATGAAAAAGAAGATTCTATACAAAAAGAAAGAAACTAATACAAAAGAAAATTATTTATAAAAGCAGTTAACCCTGCTTTTCTGATCAGAGTTGGCAAATGTTCTAATTGGCCTTATTCCACAGTATTGTTTTAACAATATCTAGTGACCTGTGAGACTTAAGCTCCCTTCTAATGAAGACAATCCTGAAGCAGTAATTCCGCACAGGACAGCTGACAGTGTCCAACCTGCCTATATAAGCTGCAAAGTATTAATCCTCTCCCTCAGCCCCTTCTCTACTAGCCTTGCTAATTTGATTAAATTAAATTAAGTGGAGACCAAAAAGTGGGGCGCTTCTGCTTGCCCCTGTGATTGGTCATCCTTATTAGAGGGTATAAGACACAGACTCCCAACATAATGAGAGCAATAGACCCTGGTAAACATACTGAGAGACAGAAAACCAAACAGCCCTATTGTTCAGCCTATAAAGGAAAAACTGCAATCCACAAACACATATGTCTGCAGCACAAGCTCTAAACTTTTGCAAAGAAGATCACCAGGTGGGATAATGTGTACACATAGAAGCTAATTTACTGCAGAGAATAAGTAGGTGAAGATCCGCACTGCCATTTCACATATTTTTGTCCAAAATCTCTTTTGTTTTCCACTATCTTGTGGATAATATATACACAAATAAATGTGGTATTGATATCGACATAAAACAGTCATCAGGGAGTGAATGCTATTGCACATGTGCTTTAAAGGAAACAGCTACAGCATTCTGCTTTATAGCTATATACCTCTTAAATTACATCCTCCCCTCTGTACCTTTTAAACACATCTACCCCCCCCCCAAGCACCTCTCTCAAATTTTACACAGTTAAAGCCCTTCTCCAGCACATCATCTTTCACTGCCTCAACAGCATCTGCAAAAAAGAGAACAATCTTTGGGTCAGATATCCAAGTGTGAAAATGTCTTCTCTGAAGTCTGAAGTCACTTCTAACATGATTGTAAAATATCAACCATTATGTAAGCAGATGCCTTCAGGAGTATAGTTAAGCTCATGTTACACCAAATTCTGTACTAAGAAAACTTCAGTTTTACTACCCATTTGTTAAATTTTTTTAAATAACCCTTAATGAAATTAAATAGTATTCAGCAAGTGTCAGAGTTTGAGTTATGAATAGTGGGTTGTTACGTTATCTTTCTTTAGAGAACAAAATCCACGGCTTGGTTTGGTTTGAGATCTGAAAAGTATGTAATAATAGTCATATACATTACACAGTCCCTTGCAAAACTAATAAACCTTAAACCTTTTCTTATTTTGTCAGATTACTAAACCATTACTGAAAGATAATACATGCATATTTATTAATATATATTCAGCACTCCATATTTGGGAGGGCTGATACTAAATACTGAAAGCAGTTGCCTTTAGAAATCACACAATAAATAAATATAGTCCATCTCTGCAGAATTTAATGTCAATATAAGTAAAGCTCAGGTGGAAGAATTTGGGGTGATGGACTGGTGACCTGTCCTTTTATTGGTATCAGCAACGACTATAGTCATCAATAACTCTTTCCACATACAAGCAACACACTTGTAATATAAAGACAGGCTTTTAGCCTTTTGATGAGACAAAACTGTTTGTATCTGATAGAAATTGTGTATCAAAGCATCTTCCCTTGCACTGTATTGTAACATCCCTTCTCACTGCTCTGAAGAGATAAACCTTCACATCATCATGAAGGGGCTCTTGGGCAGCCAGAGCAACCACCCTTACTCTTCATGGCAGGAGACCATCAGTTCATGGTTGAGGTAAAGTTCCACCCCCTGGGCTGGTAACATTAAGCCATGAATGCTCAGTCAAGCGGTCTAGCTCTCACCCGTTTGCACCTTCCCTCAGCTCCCCCTTAAATTTAAAGTGATACATGAGTCCATGCCTTGTGGAGCAGAATGGGGAATTATCCAGGGAGAGTTGACAAGCCCCAGTGTCTTAATGCAGCAATACACCAAACGGGCCCTTTGTTACCCTGACCAGCTGCATATCTGCCTCCCTTGCCAACAGCCTTGGCTCTGGTAAAAGTGTCTCACAGTATCGACAGCTTCTAATTTACTCTCTCATCATCACTTGCCTCATTTGCTCCTCAGACACAATGCTCCCTTTCTTTTTGGTTAAGGTCAGTCATTTTGTTAGCCAGCAGTTTATTGATTAGATTTTATTCTCCCAGTGTTTAATTTGTGTAGCAGCCAAGAAAACATATCAAAGATGGACTTAAAGGTAAAATCAAACACATCCCATTTGACTGATTATGTGGCATGATATATCAGTTCATTACTTTGTTTTCAGCGTGTTTGTGTGCAGGCATGTCCCAAACATCACAGCCTCCAAATCGCCTCTGGAAGTTGTTCTTTTTCATTAGGGAGTCAGCAGATGTGGAGTGAGACTCCAGTCTTGATTACTAAAAAAAGACAAGTGCAGGATAATTACAGTGGAAGTGAGGCAGAAAACCCAAAAAGCTAATAGCCGCAGCTATATAGCTTTTATATAGCTCCTGCTGCCTGTCACTATATGTAGCCCAAATAACAGATCAACAGAACAGGGCTGTAGTACTTTACAGAGCACAATGCAAAACGCACAATTCTAAACCTGTGCTGTTACACAATGTCTGTGCCAAAGGTGGCCTGTTTTTTTTTTATTATTTAGTCCACATGCTTTTCTGTGACTGGATTTAAAGACAGGATATTTGATAAAAAATGTTCTCCATTGCCCTTCTCATTTTTAAAGCACGACACCGTTTGCGTTGGAGCAATGGTGTGGAGTATAAATTTTAATTAATACTGTACCTTGTAAAAGTAGTCAGACCTCTTGAAGTTATCATAATCAATGTTTTATTGTGATTTTTTTTGTCTACTGTAACCTACAACAAGTAGCACATAGTTGTGAAGTTGAAGGGAAAGGATATGTGGTTTATAAGTAAAAATCTGAAAAGGGTGGTGTGCGTATATATTTATCCCTTTTACTTTGATACACCTAACTAACATCCAACGCAATCAGTAACCCTCAGAAATCACCTAATTGGTAAATAGAATCCATCTGGGAGACATTTTGTATAAATCCAGCTGTTCTGTGAAGCCCTGAGAGGTTTGTTTGAGAACATTAGTAAGCAATATGCAAGATTAGAGAGCAAGGAACAGATTAAACAAGTCAGGGATAAAATTGTGTAGATGTTTGAACCAATGTTAAGTTATAAATCAATATACAGAGCTTTAATTACTGTATATACTGTTCAACCCATTATCTGACTATGGAAACAGCAATGAGTAAAAGGAACAAAGACATTAGAGGTCCTATTTGCTGTTTGCCACAAAACAAGTAGGGGGTACAGCAAACATGTGTAAGTAGTTGATTTGGTTATATTAAACTTACATTTCTTTTCTTTTTTTGATAAACTTAAGCTCTATGTGTGGCAGAAAAGAGATAACACTTCACATCACCCTGAACAGAACATTCTGATGGTAAAACAAGGCAAAAAAGGATTGAACAAAGAACTCAGGACTCAGGATGGCTGAATAAATAAGCAAGCCACACTATGTATCTATTTCGTTCCACTTTGCGATTATATATATATTTTGTATTGGTCCATCAGATAAAAATCCCACTAAATATAGTTAGGTTTGTATCGACTGGAAAAGCTGAAGATGTATAAATGATTTGGAAAGAACTGTACACCGGTTTGGTGCAAATATTCCACTTTATGTGAAACTATCAATTAATGAGCAAAAGATTGCTTGCATTAGAAAACAAATGAATAACAGACTAAAAAATAACCTGCAAACTTTGTTAAACCACAAAACACATTTCAAATGCAAATATATGTTCTACTTTTGTTGTCTATGAAGACACATCATTTTTTTTCTTCTGTTTTTGTAAGCCATACCCTGGAGTTGAACAAGTCTGTCCTGGCATTAATTGCAGGATTAAACATCCACTTTGCTTCGTTGCCGAGTACCCTTTCTTTGCAAGTAAGCTCACTAAGTGGTGGGATATTATTTAATTAGATGAATATATTATGGAAATGATAATCCAAAATAAAATTAATGTGGATAAGATCCAGAGGAAAAAGATCACCAGAAATAAACACCGCCTGCGTTAATGTGAGAGAAAGAATTTTGTTGTGCGACATAGCTACTGCCTTTGCAGTTTATATAGAGTGAAGCCTCCCCCTTATCAGCAGGCAATGTGGGAGCGCCATGAGACCCGAACCATCCTCTGCTGCAAAGCGATGCTACAAATCTACCAACAAACAAATATATAAACAGAGGGAAAAAGTGTGTGTGGGTTTACATTGTATTTTTAAACAGCGTTGCAAAATAAATGCTAATATTAGCTTGCACTTAGGTGTTAGGCGGGGATGTTTTTTTATCAGGCTGTGCCAGCAGGCCTGAGGCTGTAGGAGATGGAAGGAGCAATGAGGAAGGTGAAATCCCACACAATCCTATTAGAGGGGATGGGGAGGGGGGAGCTTTCTTTGTTGTCAAGCTGCAGCAGGTGAACAACTGTAAATTTCAGAATAAATAAATAAATACAATAAAATAAATAAATAAAAAAAACTTACAGGTTTGGTTCTTCAATTGTAACTCAGGGCAATCATTTTTCTTTTTTACTTTTATTCAATTTAAGACTATTATTAAAGCATCTTACAAGACAATACAGTTGGTTAGTAATAATTTGTGTGTGGGAGTAATTATACCGTGGCCAAAGTTTTTTTTTCTTTTTTCCCCCCAGAAACAAATGTGTGAAATTCAAGTAGAGGCTTATTATTGATTGGGTGAAATATAGCAATCATATACTTCAGTCATCTTCCAGCTCCTTGCAGAGAAAACCATCATCTTTGCTGTCCCTTGTGGTAATGTTTATCAGGGTGTGGAGGTTTGAAAATATTCAGTCTCATCTTGTGCTTTTCCTGATTTTCCCTGTTTTAGTTAGTGGAATAATATAAGTAAGTATATATTCATCCTTTTCAAGTACATACATTTTCTTAAGACCCCGTTTTTCCTTCTGTTCAATGACATGGTGATGCATAAAAATGGGGTGTTAGCTGGGTGCTTTACTGCACCATCCCTCAACTGTCCTCATTTATACTTGTTTGCGACAATAATTCAAAGTGATCAAAGAGATGAAAATGATTTGGTGTATTGGTGCTCATTGTGTGAGTAGTGAACGTGGACGACGTAATGGTCATAAAAGCTCGACTGGCAGAGAGAAAGCTGCCACCTCATTATAATGACAGAGAATGAGGATAGGCTGAAAGAACCCAATTCAGATTAGATAAAATAATGTGGGTTTTTTGCATTCCTTATCTATTTTTATACTTTTTAACTGTTTATTTATATTTCATTTGTTGCCTCTCCCCTGAGAGTGGCACATTTATAGAATCAAAAAGAATGAACTACAGGGAGTTACCTGAGCTGTTTCATTAGCATCTTTATTAACACCTCGTTGTGCATAACAGCGGTATCACTCTTCCACAGTTCCTGTCCTCTATGTAGTAAAAACGAGCAGTGGGGCAAACAATTTTACATTCATTTCTTACTATCCTATTCTCTTCGTGTTCCACATCTTCTGTGCAACATATTTATCACATAAGACATTAACACATAACACATAACATTTCTTTTTAGCTTCGGCAGCAAAAGTTCA
This sequence comes from Valencia hispanica, assembly GCA_963556495.2. Lineage (NCBI taxonomy): Eukaryota > Metazoa > Chordata > Actinopteri > Cyprinodontiformes > Valenciidae > Valencia > Valencia hispanica. The sequence continues at coordinate 20,707,120 of OY747711.1, forward strand.
GTAAGAGCATGGTCATCTCCCAATCCAAATAACATCTGTCCTTATGCAAGTCTCTAAACCCATGCAATGTCTACAACATGCTGAATGGCCTGCAGATGTGCAGAAAAGAAGTTCTGAGTTCACTCAGTGCAAGTATACATTTAGAAAAACACTTAAACAACACAATGTAACTCCAGATCAATCACACTTCTGAGAAATCAAACTGTCCACTTAGGAAGCAACACTAATTGACAATCAGTTTCACATGCTGTTGTGCAAATAGAATAGACAACAGGTGGACTCCAGGAGACGGAGTCTAAAACCCACATAAGTGACTCAGGTAGTGCAGCTCATCCAGGAAGGTGCATCAATGCGAGTTGTGGCAAGAAGGTTTGCTGTGTCTGTCAGCGTAGTGTCCAGAGCATGGAGGTGCTACCAATAGATAGGCCAGTACATCAGGAGACGTGGAGGAGGCCGTAGGAGGGGAACAACCCGCTACCTCCGCCTTTGTGCAAGGAGGAACAGGAGGAGCACTGTCAGAGCCCTGCAAAATGAGCTCCAGCAGGCCACAAATGTGCATGTGTCTGTTCAAACGGTCAGGAACAGACTCCATGAGGGTGGTATGAGGGCCCAACATCCACAGGTGGGGGTTGTGTATACAGCCCAACACCGTCCAGGACGTTTGGCATTTACCAGAGAACACCAAGATTGGCATATTCGCCAATGCGGCCCTATGCTTTACACAGATGAAAGCAGATTCATACTGAGCACATGTGACAGACGTGACTGGAGATGCCGTGGAGAACGTTCTGCTGCCTGCAACATCCATAATTATGTGTGATTTTGTTGTCAGCACATTCAACTATGTAAATAACAAAGTATTTAATAAGAATAGTTCATTCATTGAGATCTACGATGTGTTATTGTAGTATTTTTTTGAGCAGTTTACAATAAGAAACCATGGGAATAGATTGAGAGAAATGTTGGAAAAAACTGGAAAAACAGTAAAGAAAATATTACAAAAGTATATTTAAAATAAGGTAGCTGTAAATCTAATATAGAAAACATATATATGTAGTACTTAAAATATTAAGTTTTGTAATAGAATTACTATGGATAGAAATTAGTCCAAAAACATGACTGTCAGGTGAATTGGTTCCTCTAAATTGCCCTTAGGTATGAGTATGTGTGTGCATGGTTCTTTGTCCTGTGTGTCCCTGTGTTGCCCTGCGATTGACTGGCGACCTGTACAGGGTGTACCCCGCCTCTTGCCCCATGACAGCTGGAGATAGGCAACCCTGCATAGGAATGACGGGTACAGAAATTGGATGGGTGGATGGATGGATAGATAGAAATTATGCAATAAAGAAAAGTCTTCTATTGATGTGGTGTAACATCATGTCAGGGAGGAGAGAGAAAAAAAAGTTAGTTTTATGTAGTTGGCTGAAGAACACAAATATATATATAATATATATATATATATATATATATATATATATATATATATATATATATATATATATATACACACACACACACATATACATATATATATATATATATATATATATATATATATATATATATATATATATATATATATATATATATATATATACACACACTGTATTAGTAGTTGTTAGAAAGTTTTTATTCCATTGGCTACAAGGGACGGTAAATAGGAAGATGTCACATGGAATTGACATCTGTACCGTAATTTTCGGACTATTGAGTTCACCTTAATATAGGCTTTGCCAGCTAAATAAAAAATAATAATAATTTGTACATATACAGACGGCACTTGAATATAAGCCACAGGTTTTCATGTTGTAACATGATATTTACACATAATATATATTTAGCCAGAAGATCTTTTGTCTGTTTTAATTACCTCTTCCAGGAGGTAGGGTTTTCGTGCCCGTGTCTGTTTGTTCGTCTGTCTGTTAGCAATAATTTAAAAAAGTAAACACGGATTTCAATAAAATTTTCAGGAAATGTCTGCAAGGGGATCAGGAACAACTGATTACATTTTGGGGATGATGCGACATGAAGAGCGTGTTCCACCCACCGACCAGTGGTGCTAACCTCCACTCCTCTACCATGTCAGAGAGCTCACAAGAGGTTCCCCTTGAGCAGAACCCTCAAATTTCCGCTCTTCGTTGGAAGAGCACAGCGACTGCAGGAACACAGCCGTGGATTTTATTGGAAAAGTACTGAAAGTTAGAATTACATAACATGGGGATAGGGGTGGAATGAGTGGCCCTGGCGGAGGTCTGCGTTCTTTGAGTGCTTGTCTAGTTTAAGACATGTTTTTTTTTTTTTTTTTACTCTGCCTGAAAATTGGCAGTACAGCACCAGCAGGGCATCAACACGACACCAATACAGCAGTAACATGCGTAGTTAGAAAATAAAACTTTAGCCTGCCAGAAAAGTCTTTGTTACATCTTCCTCTTGCTCACTAAGGCCAACTTCTCACCATCAATTCATTGATGCCAAGTAGCTCTATTTCCTTCTTTGACGGCCAGCTCGATTGCCTTTAACTTTAAAGCTACATCATGTGCATTTATTTGTGTGTTTTTCATTATCAGGATGTGTGCATGATGTGAAAAATAACAATTCAAAATCAAAACTAGTGTCTTCTTTGGCGCATAATCTTTCCCTACATGTCTGTCTCACTTTTGTGCTTCCTGCTACAGTGCCCCCCAGAGGCTGTTAGCCTGTAAAAATCTATAAATTATCTACATCATTTTATATGACGTAGGGTTCAAAACATGAGCAAAATGTAGCTGCATAATGAACACACTAACACCAAACACTGGCGGAACCAGTTTTTTAATCAGATTTGAAAACAAAAAAAATCTATCAAAACAGAGAAAAACTGAAAAATAAATATGAATACATGCTGCTGTTGGTGACTCATTAAGTGCTTATGGGTAAAGCTAACTCAAGCTCATCTAGGACCTGAGCAACTGAGAAGAACAGACATCCCCTTCAGTCAAAACAGGGGGCTCTCGTTCTCCCTCTGCCTCTCCATCTTCTAACCCTCCCATTCGAAGCTGGACTTGTTACTCAGCTGACCCCTTACTGCCCACCGCACGCATAGTCAGGTTTTATTTCCCTTCATGCCAACCATAGCCCGGTCACCATAAAATACAAGCAAGATCACAAAAGCCAGCCCGCTCTTTCTGCTTGAATAGACATGCAGACCAATGAGGTTGATGAGGGTGAGTTAGGCCGAGTGGTTGAGAGGAGGAAAGAAGGCCAGGAGAGAACAGGCAAGAATCATGAGATTCAAGTACTGTAGGTTGAAGACCCAAAGCGCACACACAAATAAAAAGGGTGTTTGCCTTCTCATATATCAGAGGAAGAGGAGAATGAAACAAGTGCAATCTTCACTCTTTGATTCCTGTGTCAATAACCACCCAGCTCCCTCTAGAGCAGAAGAACATGTACTCAGATCCTTATCAGGGTAGCTATCATCTCCGCAGCCTCACAGAGACGAAGATACTGTCATCTTCACACTATCACAGAATGACATCAGCTCGGAGACATGGGAGTAATTATAATATACAAGCCCACAATACACTGGCAGCAAGACAACACCAAAGTTCATCAAATTTTTGCCCTGCGCTTTCTCTTTTTCTGCTCACCCTTCTCTTTTTCCCCCTCTCCTCATCTGTTGTTTATTCCTTCTCTACCTCTTTTAATTTGCTCCCTCTGTCTTTTCCATCTCAGCTGTTCTCTGTTGCACTGTTAGTCTTTTGAATTCTTTCAACCATTAACTCTGAAATTGGAGGGCTTTTAAACGGACAAATAATCACTTAAATTGTTCCAATGACTTTGATCAAACCAGGCTTTGGGACACAAAAGCATTTTGTATGGCGTTTGATGGAGCAGGTGTGGTGGGTTGCTGTCGCAGATGTGTTAAGTATGTAGGGTGTATAACCATCATGAATCTGAAGGCTGACTTCTTGAACAAACACACAATGCCTTGCAAATGTAACACAACTCATTCCACTTAAAGTTCCTAACGTGTCAAATGACAACCACAAATATCCACGTATTGGGATGTCGTGTGATGGATCAACTGGATAGAAAATTATATATATAGTTTTCAAAAGTTTTTACTAAATGTTTAGTATTAGTGCTCTGCTTTGATTATGCCATCTGAACGCATGATTATGCTTTTACCTAAACCATTCCATTGTAGCTCTCGCTATATGCTTAGTGTGGTCCTGCTGTAAGGTGAAGCTGAAAAAAAGTCTTTAATTTTTTGCAGCCTGTAACAAGTTACAGTCTTCCATTTAGGATAATTCATTTTCTGTTAACACTGACCACTTTTCTTTTCTCTGCGTAAGAATAGCATCCCCTTTGTATGATGCCGCTACCACCATGTTTCAGGGTGGAAATAGTGTGTTCAGGGTTATGTACAGTGTTGTTTTTCTCCCGCCAATACAGTTTTGCATGATGTAAAAAAAAGTATTAAAAAAATCTCCACTATCCTTGATAAATGGCGTATCTACTACTCACAGATGATTCTGTCTGAACCTCATTACTGCTCACCCTAAACAAACAATGCATCACACTCCAACTCAATTTCATACACCCTGAACATGCTAATCTTTTTTCTTCTTTCCATATAAATCAATGACAAACCTTTAAGTTGAATACAAATAAAACAATACTTTTTTAACTTTGTTGTGATACAGTCATGGTAAAAATAAATACAAGGGAGGATCCTACCAGCGTTGTTTGGCAACATTAAATTCAATGTGGCAATGACAGTTTGAGATAGGTACAGTTATGTAATTGTTACAAATAGGATTATACTTTTACACTGACAAGCACACTATAGGCTAAAACTAAAGTAGAGACACAAAGACACCAAGATAAGTGAGAAAATATAGGCGTTCATGCTCTTGTTTTGATGCATGGTAATTCTTTAGACTTAACAGAAAATAAATCTGACTTGGGAAGTTATGAGTTTCAAAGTTTATTCACAAATCTATAAACTTAAAATTGCTGCAGCAAATATAAAACCCATGTTAAAAGTAACTCCTTTGCGACACAGATAAGAAAATGGCACTGAGCCTTTTGAAAACTCTGGGTTTTGTTCCAGAGCCAGGAACCCCATCAAATAGCATGTCTTCCAAATTGGAATTTATCCACTTTCTGTTCTGAACAACCAAAACTTTTATCATGTTACAGAGAATGTTCTAGATGACAAAAGCAGCAGTCCCAATTATGTTGTTAAGTCATGGAGCCCTGGCACCCCAAGGTTCTTAGAGAAGGCAAGGGGCGAGCACTGTGGTGTGCTTTCAGGGCGGGTCAAGGCAGATTGGCCTAATTGGCCTGTCTTGTTGTCTAAGTAGGTCAGCAAACCTTGTATCTCTGTCATCATCACTGAGGGACGCTGACTATTGTGGATGATAGTCTAACTCTGCCCATTGATCCAGAACAAAAAAATGTTCTTGTGTCCAACTAAAATATCCTCAAAGTGCCAGGAATGCTTTGTAGTGGAGTTGTCACTTGTCCTCTTACCTTTAATGTCAGCAATAAATAATCTATCAAATTAAACAAGCAGTATCCTGGGTACAGTCTGCTGAGTGAAATTCAGGGCACCTCAGCATTACGTCAATGTTTCACAAATACTGGTTACGTCACTGACATAAGGCCTGGGCAGTGGGAATACTTAAGACATAGAGTTATGCTTCAGTCTCAAACTTCATTTGATTTAGAACTTCTGCAAACATCCACACAAGTCAAGCAGAGACCAGCACAAAAAGGAGAATTCTTCATATCCTTCTTTGACACATTGCAGTGAGGGAAGCATACAGTAGTCCAACATTTGAAACTATGGTCTGTATCTCTAAGATTTTGTGGCATGCATTGTAAGGGGGTCTCCTCTATGCTCCACTCAGGGCAGGGGCCAGAAATGGTTTGACACCCTGCAGAGCTGGAGGCAACTCATCTTTGTCAATCCCGAACACCTAGGGGCAACTCGAAAAGCCTCAACCTCCTAATCCACTCTAATCTGGACACAGTGGAGCATCTGGAGATATGGATATGGATAATCTCAGTCATTAGAGAGCATGCTTAGCTGACAGAAAGAAAACATGATGGTCTCAACTTGGATTTATTCAGTTTTATACATTTTTAAGTGTTAATATTAAAGAGTGAAGGTAAACTGAACAGATGGTGCTTTGCACAAGAACTCATTGCAGAAACACTAAAGATAATAGAAAAGGGAATACTTACTGTGCCCTGCTCTTAGGGATGCAGGTGATCTGTGGATAGCAATAGGCACAATATGGTGACGCTTGTTTCCATGGGATGGATGAATGTGGTGGAGGCTCTCCACAGCGCTCGGTTCTGACCCCGCCACAAAGCCCAGGGCAACAAGCCACAGGGCTAGGTGTTTGAGTGTCACTGAATTCCACTTTATGGGCTCTAAAATGGGCCTCAGGGGAGCAAACTGTGCACTCCAGCCCCTGAACATCTTCCCTGAGTGGCCAGATGAGGCAGCAGATCAATGTGGAACTTAGGCAACCTTCACAGCCCCATACTTCTCACCTTTGCAAAACTCATCACGGACACTCAAACAAATCCACAAGGGAAAAAAGGTAAGGACAATGTTGGTTGTGGAAAAAAAAACTCTTGCTGTTTAATATCGAGTTAAGAAATCCGTGGCAGCATGCAGGCAGATAAAGGAATATTATAAATCATCATGCAAAAACATTCGCTCAAGAAATTAGGGCAACCTCATGCAGAAAGGGAGAATTCCCAGCTTGCTCCAATTCCCTTAGTTCTCTCTGTTTCTCTCTTTATCCTTCTATTTAGCTCTCACAAAATTAGAAACATCTCTCCATAAAAATAAATAAAAATATTCCCAAAAATTTAAATTGCCAGCAGAAGAGGAGAGTTCACTCAGGAAGAGACTGAGAGCACCTGTGCAAACTGGATTTCTTCAGAAAATCAAAGCAGACATTCTGAGTTTCCCTCCTTTTACTCCTCCAGTGGTCTCAAAGGACATCCAGAGGAATGAGACCATAGTTAAATCCGCGGCTCATTTGCATGTGCAGCGGCAGGCACCAGACTGCGTGATTGCACCTGTAAGTTATGCCAAGTAGCGCACCCGTTCCCCATCTAGAGATATCTGCTCGCTGTGAGACCGCGCGACACGAGCGACAAGCACCTGAGAGCAGCCCTGGGCAGAACGTGCGCTCAAACACACACGGGCAGCAGCAGAAGCAGCTCCGTTCCAGAAGATGTGCGCAAGAGAAAGAAGGAAGAGAGGAGGAGTAGAAGCAGGAGCATAGAGCGAGGGGTGTGTGTGTGCGCGTGTGTGTGTGTGGGGGGGGGGGATTCAGCAGCCAGCCAGGAAGCAGGGAGGGAGAGTGGCTATGCAAATGGGCTGCATTCACATAGCGAATCACTGGAGCCTGAGTGCAATGCAGAGGAAGAGCCTATTTAGGCAGAATAGCAGGGACTGATGCTATGTCCCCCAGCTCTGATTCCTTTCACCATCCCTTTCCACTCTCTCTCTTCAGGCATCTTTAAGCCACTACGATGTGTTCACATTATCAAGCAGAAAAAAGAAGAAGGGAAAAAAACACTCAAAACTAAATGCACAGTATCTGATGTTTTCCCCATCTTCTACTTTTAGAATGCCATCTTTTTGATTCTCCTTCTTCTAAGTCTGTCTTCTTTCCTTCCGCTGACTTTCTGTAATTTAAAAAAAGTTGTACTTTCCCTTTGCATCGCTCCCAAGACCTCCTTCTCAACGGATCTCTCCTGCTCTGCAGTGTGTCAAAAAGGTTTTAAAGAAATGATGATGCTGCAGCTCTCTTTCTTTTTGTCTAGCACTGGCATGTATAAACACAAATGTATGTATGCAGACTCACACTGACACACATGTGTAAACAAAGTATGTACAGTTGCCAGAGCTTACGGTTGAGAACTGTCCACAGAGGAGGGTGTGCTGAATCTGGGCAAGTCTGCTGCCTCGCCTGCTAATAAAAGAGCATCCCTCACAAGAGAGGGGAAGGCTGATCGCAGCCTCTATGTGCAAGTGGGGGTTAGAGGAAAGTAGGGAACATGTGGACATAAAAAGCCCTGCTGATAAACACAATCTGGTTCAGCTGGGAAGAGTGCTCAGTGCTCAGAGTTTGGGACTGAAGAACATAAGGCTCAGCTGCAGTGTGGCTGTTTTGGTTTGCACACTGGCCATTCAACATTCTCCCTTTCGAAACGCTGTGTTCTAAGCTGGAGGAAAAACACTCATGCACACACACAAACACACATACACACTGTAAGCACTGCTAAGCTAATCTTTATGGTTTACAGGGAATACACAGGCATTTCATGGCCAAAGAATGCCATTTTAGCAAGAATGACAAACAGGATTAGAAGTCCTTCTCTGCTTCAGTTTTCAAGTCTGTTTAAATGAAAGCAAGGCATTAAGCCTTGAAAAACCATACAAATGGCAATGAACAGCTCCTTTAGGTTAATTTAAGTGAAAATCTAGCAAACCATTTCAAAGCATGACTACTAGAATCTGAAACTGAGTAATTGCATCAGGAAAAGAATTTTAAAAACAATGAGATAACCACAAAAGGCAACTTCAGTTGAGGTTGCATCTTGTCAACCAGTTGTAACGTATGCTGTGCCCCTTTATAATAATAAAAAAGCTGCAGTAGGAAACAGATGCTGCAAACATTAGGGAATTGTGTCCTTATACCTTTCAGAATCTGGTGGAGCCACCTGGTGCAAAAGAGTTAGGAATATCGGGCCACAGCTCTCATTTCTTGTTTGCATTAGTATAAAGTGATGCTCCTGCTGAAATGTTTACACTTGTATTATCTCTGGCAGTCTATTTTGCATAATGTCTACTAATAAGGCAATCCGTCTGGATTTCAGTCCAAGAGTAACAACCAAACTTACTCTGGGTTCTTAAGTGCAATGCAAAGAAAAAATATTTTAAGAAAGACAGATACAAAAATGCAAATCTGTGAACTTTGCTCATTTCATTCAAAAATTTGCACTGACGTTTAATAATGTGTTATCAGTGAAGTGACACTCATAGCAGGATGGATGTTGCTTACTTGTTCATTTGTGCCCCCAAGTGGTGAAATTCTAAAGTGCAAACGATTTATATGGGTTTACTCAGAAATTAAGTAGCTTAGTTTGATAAATCCAATGAAGCAGAAAATAACTATAATTCAAGAAGATTCAAGACCAATATATAAATATTTTCAAGTAATGCTATTCGATTAGGGCCTTCGAGATATGAACGCTGGTAAAACAGAGTGTTGAAATCTGATACACTGCACTGAATCAGATCAGTTCTTCTACCTGTATTGTGAAAAAAGGTTTAGTGGTCTGCCCTGTGCTCCTATCATTTTGGTAGAAATTTGATAAGCTGAGTAAGAAAAGGCTAAGAAAAAGAGATACCTTTCATATTGCTTCAGGCAAAACATTCTCAACTGGCTTCCTTTCTGTTTGCATCCGAGCTAACACCTGGAAACCACAACCTAAACTAATTTAAACACAGTTACAGATGTCAGCTGCTTTTAGCCAGATGATAACTGAGAGTTGGCCACAAAATGAGAATCCCTCCTTTGTGACTAAAACCCCTGCTATTAAAGGACTTGATTTAGTACTGTTCTCATTCAGCTCCTGTTAAGATTAAGTTAGGTATCTCCTTGACAGAAAGCCACAAGCAGCTCATCTTTGTTTCCATTTAAGACCCAAAGGGTGGTGTCTTTGATGGCGGTGATGCCTCAAGCCATTCTCTGCTATGTTACTATGTTTTTTTGTTTTAGAACCCCACAATTTGTTAATCTGAAGTGGAAAGAAAAGGTTTTTTTAGGAACAAGTTTTAGAGCAACAGGCTTTAAAAGGAAAAATGTGTTGTTTTTTTGATTTACGCAAGAAAACATCATCACCTACTAATATTTATTTTTCAGATTTCAAGGGGGAAAAAAGGAGAAAGAGCCACAGATGGGTCACTGAATAAACGTTAGAGTACCTGACTTGTCTGGGATAAGGCCACAAAAAAATCAGCCAAAGAGCCCTCACACAACACTTTTATGCAACATGTAGAGACCTTTCAGAGAGCAAGAGCCACTTGAAGCTACTTCAGCAAAAATGTTTCTTCTCCTCAAGAGCTTCTCTGATGGTAACTATTGCTATTTTAAGAAATCAAGTCTAATTGTGTGGTATCTTATTCACTGCATTTGGTAGAATTCAAAATGAAGCTACTGTAAATCAAAACAAAAAGCCCTAACGTGGTCTCGAAGGCAATGCTGTTGAAATTATATTAACTGCTGTTTGCTCTAAACAGATCTTGCATAGAAGCCAAGTTATGCATGAACCAGGTACTGTATGCCTAGTGTGTGGCAGAAAAACACATCTGTGACAGAGAGCGACCGAGCTCACCACACGGACCACTGCCTCATGAACTCTGTTCACTACTTACTTAAGTCATCAACCTCCAACCAATGAGAAAAACTCAAAGATTCTCACCTCTCCACATTCCATTCCACTCATCCCTCACCCTTCACAATCCACTTTGTATTACAATTAATCTGTTAAACTTTTAAAATTGCCTCCTGAGAGTTTTCCCCTGAGGGTCAGAAGCTTCTCATAAAACATAGTACAATTCTACTAAAGAAATCAAACATATTGGTTTGGTGGAAAAAATTGAAAAGGGTTGAAAAACCTGGTTACTCAGATATACACACCCATCAACTAATATATTGTTGAAACACCTTTTGATTTAATTTCCCAATTCAGTCTTCTTGAGGTTACATCTGCCATCAATATATTGAATCTAAACACCCTAAAATAAAGTTCAGCAGTTTTGGTAGGATTTTCCCCACTTTTGCACATTTGTAACATTTAGCTAAAGCAGTACTATGCAGAACAGTTAAAAACTATACAAATATGGCTTTTGACACCAGAGGTAGATGTACTGCTCATTACAACCAACTAATGCAAAATATTATCTCTGGACACACAACACATTGAACCTTGAAGAAGACAGCAACACAACAGACCACATCAAGTCCCACTCTTGCCAGGTAAGAACAGAAAACCGAGGCTAGAATTCACACAGATTGGAAAAATCTTGAGTTGCAATATTTAGATGGTAGGGTCAGAATTTGGTATAAACAATACAAAAGTTTGTTTCATTTGGTCAGGCTTGGGGTAGGGGCGTTATAGCACAGGGAAAATTTACTTCTTCACCTTTGACCTCCTAAGTAACACAAATGAGGACCATTCAAAGGACCCAAGTTTATGCATCTCGTTAATGGATACTTCTTGCAGGATTATACACCATGTCATAAAACTCAGGATATCTTAAACTGGTTTCTTGAACATGGCAGTGGTTTCAATGTCTTCCAATCCCTTCAGAGCCATCCACCAAAATCTCTGAGGAACATTTCTAGCACTTTGTTGAATCGATGCAATGAAGAATTTAGGCAGTTTTTAAACTAAAAAGCGGTCCATAGAGTGACACTGACAAGAACTGCACATCTTTACAAAGTTGTTAACACACGATGGAATGTATGGTGACTGCCCAAAAGCTGACAAGAACAGTTGCAGTAATTTAACATTCTCTGCACATTACAAATATCTTCTGCATTCTTTATCTCTGAACTAAAAAGAGAGTTTGCAAGACAAAAGGCAGAAGTCTTCCTTCCAAAGAAAACATCTGGACCTGGCTAAAATCTCCCAAAGTTATTCTCCCAAGGTGGTTGAGGAGTGTTAATAGCTCGGAGTTCACCTGGACAACAGATTGGACTGGAGGTGCAACTGTGAAGCCGTCTACAAGAAGGGACAGAGCAGACTGTACTTCTTGAGGAAGCCTAGGTCATTCAAGGTATGCAGCAAGATGCTACAGCCATCATCTGTTGGGGTAGCAGCATCAGAGCCAGGTATTTAAAAAGGCTAAACAACCTGCTAAAGAAGGCTGGTTCTGTTCTGGGGACAACTGTGGAACATCCGGAGATGATGATGCTAAGAAGGATTCTTCATAAAATCAAAAGACTTATGGACAAACCTGAGCATCCTCTTCATGAGACTATCCTGCAAAAACAGACTGTCTTCAGTCAGAGGCTTCTTCAGTTTCACTGCAACAGAGACCGCTACAGGAAATCTTTCCTGTCCACAGCCATCATGATCTAAAATACAACTCCTTAAAGAAATCATTGTAATTTCCCTCTGGGATCAATAAAGCATTTTTGAATGGAATTGAAAACCGTGTAAGAGCATGTTCTGTTCTTAATTTCAAATTCCAAAAGATATGCTTGACACAGAAACGGTAGTGTGCATCGATAAAAAAACATCATGCCCACTGAGAAACACGAAGGTAAAAAAATTATGCGGTGCAGCTACTTTTTAAGGTGGATGAAATTGTGAGCAAAACTATTCAGTTTTAATTCAATACATTCCAGTGTCTGGAGCAAAAGAGGAATTTAATTTTTTTGCTCAATTCTTTTGAATTCTTGAAGTCTAAAAAAAATCTATATTTTGAACAAGGGTCAGTAAACTTTCAAGAGCCACTGTGAAGCAATACTTTAAAAGAGCAACCAACTGCAATTGATAAAAAATCAATTAAATTTTCTACTTTGATTTGAAAAAGTAAAGAATTAATGTAGAAAGCTGTTATTACAGCTACACTCCTCATCCAAGATGTTTTCAGTGCCAATATCCATTGAAAAAGACAGAAAACAAAATTAGATCCCCGCTCCTTTTTGCAAATGAGGGTTTTTCTGAATATTGAACATGTCATTACTCATTCAGGCAAAATCACATGTATTACAGAGAGTAACAGATCACACAAAGCACTGAGGCTAATGTGTGCAAGAGTACGGAAATAGAAACACAGCGTCATCTTAGTCATCGCTAGATATGACATGATAAGAGCAGACAAACACAGGGAGTCAACACTCAACACAAACAAACAGGCTGCACATTATTCTAACACAGAGGGAGGCCGGTGCGTCAATACTGTTTGTGTACATCACAGTGCCTATGTGTCAGATTAATATTTATCACTTAGATTAAGTGTAGCAAACTCTTAACAGCATAGGTCAAGGAGGCCTCAGCCTGGTGGTCTTTAATTCATCTATACCTCATCATCACTTGCTTGCAATGCAAAGCCTCGTAGCTTAAGGTTTAAATGATGACTGCAGCTGTGACTGCTCATCATTATGTGATTAGCACTTTCTATGAATAACCATCTTTCATGCACACACAGCTGTTACACACTGAATGACTATTATACTAACGAAATAGAGCATATACATGTAAACTGAGAGGAGAAAAATAGCAAAAGTCTGATTTACCTAAAATGTTGCAACCAACAAATAATTTGTGCTTATTTAGCTGTTCATTATACAAGTTGTGGGGGCAACATAAATTACAGAACTGGGGCTAATAAAATATTCTTCTGAAAGGACATTTGTGCATTTATTTTTGTCAAATTTACAAAAGCAGTGCACAATGATGTAATGGAATGACTTAAACGAGAAATAAAAACTGACAATTTTGTTGGTACAATATGCCAGGTACTGTTGACGAGTACTACCCTGTTCCTGAATTGGATTTTCTTTACAATCATTTCAATGCAGCATTCATTCCTGTTGCTTGTGTACCTTTTATACCACACTTGTTCTTTCTACCCAACTTTCTATAAATACGCCTATATGCAGCACTCTGTGAATAGCCAGTTTCTTAAGCAGTGACCTTTTGCTTTTATTTCTTTGTTGTTTAGTCTTATAAAATATGTAAATATTGTGAGAAAGTTGGCTGTAAACAACAATCATCAACATTAACAGCAATAAATGCTTGGATAACATCACTATGTGTAATGAGTCTACAGTATAAAATGAATGGATTTCACAATTTCATTTTTATTACTGAAATATATTAATTTATCTTTATTATTTAAATGTACTAAGGTGCAGCTCTACATATAGAAGATAAACAGCTGGGACGTTGGTTTTCAGCACACTGAGCCGTTTGCTTAGAAACTAGGGTCCATTTGTTCTTTTCAGTAACTGAATTGTGCCGGCATAGGAAGGCTTTAAAATCTGCCTGATGTGACAAAGTGACTTTAGTTACTTTTGTGTTTTTCCTTCCTAATATATAGACAATGTCTTTGAGGAGTAATTCATTTCCATACATCCAAAAATGGGCATTAAAATCAACCACATAGGAAATAACCTTCAAAAATCATTGGAAGCACATGCAAAGAAAGATTGAGCTTGTGTGTGACAGACACACTTACGTACGTGCCTGTCAGTAAATTAGTGTGTGGTGAGGATCTGTCTGAGAATGCATAAACCAAATCCTAACTGTCAGCGAGAGAGATAGGGGTCACAGGTCGCCAGTTTTCTGGAGGTTTTCTTTCTATCTCCTCTAACAGTTTCCAAGATGCAGTGGGCCACCGGGCCACACCGTCTGCCTAAGAGTCTGTCTCTTCTGAAGTATTTCCCAAGTAGTTCAGCCGATGTTTCAGAGCGCTTTGTGTTGACCAGGTCAGGGACAGACTATGTCCCCTTTCAGGAGTCCACAGCCTCTTTGGCAGTGAACCTCTTCACAGTGCTCCAGCTAACTAGGACGACAAACAAAATCTGTTCTCAAAATGTAATTTTTATTAACCAAGCAAATCTCTTAAAGAGATATTTACTCTTTATTGAGAACAACTAAGCAAACATTTCACTCTGAACAAACATTTTTGCTCAGACTTTGGCAATATAGGTCTATTAGTACAATTACATCATATGATCTTTATCAATCAAGAATTCAACCAAATGAATTTGCCAAATAACAGCTCAAATACAGTTCAAGCGGGAGAACTTCTAGTGCCACCTTTTTTCAGCTTTCTTCACCACCATAACCTTACATGAAGGTGATACTCATAGATGACAGTGTATTTTTCTCTTCCCGGATCTTTTTGAACTCGTTCAAAATAAATCAAATATATCTTCAAAGATGAATGCTGGGGTTGGTCATCCTCTTGTGGTTCCCATATTTGCTGAACAGAGTTCACTGATCTTCACACACATCTTGCCTGAAATTTTATTTTCTAAGAGAGGCACAAATCAACACTGCTGTATTGATGCGTCAGGTAAAGCTGGTGATATTATAGAACTTAGGAAAAACAGAGCTTAGGAGGGTCTGAATTGATTAGTACAAGTACCACTGTCACAAGTGGGCGACTGATAAAAAATTTGCAGCAATGACCAGATAAAAGCATTACTTAACAACACGTTAAGTGTAGCACACCCTGAAGACAGACAGGACATGCAAGTTTCAACTAGAAAGGCCCTAGCTGCAAATCAAATCCAGGACTTTCTTGTTGTAGTTATTCCAACAGTCTTAACAGTCGCTCCACCGGATTTTGAAACTATTCTAAAATGCACACTGCTAATGTGATATTTTAAGTTACAATGGTTAGTGAATTATTTCATGAAGTACAGTGTATATGTTCTTTTATTAGCATATCCTAGGTGCAAGTAGTCAACAGGTGAGAGGTATTTTAAGCCATGAACAGGTAGGTTGCATTTCACAGAGACATATGAAACAGTCAACTATCCGTGCTCATAGTCTTTTCTAAGGCCAGTTTAAAATAATTCACACTGGCAACAGTACAGACGTCAAATGACTTTACTGCTGTGCTGAAGTTTTGAACCAAAACCCATCTTGTTCTAAGATAACACTGCAAATAACCTTGGTAAATGTGATCATATATTCCATTGTTTGTCTTACCTGTCCAAAATGTGATTGTTAGGAATGTCTGTAGCAAGTGCAAGTTGTATTTTTTTTTTTTAAGAAATAAGAACTTAAAGGAATTAAGTTAGGGATAATGAGACCTTTCCTAACATTTGACGGGTGTTCTCAGTCCAACTGGAATGGTTGTAAACCCATTGATAAAGATTTTCAGCAGCTGTTTTCATTGATCTGTAGATCAGCGTAACCTTCTGATTTCTTTCTGTTTTATATTGAAGATGTGTTTCTGAAAATACCATCAGCTGCCTTGAGTTTGTGCAGCATCTGCACAATAAGACTAGAAACTGGGCAAGTGTAACATGCTGCATGAGATTTTGTGATTAAGATGCATGCTTCTGCACAGCAGAAAGGGTTTTGTGCAGTGTATTGGTGGTATGACTGACCAAAATAAAATCAGCTATGCAACTCCACAGTGAATAGATGTTCAGCAAACTTGGGTGATGTTGTTTAACGCTAAAATGCACTTAATTGCAACCTCAAACACATGAAAGGCAAGTATCTTTCAGAATGTAAACAGCACATGGAAAAAAAACTACATCCAGCGAAAAGCAATGCCAGCCCTGACCCATCCAGAATGAGAGCCATTTATGTCAAAATTTGAATATGCATTGGGCTAAAGCAGTGTTTAGTGTATAAATTGTTACAGTGTGACTCCGACTCCCTCTGTACTCTCAAAGTGCTGGCTTCACTCAATTAAATTCCTAACATTGGCAAAATAAAAACTGATTTTGAATTGTGAAGCTATTTCACTGGAAAAACAACAGATGAACTGCTACAAGTATGTTACAGGGATTCACGGTACCAAACGTCACTTTACTAATGACACATATTTTTATAAATTACCACATTTGATATGTTTGTCTGCTTTTAAGTGGCTGGTATATGCTTAAACCAAATGCCCAGTCATAAAACAGCATTTCAACTCCATTACACAAGGAACTACTGCACGCAATCCTATGAAAAAAGCTATTTGACTTGCACCCACTTTGGCTTAGGCACTGACTGATCTGTGTGTGCTCGTCAACTTTGCTGTCAACAGATAAGACCGTAATTGATTGGTATTGCACATTAAATCTGTTCTTTAGCTGTATAACCTATAAGAGTAAGTCAAGTTCAAGGACAATTCAGTCCCTCTTGTTCCCCTCTTCAGACCAAGACGTGTATTTGGGTGGTGGTGGGGGGGGTGGTGTTGGGGGGGAGGGGTGGCGAGAGACTAAATAAACGGGGCAAGAGGCTAAATAAATAAATAAATAAAATTGCAGCAGGAGGATAGAATAGCAGTAGGAAAAATCCCTTCTTTCACAAAAAATAATCCTTTCTTAAGAATAAAGAAATATTTTCACAAAATCACTAGTTATACACTTAAAAGTAAGCCTAAGTTCTATGCTCACTGGCATATGCATTTTTGTATTTTTTATTAGAATATCTATGAACTTTTAATTAAACATTTATGACCAACTGTTTCACAGGGAAACAAAAAGGACATCACACTTAGGCCCATTTTTTTTAACCACTACAAACTAGCTTAAAGTTTGAAGTTTAAAGCTACAGATGATTTAGGCAAGCCAGTGAAATGCTAAGGGAACACAGTGGTAAGGAGAGACCAAATCTGAACTTTCTGGGTGTTAATCCAAACTTTATGTTTGGAGAAAATATGGGGCTGAACATTACACTACAGTGAATTTTGCAGGTGAGAACATCATGTAGTGGGCTTACAATACTGGCAGATTTCTCATAAATGAAGGAAGGTTGAATGAAAGCATTTTGATAAAAAAAAATATGATGATGAAAAGAGCATGGATTTCAAAGCAATAAAATATTCCTGGGCCATAGAAACTCTTAATTGATTTCAGAGAACGAAAGTGAAACTGCTAGAATAGCCCAGTGCGTCACCCGACTTGGATCCAATTGAAAATCTACGGAAATAACTGAATATCAGAGGTTCAGATTAGAGAGAGACCCAGAACCTTAGAGATCTGAAGACAGTTTGTGTGGAAGAATGGCTAAAAATCACAACTAATGCATGTGACTAGATTTTGTATATAGGAGTTGTCTGTTGATATTATCTTTACAAATAAAGGCTTTCTCACAAAGGATTTAATACATTTCTGTAAGTATGTTTATTCCCTGTGTCATTTAATCTTTTTACCCATTACTTCAACTGTGGACAAATTTGCTTTGACCTGTCTGGATTTGTGTGTATGTATAGATTACTTGCACTGTTGCATCTGGTTTGAATCTTTGCAAAACACTTACATGTTCAGTACTTACTTTGTCTACATTATATTGCCACCAGAAAAGTAAGTAGGATAGTAAAACTCAGTATTGGAAAGCTGCAGCAAAGATATACCAAATTTCCATAACAGGGATGCTATGCTATCTCTAATTCCTAATTTACAGTGTCCCTATTTTTCCAAGTTCTAGAAGCGCTCTCCGATGCACTGTGGATGTTTAAAAGGATTTCTAATCCACAGTGAGTATAGACTTCTAAATTGGCTTTAAGGTTAAATATTGAAAAACTGATAGAAAACTACACAGTATAAGTAAACAACATGGTTGGTTACGTGCCACATGTAAAAGAAGATCAGTATAAACCGACAGACTCACACTAACATCCTTTTAAAAACAAAGCTATTTTAAATCAATTGTTTTCCTTGATATTTAAAATGTAACTGACTGCAGAACTTGGATCCATGGCTGTAAAGAAATCGGCTGCTGTTTCTATCACAAGAAAATATTAAAATCAAGGTTTCAAATTCTTACCCACTGTATAACCACGCTATAGTAAATCATTCATTTGTTTTCCTCCAAGTCGTTTTAACAAGGGAAAGAGGCCATAAATCGTTGTTAAGCGGTTGAGGTAAAGACAAGCAAGCAAACTTTCTTTTTCAATGATACTTTAGCGCCATAGTTCTCCTGGGGTTCATGTTTAATAGCCTACGTTTATGAGAGACGGGAATATGCACAGTGTTACTATGTCTCCCAACAGAATACTTTTGCTGAGACTCTGTATCAACACTTTAATTAGAATTGTTTTGTGGAGGAACAAAAGCTTTTCACCTCATGTCAACATATCCCCCAAGACTACCAATTAATAAAAAACTCCTCAAACATTAAACTCTCACCAATGTACTGTATCTGGCTAACTTCTGCATGAGATTCTAATCAGTATAAAGTGTTTCGAAATAAATATATGTGGAATTCTACAGTGACTACATCAGGACATCTGGAAAATTAAATGAATAAGATAAAATGAAATAGTAATATTGTCAATGGAATTTTGTGTTAGAAAAATACCCCAAAATACTCTCTTCAAGACAGTTGTTTCAAGAGGGGCAGAACACAACTCTTCAGGTCTTTTAAACTATGAATGCCCTTTACATTTGACCATAGTGCAAGGGAATTGTAAGTCATTTATTGATATGTAGAACTGCAATTCATAATCCTTCAAACAAGTAAGCTTTGCCCCCCACACACACACATACTAAAACTAGATAATCAGCATAGCACATTATTGAATCAGTCACACTGGATACTGACCACCCACTCTGAGTTGGAAGCAATATTGCAGTTAATAAAAAAAAAAAACACAAAACAAAAAACTTCATTAATGTGGCCAGACATGGCGGAAAAACTAAATGATGAACATTTGAAAACAGGATGTAGTCAAAATCCTCATGCAGTTTTACAGCTGGACTACTGTAGGGAAGGTTTGAATTATATGATTTGATATGTGTGAAAGTTGATCTACACATATCGCAACATCAAAGGCTTTCAATTAAGTTTCGACTGCATATAAAAAGAGGTTGTGATGTGTAACCTGAACTCTCAACTCACACATCTCTATTTTTGTCTAAGGCACTCGGACAAGTAGTGCTAGTTCCCATGCCAGAAGTTTTAAATATGTGTTTTCAAAATTGTGTTAGTGCATTAAAAAATAAGTGCCTTTTTAACCATGTTTAGATGGAGATTGGGTCTGTTAGGTATATTGTGTGTGAGATTACATAGAGTAATAATTTGTGAATATTTGCTTGTAGTTAACTGATTTTCCCTTACCTCCCTTCCCTATATATATATATATATATATATATATATATATATATATATATATATATATATATATATATATATATATATATATATATATATATAAAAGAATGTGTGTGTGTGTTTTAATTTTTTCTCCCATTTTATATATATATATACATCAGCCAAACTCTACTTGATACCGATATTTATTTTTGATCATCACAAAGTACATTCAATATCTGGGTCCTTTGATGAATATGCTCAGTGTACATGGACAGAGCAATGACCACTAAGCCTAGCCAACTTTATTTATGTAGCACATAACAGCAGACTGACCAAAGTACTTTACATAGGATAAAAAATAAAAATACAGATTCACTGAAATACAGCTGCAGTGCTTAAAACTACACAAATACAACTACAAATACTCATAAATGTTTATTAAAAAACATAAAATCATAAGATATCAGAACACCATAAAACCATAAGAAACTCATTAAAAGTTCTCATGCTGAGTTGAATGCCAAAGAAAAAAAGGGAATTTTTAAAAGAGATTTAAAAGTGGACAGTGAGGAAGCTTGCCTCATCTTTAGCAATAGCAAGTTCCATACCTTAGGCGCTTGCACTGAAAAAGCACCTCTAAGTTTATGCTTTGTTCTCGGTACTTCCAGGAGCAGCTGATCTGCTGACCTCAGGGACTGAGAGGGCAATGTACTTTCAAAAGGTCTGAAAGATAGAACGGGGCTAGACCATGTAGAGTTAATCTTTACCAGTTCAGCTGTAGACAATAGAGTCTAGACACAAACACAATTTCTTTTGTTGATGTAATATTGACATGGCACTAATAACTGTGACAATAAGACTCGGAAGAGGGGCGACCAAGCAAGAGAATAACTGCATAAAGGCCCGGGCCAGCCCACAACTATCTGGCCTCTACACGACCCAGTTTAGTTCAACAACAAACACCACTCTGTCGCTGTACATTACCCTCAGATGCTTGACCACTGCAGGCTAATTCCCTCAAGAAGTCCAGATTGGAGTTAAGGTCTCTCTCTCTCCCTCTCTCTCTCTCACACACACACACACACACACGCACAAACACCAAGCAATTTTCTAAATGCTATCTAGAGCAATCTATTGAACCCCAGCAGACATTACAGAGAAGACAAAATGCACTACAGCAACTGCTCCACATGCCTAGTATTCGAGTGTTCACAGTGTTTGGCTTTGTGGCTAATTATCAGCATCCTTTTGCTATTTCAGAACAACACTTAATGACTTGACCATAGTAAGATATATACCGGTAAAACCTTCTTCGACAGTCAGATTCATGTATTGGAATGTGTTCAACAGTATGTTTCGTTTGGCTTAATTTGGCAACATAAAAAGCCTACAGAGAGATGACAAAAGCATGATTACCAACATTTAGAACACTTTAAAGGTGCAATTTTCCGAGTAAATGAGTCATACTTGTCAGGACATTGCTTGCATTGATAAACATTTCCTCTTTTTTAGACTGACTGTTTGTAGCCTATACAAGGAATAAATTTGCTTCTATAAATATGAAACTAAGACCTTCTTGGCAAAAGGTGTGGACACATCACTTGGAACAAATATTTGAAGGATGATAAAGTGACAGTTTTCTTCTCTATTTCATCATATTGCAAATCAATTTGAATTGAAAAGGAGCAACACTGTTTTGAAATGCTGAAAGGCTTTTAATGCACTGTAAGATACATGTAACACAGCCAAGATACATGACACGATGAAATGCGAAGCAGTTGTATAGGCGTCATTTGCAGCAATGAGCTCCAATGAGTTTGTGTTTAAAAAAAAGCAAACTTCAAAGATAAAGAATTGTGAACAACTCATGGCACAGCAAACTTTGATGCAAAAGTCACAGGCCAAAAACTATGAATTTCCTCAGAGAAACAGAATTTTCAGTCCAATACCAGCTTTTTATCTTCAAAGATGGTTCCTCCAATTTGACAAATAAATACATTTTCTCTTATATTTCAGATGCTGCTTAGATAAGTAAACCAATAACATAATTTATCTTGTAAAAGAAGTGGACTAAGCAAAGCCTACCAACGTGTATATGTCAAATGTGCTGAATTTGCACATTTTAGCAGTGTAGGATACCTTCTACACTGTTGTTTCACTGTGAAGTCAAACTCTGGTCGCACTCAGTTCAGACTCTATATAACTGTTGGCTGTGAAACAATTTAATCCAAAGGGTGTTGCCATAAAAGCAAGTTTAATACTAACAAAAAAGCACTTGCAATGAAACACATAGCATGCCTGTGTTGATGTTAATTCAACCGTGTACATATCAGTAATTTGCTTGTTTAGTCAATGACAGCAATGATACTAATCAATAGCAATGAATTGGGAATTTCAATTCAGTTTATTTATATAGCACCAATTCACAACAGATGTAATCTCAAGGGACTTTATAAAAAAAGTCATTTTAACACAATCATACAAACATTCCAATCAGTTTAAAAGTTTTCTATTTAAGGAATCCCAGCAGATTGCATTGAGTCATTGACTTGAGGTTGTGCCCCGCTCAGGCAGACTCCAACTTTAGCAATCCCTCATTCTGAGCAAGCATGTAGCGGCAGTGGAGAGGAAAAACTCCCCTTTAACATTAAGAAACCTCCAGCAGAACCTGGCTCAGTATGAATGGCTCTCTGCCACGACCGACTGGAGTTTTAAGAAGACAGAGCAGAAACACCGAAAGATCAAAAGGAACTGAGTACTTTCTATATTAAAGAAAGTAAAAACAGGACATGGAGGATATTCAGGTACTGGGACCATCATCCCAGTTGATGCCCCCTGTCCAACAAGGAATTGCAGCTGAGCTGGCATCATAGACCGTAGCATTAGGCTCTCATATTGGGAGCTTTTAGGGCATTTAAACATGGTCAAAAGGTTGTGATAAATAAATAACAATATACTTCAATATGAATGCTTAATCTAGAACATGTTTATTTTTGGTCTTTCATTGTGTGCCTACAGTTCCCATTGTTTTATATGACAGCAAGCTTTTCTGTTTGATTAAAATAGTCAGCCAAACGATTCAATAACAACCTTGTTATATATAATTTCTGAAATATATTTCATTATTTCTTTGAGTCACAATGCTTCTGAGAGTCATGTTACTAATTGTGGGATTAATTAGTATTCTTAATTAGTTTAAGTTACTCCTCTTAGTGCCAAATTAGATCTACAGCATCTTATATTCCGTACTTTACACCAGAAACAATGATGCTTCAGGGACATGCCTGAAAGCTGACTATGTGACTTTAATTAGAATGTTATAATTCTGAAAAGACAAACTAAGACAAACTTTCTAATTTAAAACTTATGAAATGTGTCTAACTAAGTTATACTGTAGGTGTCAAATGCAGCTAAGCACGTTACGGTGTAGTGATTAGGACTGATAAAAAGAAAAATGTTTGCAGATATAGTTACTGCGGTGACTACCAATGAGCTAAATAACATGGAACCATGTAGCATTTCTTTTACCTTGTGTGCATTCCTAGAGACACATTGCCCAGTTGTAAATGACAACTTATGCAAATGCATGTATCTCTAGTTAAAATGCATATTTTTTTAAACACCTCTATCTCTCCCACCTTATTATTCCATTTCAATTCATTTATGATGGTAAATCTTAACCAATTAATTTCCTTTTTTAGATTTTCCGTGCAACTGGAGCTATTCTTGCATCACTATTCTGCAAACTAGATCAGATTGTCTGCAATGAAAAAGTTTTCTTGAAAATCAATATTTTGTGGAAAAGTATGTTATTCCGTAAGCCTGTCCACTGATTCAACACTATTGTTTTTTAGGTTAGTAGGCACAATGAAACCATTGATATCAGCTAAAATTAGTAGGAAGAACCAATTTCTGAGATACAACACTTAATAAAGATGCTCAGTCTGCTTTTTACCCTGTCAGTTAGTTCTAAGAGTCTAAAACGGTTACACATGTGTAAAAGAATTTAAAGGAAAAATCACAGCCTTTCTTATGCCTTTAACAGACAAGAAAAGTTTATGTTGTGGTCATAAATAAAAACATTGCTTCACTGTAACCACATTCCTTTTATATGCAAATAGAATCTGAGGTCTGAAAGGTAAAAGTTGAAGAAGCAGAGAAAAGTTCTCAAGCGCACATATCACAGACACCAGAATCTTTTTAGTGCTCTCATCGGCTCTAGGTATTTCCAGGGTGTAAGGCTATTAAGGCTTTCTGCCGTTAACAAAAGACAGGATCTTATCAAACTGGTAGAAGTGACACAGAATGCATTAACATTTATACTGCTCTACTCTGCTTCTGTGACATCACTGAAGTGCCCATTCTCTTTCTTTGCTCCTTAATGCAGTTTAGTCTTCTGCCCATTGACCCCTTACTGTGTGAACTGCTGCAGAACAAATTAATGGCCAAACAAAATCCCCCTTTGCATCCTTTGCATAAGGTAGTAGCCTAACTTTAAAGAGTAGCAGATATTACCCTAGTTCCCTGAAATGCCTAACATTAATGAGCATTCAGCCAGTTTAGATAAAAGACTGTTTTCACTACATTTAAGAGAGATTAATAATACCAAACTATTAAAATGCAAAATGTGGATTAAGAATGCTTAATCCACAAATAAAGCGAACAAGAATGCTTGTTTGCTTTATTAACAATAGTCAGGACGATGAATTAATGCATTCTGAAAATAACAGAAGAAGAAAGTATTTTGGTAGACACAATTATTTGCAACAGAACCCAAATGTAGATATTACTCCCTCTAGTTGTGCATATGCATTTACCTCAATAACAAAGCTCTTAGAGACACAGCAGACAAAATATTTACAGAACAACTAAAATGAAAATTAATTAAGCATTTTATTATTTTATCTATGTTAGTTTCTGTACTTAGCAAACTTTTGAATTTTCTCCTGTCTTTTAGAGTTTACAATTTTGTAATGTCAGCTTTTGATAATACTTCTTAGTACTAGTAAATATTTTCTCTCTCTCTCTCTCTCTCTCTCTCTCTCTCTCTCTTTCTATATATATATATATATACAGTACTCACAATACAATAGGGATATTGTTATTTCCATGAGTGCTATTCCTATTTGGTCTGAATTTTAATGAAATAGGTAAAAGTATCCTTTGATATTACTAATAATGAATGAGAAGAAACACTATTTTTATTAGTGTAACATTTATTACCCCCAAAATGTAGACAATAACAAGGGTGAAAGGTCAGCAGCGGGTGTTTCCACCATTTGTCGCAATGATAGCTTGACAGCGACGTCTCATGCTCCTCACTGGCCTCATTATGTTGTCCACTCTTCCACAAGTGCTACACGCAGTTCTGCCAGGTCACGTGATCATCCAGTGTCTGCTTCAGCTGGTCCCAAACATGCTCTATGGGGTTCAGGTCAGGGTACATTGCTGGCCACACCATATGACGCACTCTGACTTCCTGAAGTCGAGCTGTGACAATTCTGGCACAATTTGGTGGAGCATTATCATCCATGAACAGAAAGCTGGGGGTGTGCTGGCAGAATTGGTGGATGATGATGGGTTCTACAATGTCTCTGAGGTAAGAATGTGCAGTGACTGAGCCATATACAATAACCAAATCAGTTTTGCGCTGACTGGTGATGCCTGCTCAGACTTTTACACCTCCTCCACAAAAGTTAATCCAGGGGACCATGTTAACTTCGGCGTATCGCTCACCTCGCCTTCTCCAGCAACGCTGACGACCATCATTTCTGTGCAAAGTGACCCGACACTCGTCGGTGAACGGGACGGTAGACCACTGCTGCATTGTCCAAGTCACATGGTCTTGTGCCCACTGTAAACATTCACGGTGTCTTGGTATCAGTGTAAGTCACCTGCAACGGTCGTCTGGCATTTAAGCCAAAGTCGGTTGCGAGTGGTTTGTCTGGAAACCTTCATACCCCTCACATCTTGTGAATGGGCCTGCAGCTGTGTGGCAGTATGACGATGTCTGAGTGCATAGGTCCTTAGGTACTGGTCATCGTTGCGGTTTGTCTCTCATGGGGCTCCGCTCCTGGGTATGTCACAAAAACTGCCAGTAGTTCTGTGTCTTGATGCAAGTCTGCTGATGACCCTTTGAGACGCACCAAGTACACGTGCAACATCTGACTGCCTCCCACCGACCCGAAAGGCGCGCTATGGCCAGGTGGCGCTGCTCGTCCGTTAAGTGACATCATGAACTTATTGTGAGTAGTGTGTGTATATATATATATATATATATATATATATATATAATTTTTCTTTTAATAAAATCAAATGGATCACAAAGGCATACAGTAATGAGCTATAAAACAGAAACTTTTTCTATTGTCATGTTGTGTATTTAGGCTACTACTTGCAGTCAAGGAGGATGCCTGAGTATGAAGAAGGCAACACATGTTACAAAAAAAGCTTGTTTCAAAAAACAATGGCGCCCCTTTGCCGCAAAAGCGAGACGGCATCAGGGAGCCTTTGGTCATTCATAGGTGTTCATGCTTGCTCAGTATGAGGGATTGCTGTGGTTGAAGTCTGCATGACCGGGGCACAACCTCAAGTCAATGACTTAATGCAAGCTGCAGGGATTCCTTAAATAGAAAACCTTTAAACTGATTGGAATGTTTGCCTGATTGTATTGAAATTACCAGTGGCGGTTCTAGACCAAATTTACCGGTGGGGCCAGAGTTTGTTCATGGGGGCACAAAACAAAAGAATGAAACAATATTTTAATATGTCATCATTTAATATATTAAATGAACCAAAGGGACTCTTGTGGCTTCTGATCCAGCAGATGAAACTCAATATGGCTAAAGCTAAAAGTTCAACACATTGATTTTTAACTCATTGTTAAAATAAAACTTTAAAGGTAAGAAATGAAATTGGTCCAAGAGATAATTTAGTTATGGTTTCTGTCCTAAATCATCTTAAAAAACTGATTTAGTATTATTTCTGCAGTACAGGGGGCCATAAGAGGTGCCAGGATCAGTTCTACAGGGGCACTGGCCCCTGTTGGCCCCTGTCTAGAACCACCCATGGAAATTACTTTTCTCATAAAGTGCCTTGAGATGACATCTGTTGTGAATACAGTGATATAAGTAAATAAACTGAATTGAATTGCATTGAACAAGTGGTCAAGTCCACTATCGAGCTTGGGGGCACGAATGGCGCAACATTCCCGCCTCGCCATGCCAGCACGCCGCATTCAAAAGACACACTGGGGTGACAGTATTACCCTAATATGCCGCCACGGTGTGTCTTTTGAAACAGGCTAATGACTGCTTTGTTTAGAATTTTCTTTGAGCTTTCCACTTGCATCTGTCACTGATTATCCTGGATTTGGAAATGTTGGCAGCCTATTGAAAATCTCAGCGATAAAACAGGGGTTAAATTATCTGGAGAATAGAGTTTAATATATATAATATGCTCCAGGGAGCTTAAAATAGCATAATTTCTTTGTTACTGTTTAAAAAAGTAAAACTCTGATTTGAAAGAAATCCATTTTCTCACACTCAAGGTGCTACCTCTGATTCTAGCATAAATACTGTGTGACCGCTCGTGGCATGAAGGGTGGAAAACAACATTTTGAATTATCTAATTCTTAAGTAGAGCCTAGAAGGGCTTACAATCCTTATCAGCAGGTCAGAGCTTTATAAAAATTGACATTGGCCACAACATACGGATCAGTGCATCTCTAATGTTTAGGCAAAAAAAGTCAGACGCTTACCATCATTGCAAAGTGGTCCTCCAAATGTCGTCATGCTGCAATCACAGCTGAACCCCTCCCACTGCTGGAGGCATACGCCTTGGTTGGCGCAGGAGTCCTCTTGGCATGTAGTGCTGGGGCCTGAATTGAAAAAAAAAAAAGACAGCTTAGTGAAAAAAACACTGGACTGCACAATCAGCAGATTCACAATAAAAGCAATATGTGTAATGCCAAACATATAAATAATTGGCTTTTCAATTGGAGGTTTGCACACAATAAACACAATGAACCAAGATTCAGTAAGTTGGAATATGTATACAGTAAACATAAAAACAAAAAACACATAAAAATGTATATAAAAACTGTTTTAGAAAATATTTAAATACATGCAATTTTTAGGTTTGGTGTGGACATTCATTAGTGGTTTAAACATTTTAATTGCATTTCTACAATTATCCATAGTAAAATACAAAAACAAAAAAAATTTAATATATTAGCATTAATTAAGTTTTGGCTAAAAATGTACTGTTTTAAAGTTTTTTTTCTTTTCTTTTTAATTATTTAATTAGTAGCTATATAGTAAAATATCCAGCACCTTTGACAAACTCTAAAAAAAAAAATGATTTGCACCAGATCCATTTTATAGCTGTATGCACACCACCTTTCTATTCCTGAAATATCCTGCTACAAGTGTAGACCAGTCTAAACATTAAAAACTACCCACGGATTAAATGAAAAACACTGAACATTTGGTTACAATATTCTGCTGGAATGGCTGAGTCCTGGAATGTTCTACACTCCAAAATCTACTTCTATGCCACTCTATAACCTGTATGATCCAAAACATTTACTACAAACCTAAACAGGTCCTGATAATTTTTAGACAATATTACACAGCATTAAGCAAATAGTATTTTAATTAGTGGTAGATAGTGTATGATATGCAAAAGTTGATATCAATGAATATTTGATTCAAATGTACATAAAATGCTTTTTGGTACCACACATGCAATCTAAACTCAAAAAGCATCTGAACTTTAGTTATTGCTTAGTAAGCCTATTGCTCAAAAATACTTTATACTTTAAATGTTAAAAAGTGCTACAAATAGAGACAGGACAGTACATTTTTATTAAAATATAATTTCTCAATTTAGAACCCACAGTTAATATTTTTTTTAAAACCCATTCAATATAAAATTACTTGGTTCAGAGTAATATAAAGCATGCAACAAAAGTAAAAAAAACAACTCTTACAAATACAGTTAAATGTTCAGCTACAACCACTTAGAATATGACTGCAAAGCAAAATATCAGTCCCATAGAATTTCATACAAGGTGATTATACTTGTATTTCGGTGAGACTGATGCCATTCTTAATGGCAGGTGGGTGAAGGGTAAACAAAGCAGTCCTCTTGTTAGGATAGATGGTGGTGTTGGTATCTGTGTGTATGTGTGTGTGTGGTTTGAGGGTAGGGGGTAGATGCATTTGGAGAGTGGGGATATTAAACTCCATTATCAAACAAGCAAAGCTTTCTACCTTGCAAGTCAGCTTTCGTCAAAGCAACTTTTGTTGGCAAAATAATAGGAAAAGAAGAGGCAAAGTATACCAGCGGTTAGTAAGAAGCACAAAGATTTCATAGAGGGGAAAATATAGATTGTGAGCCAGGATGCAAAAACAAAAGGATATTTTTCCAGAGAAAGTGCAAGAGAGTAAAACATTACTTCCTACTATGAAGGTTCAAAAATAGGAAGAAAAGCTTCTCTCTAAATGTAATCATTATGAAGTAAAACTAGGTAACTGCTTCTATTTTTCCTCTGAAACAGTAATTTCCTGGGCCTGGCTATCATAAACATTTAGCATCAATACACTACATTGTAATTCCATCATCACAATCACATAAAAATGTTTTGTCTCTATTTCAAGTAGTCATTGATTCGGTGTAGCACAAATTGATAATGGCTTGTTTTACAAGCTTTCACAAGTGCTGAATGGGATTACATTTGTCACACTGGAACATGAAAAAAGATCAGAACTACTTAACAGTAACGAGTGGGTGCAAAGAGAAAGTAAACTAACTGACTAAAGCTGGAGAAAGAAAATCAAATATTGTCTCTGGATATGGTGCACACATTAAACTGGGCAAATGATATTCATGCATGCAACAAAGGCTTCATCCATTATTCAAAAGGATTGCTTCAGGCCAAATATCTCAGATCCAGCAAGCATGCATAGTGTAAAACAGAATAGGGATAAAATGGGAAGTAACACTGGCAGTACAAATATGGTGAAGAGAATAATCACATTAAAGCCAAGTGAAACAGAAATGATCGTCTTTGGAAGAATGTTGGAGCTTGATGCATTTAAACAAAATACTAACATGCTTTATGGATGTTTAATTACAAGCCACAAGTTACCAGTGTGGCTTTCTGTGGGGATGTGCTTCAGAATGAGTGTTGTTTTAAGATATGTACGAGACTGACAGGATTGTGCGGCATTGCATAGTGGTACACTTGAAGACATATTGGGAAAACATTATGCAATAAACTGTTCTAGGTGAGTTGAAGGCATTTGCTCTCTTAAACATAAACATTTTTTCATCTGCTTAGCCAAAAAAGCTTAGCATTCTTTAAAGCAAAATAAACTAGAGGAAAAGTTTAATCAGGAATTGACTAATCATTTCTAGGTTTAGAAACTTCTTACCTTCACATCCTCTTTCTATTTGTCCCACACAGTCCAGAGCATCTGACATTAAGTCTGGGAGGCGCCCGTTCAGATCCACTGACGCCAGGCAACCCTGGAAACCCTCCTTGGCATGCACCAGTTTGGGTAGGTCCTTATACATCTCCTTTGCCACCCCACCAATGTAAAGGTTTCCTGTAAAGAAACCAGAAATGTGACAATGCTGACCCCTGGTGGAAAAAAAGTAGAATGCTGAACTTTCCATGTTACGTTTTTTTGCAGTAAGCTAATGTGTTTTTCTTTGCCCACATGAAAGAGCAGAAAAGCTTAATAATTGCCAACCTAGCCTAAAAAGGCTTTCAAATTGTTATAAAGTAATTGTTCAGTGTTCCTATGACTCTAAACCACACATTTGACAACTACTTTATCTTGCCTCATTCATAATTTCAAAGAACATTCTACAAGGTAGAACACCAATTACACATTACAATTTGCTTTCAAGCTGGTAATAGGTAACTCTTTTCAAATGAATGTTATCCAAGGCTGTTTGGCTGAGCACTGTGAGCTCCCTGCAACATTTCCACATTTAGTTGTGACAAAAGATCGGATGAATTCTTTCTCAGGGCTACCTGAGAGCCAGTAATGAGAAAAAGCTTTTTTTCTTTCTTCCACCCCTGCAGTGTTTCTCCAACCTGTTATACATTTCAATCACAAACTTGCTTTTCTCACTTTAAATCACTGGTTCTTCAGAAAACAAAAATTATACTATACACACTTTTTCCAATCACATTATTAGTTATACCTTGATAGCACCATTTCTGTTTGCCACCAACAACTAAGCCACAATCAAAGTCACTTCCTTCCTCATTGTGAAGTATTGGTTGAACTCCAGCAACTTGCCTTCACCATATCTGGATGCTTAAATGCATTAAGTTGCTGTTACGTCATTGGCTGATTAGTTATTTGTGTTAAAGCTGCAGTCCGGAGTATTTGAGGGAGAGAGATTTTTTGAATCCGACGTTCCAACCCCACAACCCCACAATCATTTTAAAGATTTATAAAACTTTGATACATAAATATATTCTCCGGACTGCAGCTTTAACATACAATTGGATATATGCACCACATAAAATTACTGGTTAGAGGATATAATTTCTGAACTAACCCTTCAGGTCCAGGTTCTTGGCTCCTGAGGTTGTCTGTGTAGTAATCTTGGTGTCGATCTTGACTGTGTGCAGATTGTTGGTGTCCCTGGAGATTATGACGTTGTGCCACTGGTTGTCACTTAGGGGTTTATTTGAGTTGCCTTTGATGAGGTGGGCTCCATTCCCCAGGTCAGAAACATAGTGAAGATAACTAGAGATAGATGTGGAACAGTATGAACAAACATAAGTGGAAGAATAAAATTCCTGTTATTACTTTCTAGGTTACTGAACAACTATTTTGGAATAATACAGATACTTTAGCATTTCATGCAGGAATAAAATAATGCTGCTGTATAACTGAGGTTTTACACTATAATTAAATCAATTATGAAAATGGGAAATTTGGAGCAAGCATTTGCATGTGTGTAGCTGCTGGTGTGTGCAAATTCAAAAAGAGCTCTTTATCAACAAGTTCACCATTCCGAAAAATGGGCCTATTATTGACAGGTAGTTAAAATAACATTAAGCATTTCAGGCTTAGTTTACAGCCCGTTTGAGTTGTGTGCTCATTTAATTCAACTGTATGGTTTGAATGTTGATGTCACTGAATAGTCTGGCATTGCTAAAAACAATGTAACTTTGTGTTTCAGAACTGACAAATACACTCCTGTAACGCTATTTATGTATAATGTTGTGTATTTGCTGTCCCTTTATAAAGATGAAAACAGATTGGTAACAGCTGGTAACTCTTGTAGTAAAAACCCTGGCACTGAGGTGATAGGTGAAGAAATGCAAGTCCAAATGTGCTGCCATAAAAATCTGCAATATGTATGATGAGTTCTATTGTGAAAGTCATATTCCATTTATATAGAGATTAATGAATGAATAAACATCATGTACACAAGTATGAAGAATAAATCTAAATTAGTGGTGGTGCAACGTTTGATTAAAGTAAAAAAAAAAACTTTATTTATTTGTTTTAGCCAGGTAGATGCCAGACAGTTGATTCATCTCTGTAACCAATTTATTTAAAGAGTGAGAACACATTATATACAAAACAATGACAACAAATGCCAACAGAATCACTATGATTGGGTAGTTCATATGATGACAAGACCTGTTCTTGTCCCAATAGGTTCATTTTTACACACTATGTATTATAAATTAAGATTGTTTGAACCCTAAGAAGTATGTGTGTTCGTAAGCTGTGTGGGTGCGTGTGTGCATGTATGTTCGTCTGAGTGTGAGCAACGTATTCTAGGGCCAGAGTGTATAAGTATGCTTAGGTGTGTGTGTGTGTGTGTTCCAGATAAGGTAGATGCTCTTCCCTGCCAGCGTTTTGAACCCGCTTGTTGTATTTATCAAAAATGCGGGGTCACAGCTGACTCCTTACTCAATCCGAGGCTCTTAAACCACCATTCATAAAGTATCTGTACCCTCCCTTGCAGGCCTTCAGACCACTCTCTAAACAACTTTTTTTAATATTTTATCTCCACAGCCTTCTCCCATCACCTCCTGTGTAAATAAGCATCAGCTTTGTATAAATTATCACCCAATGCAAACGTGATGATGTTTTAAAGCTTTAAAAAAAGACCTTTGCATGAACTGCTACGATGCTTTTGATGGTTTGGTCTTGGCCCTCCTGACTGGGGTGTTTTAACTTTAGCTTCGAGAAGCAATCTGGATCTGGATTTATGCTGCTGTAACTAAAGATGCCAAGAGAGTTATGTACTGTAAGTAAATTAATAGCCGATTATAACCTTCAACAAAACCTCATCTAAACAAATTATGTACAATTATTTTAACATAAAAATTCCCACTTAAAGCAATTAGTTCTTTATCAAGTTTCATGACAGGGATAGGTCCACCTACCCTTTGACCAGTTCCACCACAATGAAGTCATTTCCATCGCCACTGTTGTAGAGGATGAGACCATCAGGAGATGTGGTTTTAAACTGAAAGAAAAGGTGCATGGAGTAGTAGGCCTGCAGAGTGGTGAGAGTCAAATAGCTGGAACGTGACTTGAAGGTAACGGGATCAGCAATGATGTTCTTGAAGCCAATCATGGCATTGAGTTCGCAATAATCAATGTCACCATTTTTGCAGAGGTCAATGTAAGCCATGCCATTGAAGGAGAGGCTTTGGAGGTGGCCAATGAAGTTGGAGGGCACCATGGACATGAAGCGCTTCTCTGTCACAATGCCCGTCTCAATGTTATGAAATTCCAGCTGGGTGTGGTCACCTGCCATTTGACCTTAGATTTAAAGGGAAGGAAGGAGAAAGGATGTCATTAGGGGGTAAAAGAAGGCTAAAGGGGAAGAGCTTTGAAAATGAAGAATCCACAGCGGGTCTTTAAAGTGATCATGTCATGTCAGTACACTTTGTTATAAAAAAATGGAGCATGTCTTCAGAGAGTTTTTCATTTGATCAATTTCTTTACACAAAAGTTAATAATATATTTTTTTTATTTAAAGAAGCAACATTTTTCCAAAATGAACTTGTAAAGTTCAGTAAATATTCAGTACCTTCTAAAAGTATTCACACCTGTTTTTCAGGATTGCTCTTTAATGTAGATTGTGCCAAACTACTAACCGGACCATTTTTGAATTTCTTTCAACAGTGGGTTTCATCTTGGCACCTTTTTGCATTCGGGACAGATTTGAAAAGTGCAAGACAAATTCATCCTGATAATGGATTATCTCACCCATGCTAGTAATCTCAGCAACTCTTCCAACGTTAGCCTCTTGGCTACTCCTTGGGCTACTGGATAGCCATGTTTTGGTAAGTTTGCTGATGTTCCATACTCTTTCATTTTTTAAATGAATGGGAGTTGTATATACAGTGTAATTGCACTCAGCTGGATTTCTATTGATCAATTATCTGAATTCTGCAATGTATTCAGGGGTTTCATAATGAAACGGGGTGAATAAATATACACCCCACACTTATTTCTTACATCAAAAACCAGATGATTTCCCTTCTAATTCACATGAATACTTTTGCAAGGCACTGTACTTACCCAGAAACAAATAAAAACTAAACAAACAACTTTTTAAAGTTTTCTGCAGATACATGGCTGTTTTGTTTTGTTCTGTTGCGGTGGATGATTTCTAGGTTTACCCAGAGGGCTCAGAAACGTGAGAACCTGTCAAAGTTATTATAATAGATAATAAGAAGTACCTTCCACAGGCGGTAGATCATCTACCGTCAGTTTCAAACTCTTGCCTCTCCTGAACACACGTATGGTATGCCACTCATTATCGTTCAGGTTCTGACCAGCAAAAATTGTTTCTGGACCTTTGCCTGTGGGATAGTCCAAAAAGTGGTTAAAAACACCCATGCACTCACACACTCACACAAACAAACATAGCAGAAATATTGAGTGGTTATACATCTTAAGGGAATCATACATAGAGGAGATAGAAAAGAGGTCAGAATGAATGAAGGAAACAGAGACAGGAACCATTCAAGTAAACATAATAAATGGTGCATTAACCACACCACTCAGCATCATTACAGAGTACCATACTTCTAATGTTTCACTGAGCATAATTTCCTTTAAATCAAGATGTGGTTGATTATTATTCAGAATTGTCTAAAACAACTCAGACATTGTTTTTTATTCTTGAGCTCAACTATCACAAAAATCTAATTAGATTTCGTTGTTTTCTTCATGCACCACTTGGTGGCAGCAAATAGCTAACAGAACTTTACAATCTAACAAAGTCTAATACAAATTTTAAAAAAACTCTCCACCTTGTTAGCCCAAAAATGCTAGTACTTTTCTCTAACCTTCACTGTGTCAAATTAAATCATCAGTTAGAAAGAAATCGTCTTGAAGCAGAGGCAGAAAGCTTGGAGAAAAAACAAAAACTAGAACAAAATACAGAGAAACACAAGAATAACTCTAAAACCAATCACCCAGCAAAAATAAAAATAAAAATATGAAAAAAATGAAAGAAATACAGAATGTGATTTTTTTTCTACACATGAAAATTCACACATTTGTAATATTTAGTTGAAGATGATAAATAATTTGTATCATTCTTTTAGCTGAATACCAAAACAGCATTTTAATATTACATGACTCACATTGCAAGCAGGAAGAGATGGAGGTGTCGCATAGTCACTGTACCAAAAACGTAAAGGAGAGCTTTAGAGTTGCAAATAAAAAAATATCCGAAGAAACGGTTTGCTATCTTATCACATTAAAAGAAAAAACTTTATTTCATTTTCTCAAAAACATTGGCCTTTCAAAACCAAACCAAAAATTGTTCATGGTCATGTTTTAAATTGCTATATAACCCTGATATTCTCCTGCTGGGTGCATGTAGCAAAACAGGGCAATGAGAGTGTGCCACAGTAACGGTATTATAATTCCCCAGGCTCTGGATCCCTTTCACACTATGGGAGAGGGGTGCCAAGTTCATGCACCTGAACCCATTTTTGGTTATTTATTCCCTGCCTTTCTGCAATCTTCAAAGCTTCAGTGCAATGTGTATGCAAATCTAAGTGTACCATAGTACCAGGACACGTTCAATCACATAGGCACAGTGCTGCTTTGTAAGCACTAAACACTGGGGCAGGATTGGAACCAGGCGACTGGTGAGGGATTAAGGAGAGATATGAAATAATGGGATGGGGCTGAACTTAAAAGCATGCTAGATCTTTGCCTTCCATCATGCATGTCCTTGGAACTCTCCAAGGAGGGAAAAAGGAAGAAGAGAAAAGACATTCACTACAGCACAGAGAGTAATACAATAATTTACACAGTTTATTATTTGGACCTCATTTGGCTTTGGCATACCATTATTAATGCATAGTGAAAATATTTCAGTTCAGAGTTGCAATACTGCTTAAATAACACCTTCAAATAAAGGTAGAAGACTTGCCATGTATCTTAACAAAAATATTTTATGTGGAACGGTGTAAGATTAGATTATGTCACTTTTTTATTTATTTAAAACAAAGTGAGCAGTAACAGTCATCTCTATTTTTTTGATCTCCCTATACATCTATCCTTCAAAATCAAAATAGAAATAAATAAATGCCATTTACAGCAATATTATACCTGAAGAAATGTATACATTATTTTAGCTTCACAATGGTTTAATTGTTGGTTTTCTGTTTTTATTGAAAGCAGCTAAATCTTGCTTACATTTTTTGGTTTTAATCTTTTGTTTTAATACCATTAAATTGTGTTCCGCATTCTGACTATAGGATTATTCTGGTGAATATATGGACAGCAGAAACAGGTACTTCCATGAGAGGAAAGTAGATCAGTATTTGTGTCAGTGTTTCTCTATCCACTCAGACAATTACTATTGGAATTTCTTATTTAAATTTCGCTGACTTCTTTGATCATTTTGGTAAGAAAAGATCAGAAACAAACTCACATTTGGCTTTTAATTACATCTCCTTATTTTATTCAGCAGGATTTTTCCATGCCTCCAAATTGAAATATCTGTATGTAAATACTTGTATTTTGATAAAATAAAAAAAGAATGTTTCAAGTTAATCTATTAAACTATATATATATATATATATATATATATATATATATATATATATATATATATATATAAAATAAATTACATTACTATTTTTTTCCGAATTTAGCTTACTACAACATGCTCTTTCTTGTCTACTTTTATTTTCACAACAATATCTCAATATTCTTAGGTCTCCTGAAATATTTATGTTTATGCCGGTAAAATTCTCATCAACCAAAATTTGTTTTGGCTGTTTTAGCACTGTTTGCTCTGTTGCAAATGTCAATCATATATTTCCAATTTAAGTCTAGATTAAGAAATATAGTCTTACTTTAATGGTTTGTTTACAGCTGCAGTCCAGAGAATATATTTATGTATCAAAGTTTTATAGATCGTTAAAATGATAGTGGGGTTCAATACTATGATAAAAGGCTAGTGCTCCACAACATTTGTTGTTCTTCCTAAATCCCCCTTCTTCCCACAGACCGCTATTCATTTCACACAGAATTTTTTTTACCAATAGAATTCAAGTTTCCGCCTCATCAGCTGTCAATCAACTTACATGCGCATCGCACGAACCTGTGAGGATGGGGGCACGCACACAGGCCAGTCGTGTTTACAGTTGCCAAATTGGAAGAGAGCGTCAGCCATGGAGAAGTCGCTCACCTCTGAAATGTCCATAACAAAATACAATCGGGTGATGATGGAAAGCGCTTGCTGCTTTCCTCTTGACCCACTGTGACACCACAGGTGATGCGCATACACAACTGTTGAGGTGGGGAAGGGGGGGTGGCTTGTTAGTGGAATTCAAAAAATCTGTCTCTCCTTGAAATACTCTGGACAGCAGCTTTAAAGAGTAACTAAACCCCAAAACCCCATTAGCTAACGTCCAAAACAGTATGTTGACTATGCTAACTAAGTGCTAATGTGATAATAATGGTAACCTGAAAAACGCAATCCAACTCCAAACTCGCCAAGGGGCCGGTATTATTGATGTGTCGGTCGCGAACGAACCGGCTCTAAGAGCCTACTCTTTGAAGTGAACGATGGGAGCCGGCTCGTCATTGGGAGCCTTTTTTTTTTTATTCACCCCGCTTGTTTTGGTACATTTGGTACACATCGTTTTGCATTAATTTTGGTGATACATACACTTTAAGCAACAGAAAACCTGAGGAGCCACTTGGGAGCCGAAATAGCCGATTCTTTATGGTGAGCCAAGCCAAAAGAAATGGCTCTCCAAAAAGAGCTGGAATTCCCATCACTAGCCGGTATGTCTGATAGTTTTATACCCAAACCCACGGGGCGTGTCTGTGAGACCATGACTGCTGTGACACAGTCAATGCCTGTGACGTAAAGATGTACTGCTCTCCACCAGTCACAAAATTTGAATGCAGTAGCCACCGTTAAACCCTAAGAGGGCAGCACTAAGACGTTTTTAGACCAAAAAGTGTAGAATTAAACAAGATTACACGAAAATGTTAAAACATTCCCAGAAACTGAAAGATTGCATTGGTAAAGACCCATTTATACAGTTTAGAAGCAAAAAAAGTTGTTTTGGGGTATAGTTACTCTTTAAAATCAGTTTACCTGCTGACTGATTTCCCCTATAATCATTACAATAACGGAGAACAGCAAGGTAGATGTTTCTTTTTTTTTTATCATGAGCACATGTAAACCAGTTGTTCTCAGTTGTGAGTAAAGGGATGAATGATCCTGGAACTATTTCAATGTGCATAGACTGTGCTACATTTCAAATGACTAAAGCTACAGATTGTTTCTAAATAACTGAATGTTCTGTGACTGAGACAAAAAACTGAAGTCTTTTAGATGGCAAAGCAACATAAACCTCTTCTGCATTCATCACCTCATTAAATCAGTCCTTTTTTTTCATTTTCACATAGGTGTAAAGTCCATCTATGGAATCTCTTAAATCTCTTTTAACAACAGTAATGTATGAACAAGATCAACTATAGAAGAGAAACAATTACTTAATATTATGATTTTGTTAGGGAGATAATAATCCAGTAAGACACCTTGCTCTATGTCTACTTCCTGGTTACTATCCACAATAAATCATGGCACTTGTGCCCTTACTCTTTATGAATATGGCTGGGTTGGGTGTACATAAAAGCAGCAAATCTGTCACGAGTTACTTTCAGGTCATATTTTCAGTTAACTGTCACTCAGTGTCTGTTAACAGTGTTTAAGTTGAAGTGGCAGTGTTTTCTTCAGACAGTTCTGGGCGGCCCCAGGGAGCCTAGGTCCCTAATTGACAGTGATGTGTTCTTTGAGTTGGTGTCGAAATTTCTCATCCGCCAAGCTGACCAGAGCTGCAGTGCCTGACAAGACACATTAACATTGAGAAAAAAAGAGGACAAAAATAACAACCTAGAAAAAACATTAAAAGCTAATTATTCATGAGTGGAAATGCACTGGTTTAACACAGTTCTTTCCAAGACGTTCAATTAAGTATTTTCCTATGACACAATTAGGTCGGAAACAACTGTATTAAAGGATGATTTACTGCTTCTTATTCTTGGATTTATCTAAACATACAGTTTTCCTTTTCTGTAGAATGACATGTCAAAACAGTTCAAATATTTCTCCTTACAATACAAGTGTATGGCCTTAACAGCTAAACACTGAAGCTTTCTAGCTTTCTGACCATTTACAATGTTTCTTTCATCAGTACAGGGATGAGAAAAGAAGCATCAACTGCTGCCAGCTGCATACAAACTGCTACAAAGTAAGGTTGCTATTAAGCGGCATCTTTGTGTTCTTCAGAATGATCTGGCTTGCCTGTTAATACAATGGATAAGCTGATTAACTTTAAATAACTTGTTTGTGCATATATGCTGTGCTTAGAACTTCAAGCATACTATTTTAAAGATGAATAAATGATCCTATAGGAATTTTCTTACTTCTAAAAACAACAGTGTGAGTGCTTGGTACTTTCTCTTTTTGACCTGCATGTTAAAATTCTTTTGTCACATGATTTATTTTTAAAAGTGGAAAACATAAACAAAGTAGAAACACATTTAATTCTTTGTGCTATGAGTGGGGAATTATGGAGAGAACTTAGTCAGTTACATATAATTTAGTTTAGATTAGTTTAGACAGCCAGCTCTTTGACTGATTGCAAGTATTTCCAACTATGAAATATTTTTCATAATCTTCATCAAAATTATGTCTTTTACAGCTAAGCCTAAAACGTATTCAACCCCTTTGCAGATTTAGATTTAAAATTACTTTTATTCAAAAAATAAGTTTCATTCCTGATAGGAAATTGGAAGGCATCTCTCAAAAGATAATATAAGATATACAAGGAGAATCAATTTAGATTCAAACAATTGTCTTTTATTATTCACATTAAATCAAAAATACAGCAGGTCAAAATTTATTTATACCTCTTCCAATTATTTTTTTTTATTGGAAATACTGCAATCAAGCTCTTCTTATGTTGTTACTGGTGTGATACATCTGAGATTATGGCACAATCACTGTCTTTAAACGTCTAGTTTTTCAAATCTCAAAGTAATTTCATTATTTCTTTTTAGTAGTTAATGAACTAGTTAATGAACTAAAACAATATTCACATTATTCAAAATAAAATTAGTCCATATCATAAAAAAGAATAATAAATTAATACAAATTATCCTTTGCCTTTTTTTAAAACCGTAAAAATACTGATAACTGTCATGAATTTGATCACAATATTCATGATACCAAATCTTACAATGTTATATCCCTACTGCTACTATTGTACATGCTCATTTAGAATTATGATTAACCTTAAAAAACTAATTAATTGCTAAACTGGAGAGCTTCTTCGGTGACTGGTGCATCCTAGATGCACAAAGGAGCATTATCGCAGGTCCTTCCTCCTAGCACCTGTAAGACTTTATGACCGTCACTCTCACCAAACAGTTAATTTTGTTTTTACATCCCTGTTGCTTTTCACATCTCAAATAAGATCCCTGCTTTTATTTGCACATCCCTGTTGTTTGCACAGTTTTTAATTTCTTGTAAATAGTCTGTTATTGTTTTTTCATGCACATATATAAATGCACATATATACATATTGTTCATTTTTTAATTTTCTCAAATTACTCAGTTGTAGATTTCTTTTATTCAATATGCTTTTATAATTATGAAGTTTTATTCTCTTTTGTCATACATTTGCCCTTACTGCACAGTCTCTTAATTGTTGTTTTTACATTGTTTACCTTTGTGTGAATACTCAAGCTTCCACTTACCTTTAACTTACTGCTGTTACACCTGAATTCTATTCTATTCTATTCTATTCTATTCTATTCTATTCTATTCTAACACAGGAAGAATAAAATAGTAATTAGAAGGCTAACAATATGATCTTTTAAAGCAGTTGAATAAGAAAATTAAGAGCTTTTCTTCTGCACACACAAATACTAGAAGTGATTATGGATGCATGGGCGATGCTATTTTGCATTTAGAAAGATGCTAAGAAGCGATCCTTTCAAGAAGCATGTCTCGAGGTCACATTATGTGATTGTGTGAGGATGTGTTGTGGTCTTTAAGTCTCCTCTTCTGATCATGCAATGACCTAGTGCTGTAACACTTACACCAACAGTTCCAGCTTGGCTTTTATCAGAGAACATTTTATCATTATATTCAAACTGTGGCACAGCATGGTACATTATTGCAGTGTTTTAACCTTATGTTTTCAACTGGTTTTTACTGTGAGTGTCTCTCACCTGAGATACATTATTTAGAAAAAACAGTTCTTGTATTATGATTCGAGTGAAGGAATTATTAATTCATCAGCAGGTCTGAATAAAAAATGTCATGGATATTAGCTCCCAAAATATTGCAATGTGGCCTCTTTGTTTGAGCACACACACAAACACGCACATGCAGACGCTTCCTCCACGAATACCCCAAAAGGATCTATTCTTTGCCCTCCCTCTCCATCTCATTCTTTCTGCTCTGTGAGGCAGGTTAATGGTAATAATAAAATCACACTCTGTATTTCCTCTGTCCTTTGAATGGTCTCATCAATTCACAGTCGATGTGAAATACTGAGAAAAGCTAAAAAAAAAGGGGGGTGGGGGGCAAGGAATTCATCCATGTCTAAAATACCTACGCTTCCATGGCATACATTTTATTCCTTTCTGGATTTATGGGTGAATGGGTTTATTAATTAGACACAGCTTGGTCAGTAAAATAGCAGCTGACTGCCATATTCCAGTTTGTCATTAATTCAAGCCTCCCTCCATTTCCTCCAGACTTGTAATTGTATATGCAAAGTAACTACAAAGAAAATCTTACGAAACCATAGCCCTACTATGTGTGGGGTATATGATACATTCATATGAACTGATTAAGTCTAGACAGTTAAAACTGTGTGGCTATATTTTTCATTCAGCAGTAACAAAATAAAATATAAGAGTTCAAAATAAAAAAATTGGCATCAGAGAAAATGTTAAACCTCACAGAAGGAATGGAAAAAGAAGAAGAAAGGTGAACAGTAACTTACTGGAGGTACAGTTAATCCTGATACAATCTAGATGGGGGAAGAATAGATGAGAGATAAATTCATCTTTCAATGTTACAGCTGCAGACATCATTAAAGCATACAGTCCACCCCTCTGGGGACAAACACATGGACACTGTCCGTCCTCTGATGCTCTCACATGTTGTTGCCTCAAGCTGAAGCAAGCTGGTAAAAGCGCTGCTATGATGAAGTACCAGAGCAGCACAGTTCATTGTATATTAAAGTAAAAGTCCAGGATTGGATATGTTAGACAAAGGTTTTGATATTTAAATAACACTTGAGGATTTTCGTTGTTTTGATGATGTCGTCATGAGAGCATCAGATTTTAGTCAGGGTCACACAGGGCCAATTGGAAGGTATTCTCATTATTTTCCCCTGGCTTATTTCATCCACCAATGAAATGTGACTTAAACATATTGTCAGGGTTATTTTTTGTTTTGTTTGTTTATTGTTTAATTATCGAGGTCGTGTACACAATTTCTACTACTGGTAAAAGGAAATAAATTAGTCATAACTTTAATAAGGTGCTACACTTTCTTTAGACTTTTTTTTCATTTGGAAATTATTTAAGGGTGAGATTGTCACTGAAGCTGTATA
The DNA here is from genome assembly GCA_963556495.2 of Valencia hispanica. Lineage (NCBI taxonomy): Eukaryota > Metazoa > Chordata > Actinopteri > Cyprinodontiformes > Valenciidae > Valencia > Valencia hispanica. The sequence goes on from OY747711.1 coordinate 20,750,120, forward strand.
CAGTGTGCATGCTGAGATTGAATATTACACAGCATCACCCTCTTCAGAAATATTTAATGCTGAAAATGATTAAATAAAAGATAGAAGTTTTGGATAGTTACAGTGACAATAACTGGAGTCTGGACTCCTGAGCTCTGCACATGAGCAACAAGGAGCTGTTTTCAACAAGTTATTTTATTTGAACTTTCTGGGTTTCCAAACTTTATCTCTCTTGGGGCATAAAATTTTGAGAAATGTTGGCAGCCTGTTGGAGGAAAAAAAACAACAAGTCAAGTTTTGGAGCTATTGATGCAAGCTACACTAACAACACTAATTGCTAATCAAAATTGTTAAAACATTAGAAAAAAATGCTGCCATCATGTCTGTTATCCTTGTTCTCACTAAAATAGTAACTATTTGAGCTATTTGGTTCGACCTTTCTCAATTGCTTACATACACATAAGGTTGATAGGTTAAACAAAAGGATTTTAAAGCTTAAACAAAATAATTTTGTTGCTGATTTCAGAAAAAATTTGCTTGTTCTGTAGTCATCAACCTTGGATCTACAGTGAAAAGAAAATCATTAAGCAGTATACCTGGCAGGATCCAAATAAGCATACATTTTTGAAGTGGAAACAGTGTTAATCGGAGAATGTCTGTATCAACAGATTTTTAAATAAAGATACTGTGGTTGTATCTGAATAAAAAAAATCTGTATCATAGCATCTCTAAAAAATGCATTGCATTTTGATGTTTACAAACGGTTTTGATAATAAAAGCGATTTAGGAGTACTATTGTCTTTTGAGGCGCTCTATATAAAAATTAGCAAATTTTATCTAAAAACTAAAATTGTCATTTTCCTTGATACTTACAACTTTAAAAAAATATATATCTTGATAGTTATATATGTTCTTGAACAGGTGCACTCAAGTTACAGTAAGTTGTTGTAGTATTTCAGTTATAGTTTTTCCAGCATGACAAGTAATCCTATCAATGCTAGTAGCTCTGGTTGGTATCACTTTAACAAATGTGTTACTGATAAAAAGCTACCAAAAGTATGTTTCTTTCTTGACTCCTTTATTTGCTAAAGCTGAGCCTGTGCTGTGTTCCAAGAAAGGTGACACAGATCAACCTCCCAACCCTCCCTTCCTATTTGGCCCTGCTTGTCATGTGTTGTCAACCACAGCAGAAAAGTGGTCACAAACAGCCAGAGAACAACACAAGCCTACCCTTTCAGGGAATGCTCTGCTTTTCTTCGAGAGGGACAAGGAAGACAGCAAGGGCTTGTGGAAATAAACTCCAAAAACTCTTAGATTTGTCAAAAAGAATTTAAATGAAAACAAAACAACCCAGCCTTTTGTTGTTTTAGCCGAGGGCACCTTTTTGCAGTGGTGGTGATCTAAGTTGTCAGGCCTGTCAGTGTGTGGCGCTGTTGCCTTCTGCAGTTGGACACATGCTGTTTAAAGTTGACAGTGAATACAGACTCTTCTGCTTTGCATGCACGACTAAACGGCTCCGCTTAGGGAGCCCATTTCTGTTAAACCAGTGTTGAGGCGGAATAGATGAGTATCATTTGGGTGGCACTGCAGTGTCTGAAACACATCGAACTTTACTGGGGTCTTTACTACACAAATAAATTCAGCTACAAACACATAAGAGAAGCTGTCTATTTTTGCTTAAGGCAGAAGGTCTTTCCTCTTTATATAAGATAAATGCTTCTTGATATTAAGATATGATGAAGTTATCAGATTTTTGAGCATGTGATCTGCTTTTAGGAATAAGGGTTGAAAGGACATACCTAAATAAATGAATAGTGGTGTAAGTAAGGAGAATGTTTATCCGATGCACTGAACCAAATTTCTGAAAACTTTACTTTAAAGTACCAAAGCAAAATAACACTTTTGATTTGGTAAGAGCTTTATGTCCCTCTCTAACTGACATCACTTTAATTAATTAATTTCAAGAGAATCATATTAAATCAATGAATATCAACATATGTGATTCAAACGGTTCATTAGAATTATTTCCCAGAAGTTCATCATATTTAGTAAAAACTGTATGCAAATAAAGATAACACATCAGTTTGTGTTATCAAACAAGAATCTGGTTTATCTAAGAAAGAAGGTAGCGAGCATTCCCTGATGACAAGTGGTTTTTCGTGTGTTCAGCTGCCTGTGAGCCTCGAGTCGCAGACATTAGACCTTGAAAGTCATAACAGTCTCTCTGTCTATTCAAAGCATGTAACGTAAATAGGAACTTTGTAGTGCAATTGTGAGTGTCATCAAGTTTGACTCTACTTTGCAGACGCAGAGTGCGTACATTCGACATGGTACCTAGATTAACGGTGAGACGGACGCGTCCACTTTCCAGCTCAAGACGCAGGGTGTCAGCAGAATCCCGGGATGTGGTGGCTATTAGCAGTCCATAGGCCCGTTGGGAGCGGAATCGAAGAGACAGATCTTCGGCTTCAGTGTGCATCACCACTGGGAGCTGGACTTTCATAAACTTACTGCCGTCGTAGCTGAGAATGGTCGCCTCTGCAGAGGGAACAAGAAAGAAAACATGATGAGTGAACTGTAAGATAGACTGCAGCAATTTTATGGAAAACCAATGACCACGGCTGTCAGCTCAGTGTAAAGTGATGTTCTATTTGTTGACAAGGTTTAGTGAGGCGACCTTCAATCCAGTCTCAGAGGAACAATGAATCGATGAATTTAAGAGGTGGAGGGAGAACTGGAGTCTTCGAGCAGTGAATGTGAATGTAATTTCCAGACAGATGCTGCCTGTGTTTATTCACTTAAAGTTTTTCACATCCAACAAAAACTTAAAGTTAAAGTTTAGATCAGTGATAATCCCACATACAGTGGTGAAGCATTTACATCCACTACTACCCTTGGATGTCACACAAATGTTGGGCAATTAAGGATGCATTTATAGGACTCCTTTTTTAGGGTAGAATGATGAGACAGCAACTTCAACAAATAAACAAGTGCCTAAGTTTAAATTTAATTCAGATTTTCTCTCATCCAAAACAAATTATATAAGAAATCTCACATATAAGCTGAAGGTGTGCATAATTCTGGATACATATCTAACCAATCTTATCATCTGAATTAGCAGAGCTTATTTAAATAGGTCAGTTTCTTGGCAAGAACTCAGCTTTAAGATGTAGTTCACAAATTTTTACCAAGGGTGAGGTTGGGGCAATTTGAGATGTGTAATGTTAGCCAGCTTTATCCGTTTCAAAATCAGTTTTGAAGTGTGTGGGATAATTGTTACAGTGTAACATCCAGCTGAGTCCAACTTTCAGTAACCTGACACAAACTGCTATCCTCAGATAAAAGCAAGTTCGAAGGAATGCTTAAGACCAATCCAGAAACCAACAAGACTTAAACCCATCATAAACTCAATGTTGCTAAACACCAGTGACACTAAAGTCCACAGGGAAACACATTTTATATAGACATGGACTGAAAGTTTGCCAACCAAGAGAAGCTGCTCCAAAATGTACTTCCTTAAGCTCTACTGTAATTTGCACTTATATGGCGATACCCAACACCTTCTATTTGGTCACAGTGACAAGAAAATTTTAAATTTTTTTGGGTTCATGGTGGGGTTGAACTGAAGAGTACTATGCAGTCTGTAAAGTGCTGTTATGCTGAGAATCTGTTTAGTTGTCAGTGGTATTGTTGCACAATGTAAATTACATAAAGAAGGACTACTTTAAAATGTTTCAACTTCACCTCAGATAAACAGTGAGCCTGCTGAAACTGGGACACAGTGTGAGTGTAGGTAAACTTTTACCTACACTCACACTTTGCATGCAACTTTTACAGGCAATGAGGGTATTTTACCCTCATTGGCTGTAAAAGTCAATGAGGTATAAGAGAATGTCAGTTCTAAATATGCTGAGTTATTGCAAAATGGAAAGTTCCCAGGTATGTTCCCTAAAATGACTTTGTAAAAACTTGTCACATGTCTAGCTCCACATCATACTTTATGCTGAAGCTGACAGCTACTCAGACTCCCTCGATAAACTGCATTCTCTGTGCCAACTTAGGGTATGGATGGGCCCCATCAGAGAAAACCTGCATCCTTTTGAGTGGAAAGACAGTAGATAGAGACAAATCAGTGCAAAACAACAAATAAAAAATAATTACATGTAAGGAAATAAATTCATAAAAAAGATTTGAAACTTCCTAATAGTTTCTGTAGTAGATTGTTACTGTGACAAGATTTTTTTTCCCTCCATACATGTTTAACGCAAGAATATCCTCAGTGCACCACCTCCAATCTCCATGTCCCTTTGCAAGTAATTTCATGTTCTGTGCAAACAACAGGCCAATGTGAAGGTTTACACTGGTTCAAACATGCACAGACCATGATTTTGATGTTCAAAGAAGCTAATAATCCGTTTTACTCTCGTATGTGAGATACTAACAGCTTATGAGCTTTTAACAGATCCTCGCTTCAAAATTCAAGAATTGCTAATTTAAGCTCGTGTTAGAAATGCTTAAGGTATGTATTATTTTAAATCTACCATAAGATTGTAATATCATCAGTGTATACAAATTATACCCCAGTAACCAAACTATTACTGCTCGAGTGTTGGGAAAAATAAAAGAGGTGGGAGATAGTGAGGACTGGGGGTGACAGGGTATCAGTGCACTCACACCAACCTCATCACCACTTTCTCATCACACAGAGCCAGTGTCACATCCATCCCTTGGGATGACTCTGTCACATTCCTCACCCAAATCCAATTTCTCCACGCCCTCCTGGGGTAGGCTGCAGATGATAGGGCGTTTGACAAACAAGAGCTCGCTGCTAAACTGTCTGCTTCATGCCAGGCAGCTAAAGCAAAGTGCTGTTTGGAAAATGTTGCAAAATGCTAAACAAAAACAACAAAACAAAAAGTGCAAGAATCCCTACAGGAAAAAAATATATGTTAATATCAGCCACATTCTTAATGTAATTAATGAAGATATTAGTTTAATAAATAAAAATGCTTTTTGGACTAAAGGAAAGGGTTAGGGTTAGGGTTATTTATGTCTGCTGAACAATGAGTACCAGCATTACGAATCCGAGTGCCCTCATGTACCTCATAATTATTGCTAAAGAGATCTAATTAAAAATGGAAACAAGCAGGACGAGTCAAATAGAGTGTGAAATAGTCAAATATCCTGATTATGCAGAAAATTAGCTCATCTATACCCTAAATTGGCTCTGCAGCTAGTCATTATTGCTTAACTTAATTTCCAGCTGCATGCAATCAACATCATTAAATTTGATGAATCGACTCATACCATTATGAAAAGACACACCTACTTCAATGTTGGGGAGAAAAACCTCCTGACTACCAGGAAAAAAAATGTTTCCAAATCACTCTTTTTTTTATTGAAAACATTTTCTTATTTTTAAGGTATAATACGTCCAATCCAGTGGACATTGGAATGTCATACAAGTGAAACTGGACTTCGATGCCAATCATTGAATTCCAAAGGAGAACACAAAAAGTAAAAATAAGAATGAGTGAAACTACTAAATCACTGTTTCTTACTTTATGGAAACTCAAAAAACTCAACAGAAGCATGACTCGGGGGGAGGTGGGGGGGTACCAATTGAAGAACAACCTTTTTCCATTGCCATATCCTTCTGGGACTCTGAAGGTGGTCTTACCTTGGTGGACCACAAAGTCTAAAGTGCAGCCAAGTCAAACACCTTCAATCCAGTTGGCAAAGGTTAACCCGGTACATGCTGCCGCACTGGACAGCGGCCACTGAAAGGAACCATTTACCCGGTTCTAGGCAGACTCAGGCATCCTTGCCTTACTTTGGTTAAGAGGGGCTTATTTCTCCAAAAAAAGATATCTTCTTTGGTCACTGTCCAAAATATCAATGTCCTTGACAAGCTTAATGGAATTGTGTAGCTTGAAGACTACTGGAAAGGTTGACTGGACATAGATAGGGACTGTTCTGCTTGCCCTGACTCCTCTGCCTGTTTGCCCTTCCTGAATGCCATCCTTGGAGATATCTGAATCTCTAAACACAACATCTAAATAATAATAATAATAATTTTTATTTGAGAGCGCCTTTCTAAAACCAAGAGAAAAAAACCCAGGAAAATAATACAAATACAAACAATAAACAAAACAATGATCAAATAGCAAATAACTATACAGTACAAATACCAAAATCAGTGTCTAAAGTAAATATGCTAGTTGGAATATATGTTTTTTGAGCTGGGATTTAAATAAAGGTAGAGTGTCAAAATTTCTGATGACAAGAGGAAGTGAGTTCAAGAGCCGAGGAGCAAAGCAACTGAATCTTTTTCTTGTCATTTGAAAAAATGCATAAGAAAATGGTGGACATAATTATGAATGTCCACTATGGAGGACATTTCTTAGAGACAAAGATATTTTGGTAAAAGTGTCGCTCCGTTAATTCAGAAAGTACTTCAGTGTGTTCTTTAGAGACTCACATAAAATATAACAACAACACTTAAAGTCTAAATAGCTTAATAAATATTAAAATAAACCCCTCTTGCTGCAAAATGTGCCAGGAGTAATAGACACAATTTTCCTTGAAAAGAAAGAGAAAGTTCCCAAAACCCCAACCCTACACATGTGGTGTCACTCAAAAGCTCTTTATGTCCTCTTTAGATCACAAAAGGATCAGTAGAATGGAATGAGTAGAAGATATTTGGATTTACAAATGTCCTCCTCAGAGGACAAATATGAACTAGTAAAGCAACAACGCAGCATTACATAATTTTATCTAAGACATTTTTTTCACTTAAGATTCATTTAATAGATTGTTTAAAATACATTAAATAAAAATGGTCCAGCATAGAGATATGAAAATATGGAGAAAGACCTGTGAGGGGATATCACCTAATGCAAAGTGAGCACCTGTCAAAAATCCAATTGTGCAGCCACAGTCATTTTTAATGCCATTCCCATGTCCAATATTAAAATAAATTGAGGGGACAGGAGGTACAGCGTCTGCCTGTGCCAACCCGAACAGGAGGCTGTCACAGGGGACATGGAGCACAGCGGACTAAACCAAATGTTTATTTTCTTTCCCGTAAAAAGCACAATGTGGGACAATTTTCAGATTTTGTGATGAAGGAGCTGGTGGACTGGGAGCTCTCTCAGAGAAGGCTGTATGACTAACAAGGGAGGATCAGGTAATCACAAATAGGAACACAGTTGTCTTCCATTGTCCCCCAAGGAGAGCCAACTCCTTAAAAAGAGAAAGCTGTCAGCTGCATGTCATAGGATTCCAGTGTCCCTCAGCAACAGGGCTCAGCCTATTTCAGAACTTGCAGGAAAAGAAATGTTCAATGGCTTTTGGAAAAATCTATATTATACACTCATGATAAACATAATGCAAGAAAGACTCAGCTACATCATACATAATTTAAGCCATGTATGTCTTCTTCACAGTAGCCTTCTTTGAGAATCACAACATACACATTCCAAGAAATGGACTTGCCAGTTATTAAAACACTTGCATGCTCAGAATGTTTCTGTAGACAGGGGAGCTACTTTCTAACTCTGGAGACAATGGAAATGGTGTGGGTTCTAAATGTGTAAAAACCTGAGTCTGCATATGGCAGAGATGTTCACGAGTCTAAGACAATTCCCAAGTCATTGAGGGGAAAAGAAATCAAGTCAAGTCTCAAGTCTTTTACCCCAAATCAGATTCAAGTCTCAAGAAGCTAAAAACTGAAATCAATATTTTCTCCTCAAATTCACAACATCTAGTGGGTGACCGTGACTCAAGTGGTAGGTGCTCGTCCCGTAACTGGTGTGTTGGTGTCGGTCATTGTGTCCTTGGGCAAGACACTTCAGCCTTGCCTACTGGTGGTGGTCAGAGAGTCCGGTGGCGCCTGTGTGTACGCCCATTCACGCACCTGGGCTGACAGAAGTGAGTTCCGTCAGCCCAGGTGCGTGAATGGGTGAATGACTGAATGTAGTGTAAAGCACTTTGTGGTCTTCTCACTGAAAAAGCGCTATACAAATGCAGGCCATTTACCATAACGGTGCACCGACTAGGTGACTAAGATCTTGCCTACTTCTGTGTTTAAATCCGTTTAGAAGAAAAATAGGTAGACATACAATTTCATCTTTCCCAGGGAATTCAACATCATATTACGGTAGCACTGAGTCATATTCTTATTGTTCTGGGGGAAGCTTCAGTGTTTTCTTTCCAAAGAGACATGTCTCTATTAAAAATTGTTCAAGAACATCTTTAAATTCAATTTGGGTATGCGTTTTTAAAACATTTAGGGTGAAAATTGGAGAAATGTTACATCGAGAGAACGTTGAAGGCATGTTAAGTTTATTTTTGTTCTGAAAAATTCCAGAGTCATTTAATAAATTGTTCTTTTAGAGATTGAATGACCCTAATCAGAACAGATATTCTAATTTACTGAATATAACAGTGTATATTATATTTTCTTCCAATAATTTTATCCTTTTTTTAATTATTTTACAGTCTAATACAATATAAGCTATAATCAATGTCATTTATATCCGAATTAATGTTTTGAGGAAGGCCTCTTAGGTCAACAACTATAGTTCTATGTTAATTAAAATAATAATTAAAAGTAAAACTTTTTTCCAATCTTGTTGATCCTGTTGTGTTTGTGACTAAAAGAGGATAAGTTCCACCTCATGTAAAATTAGCGCTCAACTGCTGGACATGATGGCCAAGTTTGCATCTTTATGTATTTAGAGTGAACAGCTACAGGAATCCAGCCCAGAAATAACATTTGTAAAAAAAATTGCAAAACATGAAAGAGACTGAACCGTTTTTAGTCAATTCTGCCCTTTTTGTCAAATTTGCAACAGAAGTCTTGTGACTACATATTTTTGTGCAAATATATATATATATTTCTTAGCCTTTTGTGTCCAAAGAGAACAATGAAGATCAAGTTCTCTCTAATTTGTTTGTGTACAATGAATAGTGAGTAACTCACACAGCAAGCTGTAAATGGAGAAAACGTCATTCTGTCAAAATACTAATACTTAGCCATATCCCTACTGAGAGAAAACTTTGCAATTGTGCAATATAATCCTTTTTTGTGTTTGCTTTGCACTATTGACAAAAACTGCAAGAAATGTACTGAAAGTAATGGTTGGTTTTCTATTGCTAGCATGTTTCTTTGTTTTATAAAACGCTTTGAAAAATAACTTTCAACTAAACCTTTTGTATTTCTGAAAACTTAACAAAAGCATAGACCTGATCTCTAATTGGTCAAAGCTGATCTTTCATTGCAGATCACATTACAGCACTGTGCAAAGTGTCAGCTTACATGAGCAAATGTCAAAAAACTTAATGTGCTTGTCTTGTATATTCCATACTGTGAGCGCATTTGTGTAACCAAATGTATTGATATTCATCATCTATATTTATTCACAGGAAGTAGGTTTACGTAAATGCTCATCCAAAGACTCCATGTGAAAATGCACGAATGTTGTCAGTGAAGGAATCCAGCATATCATATGTCTCATTAGGGAATATGTGCATGTGCAGCAATCCACCTACTACACCATCTGGGAGGCTGATTTACCCTTGCACTGCAAACCTAATATTTGGGCTAATTAGTAACTGGAGGAACAAGAGGAAGGGGAAGGCGTTTGGGATGCATGTAGGAAAATTGCTTTGTCTGCTTAATTAAAATCTCTCAAAATAGGACGAATAGCTCTATGCTTCTTGTCTGAAGCTCCACCTCCTGTTCCTTCCCATCATTGCCGTCGTCCTCTGCCATATGCAGTAGCTGTATTTTGCCACCGGGTGGTACACCATGCATGGCTAAGTGAGGGCTGGGGTAATTTTTCTGACAGCTCCTCAGCCTGCTGGTGCCTGCTTCATCCTACCAGTGCAGAGGCAATCTGGAGCCATCAAAACAGCTGGCAGCATGCCAGGGCCCATCCGTCCCACTGTTCCCACTCACACTCTCACTAATGTCGATCTTCCACAAAAGAACACAGACAGCCAAAGAATGAAAGTTGGACAGACAAGCAAAGATGTCATAAGACTGAGAGAGATGACAGAAGGTCAAAATAGAGGAAATTTCAGCAGCTTCTAGTGCAAAGCTAGTTGAATTGGGTGTTTTCTCTTTTTGGTTTTAGATCCAACCATTTTACATTTATTTAAGTCCAAGAGCAATATCAGAGAATCAAGTAGGTTTCATTTCTTGACCAATTTCTTTGATAAATAATACATGTCAGCTAGAATAGTAATACATATGTAAAAAGTTAAATGGAAAAGCATATCTAGCAACATTTTTCAAAGACAGAAGATTTTTACCTTTGCCAGTTCTCAAAAGATATAAGGTTATTAAAAAAATATTTCAACTGAATTTGATCACTTGACAAGACTATATTTATGAACATAAAAGACAAGTTTAAAGACATAAAGTTTACTTTTACAATCTATGTAATATATGTAACGTTTTATTGGACCTTTAGGGACAACAGATAAATCCATAAAAGTCTGAACAAATACGTTTACAAATATCATCTGTTTAGAGGCTGCCACTTTCAAAATTGCAAGTTGGAGGAAGTGGTTTAAGTTTCCGCCTCTCCTCCCTACTGGTCAAAAGCGGAATTGCAACTGTCATAAATAACCTTACTGCAGCCTGCTGTTGCCGGCACCGGCTTTGCAGATAATGATGTTGTCAACAAGGTGGTGTATTTTGAATGTTTTTATGAATGTATGCTTATTGGCAGTTCAGAGACAAACAAAAAAATACTAGAACTTCGCTTCCTACGTTTTTAGAAGGTTTGAAACTTTGGAAATGACCATTGCTCAATCTATCAGCTGTTGCCGTAAAGCAGGTAGAGACCCTCCCATTAGTGCCCACCCGAACTACCAAAGTTGTTCAGTGCATTTTAAGACCAGCACAGGGCTGCTGAGTGCTGTCCCATGTGAAGCTGCTCAAGTTTCTGGCTCAAGAACCACTGACACCAGTTTGAAAACAATAGTTAAATGTGTTAAAAACTCTTTAGTGCTGCTTTAATGTTCTGAGAAGCAGCAATACAATTCCATGCTTCCCACAAAAATCATTTCTGCTGGGTCAGTGGTAACTGCTTTAGCCAATAGACGGGAGTCTAATATTTAGCTGTATGACACTCTGTTCTCCCATGTCTCTTCTCTGGAGGACACAGAGATAAGTATTCTGCACAAGGGCTGGTCATGAATGAACGGTTTGATGAGGCTAATGGTTGGCAGAAGACAGCCAATTCAGAGGCCGGTGTGCATGGTAGACGTGACCAGCAGTGTCTCAGTGGTGCATCAGTCACCTGCCACTCAACAGGGTCGAGCATCAGCCCAACAAATTCCTGACTTATTCTCTTGGCATATTTTGTATATTATTCCTTGTTTATGAATGCTTCTTTTTGCTGTACTAGATCTGGTGATGTTTAGCAGACAAAGTAACGACCTGAATGATTAGCATATGAAATTATATATATATATATACACATATATATATATACATACATATATATATACATACATACATATACATACATACATACATACATACATACATATACATACATACATACATACATATATACATACATATATACATATATATACATATATATATATATACATACATATATACATATATATATATATACATACATATATACATATATATATATATATACATACATATATACATATATATATATATATACATACATATATACATATATATATATATATACATACATATATACATATATATATATATATACATACATATATACATATATATATATATATACATACATATATACATATATATATATATACATACATATATACATATATATATATATACATACATATATACATATATATATATATACATACATATATACATATATATATATATACATACATATATACATATATATATATACATACATATATACATATATATATATATATACATACATATATACATATATATATATACATACATATATACATATATATATATACATACATATATACATATATATATATATACATACATATATACATATATATATATACATATATATATATATATATATATATACATATATATATATATATATATATATATATATATATATATATATATATATATATATATATATACATATATATATATATATATATATATATACACATATATATGCACATATGTGTGTGTGTTTGTCTATATATATATATATATATATATATATATATATATATATATATATATATATATATATATATATATATCCTTTTAATGGTGAGTTATTTATGTATTGTCAATGTTTACCCAACTGCCAATTGTTTGCCTTTAAATTTGCCTTCATTTATCATAGGATAGGTGCAACAAGGTTTTGAACATATTCCTCCGAGATTTCAGCGCATATGTCATGATAGCATCAGTTGCTGCAGCTTTGTTGGCTACACATCTAGGATACAAATCTTCCTTTCCATTACATTGAAAGATACTCTTTTAGAATGGGATCTGGTGACTGTGGAGGCCACTAGAGAACAGGGAACTTATTGTCATGTTCACAAAACCAGTTTGAGATAATCGGACTTTTGTGACATGGTGCTTTATCCTACTCAAAGTAGCCATTGGAAAATAGGTATAATGTGGGATCGATATGATCAGCAAATTTATCTGATAGGTTACAACTTTCAAACAATCCTCAATTGATACTAAGGTGCCCAAAGAATGGCTAGACCATATCCCTGACCAATCTCGGACAATACAAGGCAGAATGAATCAATGTTTTTATGTTATTTTATGCCAAATCCTTAACCTATCATTTGAATAATGAACAATTAATTGAGACTCATTGGACCAGGCAATCTTTCTACAATCTGTTGTCCAATTGTACGAAGCCTGTGTGAATTGTAGCCTTGGTTTCCCATTCCTAGTGACACCCGGTGTGGTCTTCAATCACTGTAGCACTCTGTGTCAGTGTTCAATTTGGTGTGCTCCACGTACCTTGGTTGAAGCAAATTGTCATTTAAGCTATTACTGCCATTCTATCATCACAAATCATTCTCCTTGTCAACAAGGCATTTTCAGTTTTTCGGACAAATTTTTGTAAATCTGAAAAGGTGTTGTACATTAAAAAATCTCAATAGATCAGTGGTTTCTGAAATATTCAGATCAACAACAATAAATGTCCTATTTTTCCTTTCGATGCCTGATTTCAAATTCAACAAGTCATCTTCAGTACATCAAAATCCCTAAATGCAATGAATTGCTGTTATGTAGTTGGCTCAGTTGCAGATTGTGTTAAAACTTACTGAACTGATGAATGCTTTTAAATATGTTTTATTTGTTTTTGTTCTGCAAGCATATAATAATTAGAAGTCTTTTTCCACTTTCATTTAAACTTTTTTGTACATGCATGAGGATTTGTTGCTGAGAGAAAACATGGTTTTGAACATTTTTACTGCATTCACATTTACTGCATACACAACTTTAAGTGCTTTTACAGGTTAATAAAATCGAACATTTAAACAGCTGTGAAACTATCTCAAGGTGTTTCCCATTAGATTTTCATGCTTTTGCAATACCAAAGAAGGAATGATCATGGAGTGTGGTTGTCAACTATATACACAAAGACTATTCCAACTGGGGATTCCAAAGTTATAAATGCTGTAAGGAACAAAATACATAAACCAAAGTTCTACCTCTTTCACAGGAGCGTCCAAGGTATCCAGTTCCAGAGCAGTCACAGACATAGCGGTTCCAGCCTTCTCTGCAGACCCCATTGTTTTGGCAGGGGTTGCTCAAGCACTGTTTAGGAGGCTCTTTAGAGCATGAAGGTTTGACACCAGCAGCCTTCTGGACCTCTGCAAGGCGTCGCACATCCTTACTCTGTCCGTCAATAAATAAATCTCGGATGCAGCCCACATAGCCATAGTTGAGCAGTGCTGTCCACACCTCTGTGGGGAACATAAGGCCCATCTTGTTCTCTGGCAGACCCCCAAGGTAGAGATTGTCATCCAAGTCCAAGATCTCACTTTCTCCAGGGGCTGTGTAAGCAGTACGAAGGGTATTGATAGAGATAGTACCTAAAAAGAAAGCAATAAAAAGATACAGTTGGATGAGTACAACCTGTTCCGTAAGGCTGTGTACCAGATAATAAAATATATTGATGTCTTTGGACGCAAAAAAACACTATGTTTGGTCAAGGTACAAACTTGCAAGATATGCCAGTTTCAACCCAGTTTAATAAAGAAATTAGCCTAATTAGGGTTATACATCTGAACAGAGTCAGGATTTTCTTCATTTAGAATGACGGATGACCGTTGATAAGAGTTATTAATCACAGGCGGCTGGTCAATTAGAAATCTAATCTGGGATCCCTGAGAGTATCCTCTCCATTTTCCTTGGATTTCCCCTAATAAATCTTCTTTATCTATAAAGCAGTGGTCATAAATGGAAAAGTAAGGAAAAGAAAAATCATTTCCCTCTTTATCATTGCAGACGTCCTCTACCATCACCCTATCCAAAAGGATTGTGGGGGGAGCACCAACATCGTAACCATCTTTTCATCTTTTTGAGCTTGATCAACAGACTGCAGGCTGAAGTTTTTTTCACCCAGTCTGTGCCTCTCCAACACATAAACCTGCTGTGGGAGTTTGTGTGTTTCTTGGCCATGATTTATCACTCTCATTCAGGTTTAATTCTCGATCTGGAGCACCGTAAACAACAGCGGACATGACTGGACTGTAAAGCTTCAGAAGAGGAAGGCCTTACTTTGGGACTCAGACCGAGTGATTAATTTGTATATGGATCTGTCACTCTCAGCGCAGGACTCATTGTGGACTTTAATTAATGGTTGCTGCCTCGTCTGCCTGGATCCACATCGAGTAATCCATATACTGTGCTGTCGAGGATCAGCACAGGCAGTGGCAGAGAAAAAGTAGGCTATGGATGCTTGAAACTACAATTGCCATAAAGTTATTATTTACATTTTGAGTGGCAGAGGCATGGCTTGGCAGATTTGAAAGAGCTATTAACAGGCTGCTTCAGGCTAAATGGAGAGACTCCAAAGTTCCAGAGTGTGTGATAGGACCACAGCTTTAGATGACTTTTCAAGTCAAACTGGATGTGTTTAGAAGCAAGCCCTGAGCCACACATGAATTTTCAATAGAGCTGGTTGGCATAATTTAAAGACATTAGACATTAAAATAGGCATTTCACATTTTATTAGAACAAGTGTTAGCATGGGTGAATGTATGAATCACAAATAATTATACAAATAATGTATTTCATTTATTTTTGCTTCTCTGTTATTGTGACATTTTCAATAGTTTTAACCAACAAAAAATAAGCTTTTAAGAAATAAAATACATGATAATAATCTTAATTATCCATAAGCTTTATAGCCAAGGTGAATCAGCCATCTCCGAAAAATGCATGAGAGAGAGACAGCTAAATACCTAGTGCACAATGATTGTACTGGTGCACAGTAACATGTTCCAGCTCTCTTCTCAGGGTCTTGGCCCCAAGCATCTGTTTCAAGCACTTTTCCGTCGTCACCCACTGCCCCTGCTCTCTCCAGCACCAGCTGTTGAGACTTCTAAGCTCTGCACACTTGGCATGGGCCACCCGTCATGCAGCCAGAAAAGCTCCCTTCAGGTTACAGCTAACGAGCTCACTACATCAAACTCATTAGTGAGAAAACTTTTCCCAGACTAGAGCAGGTGCCCAGCTGAAGAATAAACATCAGTACGATCAGGATGAACAGTGACATAAGTGTCTACACTCTCAGATTTGACATATCTCACGCTGTTGCAGTAGGAAGTGATTTGGATAATTGCACTGTGAATAATACATTTACAATGTAAATACTGCAAGGGTCATTATCGAGCTAATAGCCCCTTACTGTAATCTCTATACTTACTGGAAGTCTCACAGTCACTTACATAGGCAGCTAGCAAAGAAATTGTAAACCTAGAGTATGCTAGTCTAAACTGATGCAAGTAGGAGATGGATGCCATCATCACTAAGGCCTCAGACTCAGATTGCTCTGCTCACTTGTCACAATCCTCCAAGGGATTGTGTAAACACAGTCAAACTATGTTATGTCTGAAGCCACACCAGAATCCTATGGGGACATGAACCAGAGTCAGCCTTAAACCATGGGAAACACAACACATATATAAAGACAGAAGTGCTTGTGATATTTGCAGCCAGAAGGGGTATATGAGATAGATTTATATTTGGAAACACATTAATGGGAATAAAAAAAGTGATGAGTGATGATCAACATGGAAACTTGATGACACACACTTACAGAAATAAAATGGCTGCAAAAGTAATCATGCATTTTCTTCAGGGCTTTGACTGGGCCATTCTAATACATGGATATGCCTTGATCTAAACCAGGTGTTTCTGGTTTCACTCCTCCAGGGCTGCAGTCCTGCAAGTCTAAGACATGTCATTGCTTCAATAAAACTGATTCCAATGGCAAAAATACATTATTAGCTTGTCACCTGGCTCTGCTAATGAACCATTCATTTTATTAAAGTGTTTTAATCAGGATATCTGAAATATCTGAATCTAAAACATGTAAGAGACTGATCCTTAAGGACTGACTTCGTAAACCATTTATCCTAATTTTATTGTAGCCCTTGCTGTATCTTTATGGTAGTTAGCCTGCTGGAAAATAATCTTCTGCCCCAGTCTTATGTCTTTTGTAGCCTCAGTTTTTCCTTCAGGATTCCCCTGTATCTAGCAACAATTCTCTTTCCATTCACTCCGACTAACTTCTCTGATTAGCCCACTGATTAGGTGGGTTGAGGCAATTGGTTGCACTTGATTTGATTTAGGACACATTTCTATTTCCCCATCTCTCTCTCTCTCTCTCTCTCTCTCTCTCTCTCTCTCTCTCTCGCTCTCTCTCTCTGAGCTTGCCTGTAAGGAGCACTTTATTATCAAACCATAACACAGGGGTCCAAATGACAGCTCAGATCTCTTTCACACCTTCTGCGTCAGCAGACTAGTTGAACTTGGCATGAGATCCCTCACACATCCCCAAAACATGTTAGACAGGGGATTACTGGAATCCAGTTAGGGCGGTACGGCCAAGTCTCTCCAATGTGATTGGATTCTCAGTGGGAAAAGAAGCCAGTAAGGTGGCTATGGGGAAAAAGAAAGTGTTGTCTACATCTCTGCTTGCTCTGCATCTGTTTCTTTACTCTATATTGGCATGTTTGCGTCTGAAGCAGTGTGTGTCCTCAGTCAAATCTCCATGCAATGTCCCTGACGAGTGACCAAAAGCACTTCCAGCCAAGAAACCCTCACTTAAAAGCACAGCACCTTGTAACATCTATAATGCATTGAGGTTAGAAAAGGTATATATACATAAAGCCAGGGTCTACAAACAGGCTTCTTCGGGCCTTCAATACTGAAGGAATGGGAGTTATCCTACTGATTTGAGCGAAGGCAGCATTTCTGAATTTTGAATGCTTCATGACAGTTTATCCATAATCTGTGGCCTCATCAGAAAATTTGAAAAAGGAGTTAATGGCACAGCTACAAGTTAATCATGTCCACGCCCGGCTGGGATTACTCCAAGAAGTCACATTTTTTCTAAGCAGAGCAGGTTTCCAACACTGTTCTGGCTGCAACAAGAAACATCCTAGCAAGCACTTAAAACTAAGAATCCATGTTCTGCTAATGACAAAGAAATGCACTATGCTCTTTGCTCCCATTGGAGTAGGGCTTCTAGCTGTGCACATACCTCCAAATTGGTCATACATTGTGGCACAAGGAACATTCCTACAGTAGATGTAATAGAGCTCCGGGAGTTGACGTCACTTCTCCCAGAATGCAACAGTTAAAATCGAATGGGCGCCATTGTGGCAGGCAGTCTCCTGCGGTCTCCCGCAGTTGTTTTTATTTGTTGCTAACCCAAAGTTAGAAGCGGTAAATACAGTGGATACCTGTTGTGCCCCAGGATGCCATAACAGCCGCGGACGAGATAAGCGAGAAACGTTCTATAGGATTCCCAAGAATCCAGAACGCAGAAAACTATGGATCATTGTCTGAAACGCGCCGATCAGGCAGAAATGAAGCCGTTTCATTTAGTCTTTGGGAGTGATTCACCTGTAATTCAGATTTAATGCCGTTTGTTTGATAACTGCTTGTATCATTAAGTGATTCAAATTATTTAGAAATAAAAATACTTTATTTCCTGAGATGAACATACAAAATGTTGCACAAAGACATAACCTAGCTGTCTTGATATCCTACCCACAGCTTTTCTAAAGAAAGTTCTTCCTGTTATTGGTTCGGATCTTGTTCAAATAGTGAACTCATCACTGCTATCAGGTGTCTTCCCTCAGGCTTTAAAAACAGCAGTTATTAAACCACTGCTAAAGAAGAAAAATCTGGACAACACGTTAATGCAGAACTACAGGCCAATCTCTAATCTCCCATTCATCAGTAAGATTATTGAAAAAGCTGTGTTTCAGCAGTTAAATGGCTTCATAACAACGACAAACCGTTTTGATGCTTTTCAGTCTGGTTTCCGCGCTCACCACAGCACCGAGACTGTCCTCGTCAAAGTATTTAATGACATCCGCATAAATACAGACTGTGGAAGAACCACAGTGCTGGTTCTGTTGGACCTCAGTGCAGCATTTGACACTGTTGATCATGATATTTTATTGGAACGACTGGAGAGCTGGGTCGGACTCTCTGGTACAGTACTTGGCTGGTTCGAGTCTTACCTAAAGAACAGGGACTTCTATGTTTCAATAGGAAACTTTTCATCAGAACGAACAGAAATCACATGTGGGGTGCCCCAGGGCTCCATCCTGGGGCCCCTCTTATTTAATATCTACATGCTCCCACTAGGCAAGATTATAGCGACCAATAACATTAGCTACCATACATAACTACGCGGATGACACTCAGCTCTACATTACAATGTCACCAGGTGACTCTGAACCCATTCAAACCCTAAATCAATGCATTGACCAAATAAATGGATGGATGTGCCATAACTTTCTCCAGCTGAATAGAAACAAAACTGAAGTGATTATTTTTGGACCCAAGGAGGAACGATCAAGAGTCAGCACACAGCTTCAATTAATACAGCTAGAAACTACTGATCAGGTTCGTAACCTAGGTGTAGTAATGGACTCAGACCTGAACCTCCAGGGTCACATAAAGGCAATAACAAGGTCAGCGTTCTATCACATGAAGAACATTTCTAGGATTAAAGGACTGATTTTGCAACACGACCTAGAAAAACTCATCCATGCGTTTATCTTTAGTCGGATTGATTACTGCAACAGCATCTTGATAGGTCTGCCTAAAAAGTCAATCAGACAGCTGCAGCTGATCCAGAACGCTGCCGCTCGCGTCCTCACTAGAACCAGGAAAGTAGAGCACATCACCCCCGTTCTAAAGTCCTTAGCTCAGAGAATAGACTTTAAAATACTTTTACTAGTTTATAAATCATTACATGGCTTAGCACCAAAATATGTTGAAGACCTGTTGTCATGGTACCAACCACCAAGACCACTCAGGTCCTCCAACTCTAGCCTACTAAACATCCCTAGACTCAGAACTAAACATGGAGAAGCAGCTTTCAGTTTCTATGCTCCCCTTATCTGGAACAGACTTCCTGACGAGTGTAGAGCTGCTGAAACTCTGAACTGCTTTAAATCGAGACTAAAAACCCATCTGTTTAGAATTGCCTTTGAGTAAATGCTTGATGTTATATGAATGAAATGTGTTCATGCTCTCTTGCTTTTTTTTATTTTTCTCTTGCTTTATTGTGTATCATGTATAATGTGTGTTTCTTTTATGTGTTTCTTTTAAATCACCAAATCATGTAAAGCACCTTGAATTGCCCTGCTGTTGAAAGTGTGCTATACAAATAAAATTGCCTTGCCTTGCCTTGCCTAGCAATGGCCCGTTGCTCATTGTAACCAAAATCAGGACAGGTCTCCCTCCCGATGACAACGCAATCCTGTGCAGGAAGATTCCATATCAGGATCCCGATAACAAACCCCGATTGTGTCCATTTATATCCCTCCAGACTTATATACTTTAGGCGATGCTCCGGAGTAGGACGAGAGAAAGTTGATCAGGAAATTGTATATGTCAGGGGATGGGCGTCATTTTAGCCGGTGACATGTCCACAGCAATATTTATGATTGATGATTTTTCCCTCGCACCACTTTTAAAAACCTGATGCGGAATTTCTTACCAGCTCTAACATCCACATTTCCACATAATCAGTGTTTCTGAACGGACTATTATTTAAATCACTTCATTCCACTTTCTTATACATTCATATTATACAGCAGTGGATATGTCGAGGTTTTAAAAGACTCGTAGTCCGCTGCAAACATGTTCAGGGCTCAGAGTCCTGCAATGTTGCGAGTACTCGTTTAAAGATGGAAAAATACATAAATTTTATTTCAAGGGTCTGGCGAAAGTTTCTTTACTGCGGGTGAAAAAATATTTATGGGATATTTTTGTTTGTTTAACACTCCCAAAGAGAATCGTGTTGATATATTGTGTTTGTGGAAAGAACATGCCAGAATATTCCCCCAACTTTGCTCTGACAGCGGAATGTTCCCGCTATCTAGGCATCCTGCGCTGCCATTGAGATTTTTCTGAAATTTATGAAAACTGAAATTTATTTGATGCAGAGATCCCAGTGCAGAAATGAAAAATTGTCCACAGTCCCTGGCTTGAACTGTGTTCTCCATTCCTGAATCGCAAATCCCGCTGCAGTAAAGTCTCTCTAGCAGCACTGGATGTCTAGATAGCGAGAATAATCCGCTGTCAGCGCAAATTGGAGGAATATTCTGGCATGCTCTTTCCACATATCACAATATATCAACACAATTCTCTTTGGGAGTCTTAAACAAAACATTATAAACAATTATATTTTGTCACTCGCAACCCACCTGCATTAAAGAAATTTCCTCCCGGACCCGTGAAATTAAATTTAACAACTTTATGATGTAAAAACCTTTGCGAGTCACCCGCCCTGTTGCAGGACTTTGAAGTAAACTCCGATGGAGTAAAATCACAGCCAGCGACGTTCATTTTGGTGACGTTCATGCCTGCCAACATGGCGCCTACGCTCTGAGAGTCACGTGACATCCGGAGCTCTATATATGTGATGGCAGCACTGTGATAGGATGACAAAGAAAGCAGCAAGTGAAAAAAACTATGTGGCAAGTAAATGTACTTAGAGCACAGTAGACTCATGCTTGCCTTCACATTGAGATGAGGTTTACTACCTAAAATTAACACAATCTTGAGATCCTTGAGTCCATGGGGCAGTATTAATCTGATGTAAAACTGTATTATATCTGTCTCTAATTTAGCTTTTTGGTTTGTATGCTTAGGCTAAAAGTCTCCGTATTGCAAAACCATTTTTATGTCCCCTTTACACTCTATGATATCAACACTTTGCTACCAGACTTGAAGAGAAGAGGAACAGTTACTCTGAAATGTCATTAGCGTACAGCTCAGCACTGTGCAGCAACTGTCTTAGTCCTAGGAGAGACCACCTCCTGTTTCCATGGAAACTTAGGCAGAATAGACAAAGAGCAGTGAGTAAAGAGAACTTGACGAGAGGGCTTCAGGTTGTGTGTGGATGTGTTAGTGTAAGTGAATGTGAGTAAGTATGTGGTGGTGGATGATAGGAGGGTACTAGACAGATAATGAACACAATCTAATTTAGCAAGACATTGTTTCTTATAGTTTGGTCTACCGTAACTAAATGCTGGAGATTTATGTTATTAGCAAGGTCAGCAGCAGTTTTCTCTTTCCTCTAAGAGAAAGAAAAAACACTCAGTGGCCATTTTTTATGAATACAAGGTGCCAAAAAAAAGATGGAACTGAATATATATTGAATTTTTAGAAAAAAAATTTATGATTAAATTTGACCAACAAATATATTAATGTAAAATAAAATGAGAATGTCATGTTTGACAGTGTTTGAAAGCTTAATTTAGAATTGCACACAAATATTGCTTTGGGGGATAATGAACAGTTCTAACAGTTCTAATCTAATTTCCACCTCTTGATATGGAGTGGAAAACATGGTCAAAGGGTATATCTAAGTTGCAGCATGACATTGCTAGACCCTGGCTTTAAGCTCATACTAACAAACTGCTGCTTCAATAAGCAAATCAACATGGACTAGAGTAGGGCAGCCTAAGCCTTAGTGGCCACGCTGTTGTGAAAAAAAGTTTTTCTGTGTCAAACATGTGTCTGGAATCACAGCAGGGATTGACTGAAGTTGAATTACTACTATAAAAAGCGATACATTTTAAAAGTATTTAAAATAACAGAATGAGCTTTCAGTGAAAACGTAAGACAATTAAAGATAATATATTTTTTTGTTTTTCACTCAGAAAATGTTAGTACTGCTTTTTACTGGGTAAAAACAAAATAATCAAATAGTGCACATATGAGCTTTTGCTCAAGGTTTCTGATGAACGATGCACTGTAAGGAGCAATGCAAAGGATGGCCCAATCAACATTGTTTTCCCCCGATATGTCACTTAAGAGGAGGTATTTGCCAATGCTAAGAGATTATGCTAAATTAAAATTATTAAAGTCAATGGTAAGCGTGAGCTTAAAAACTCAAACGTTTCTGCGCTGCACATATAAATACCATTTGACATTTGATCGGCAGTTTTTGCTACACAAGCATTGTGATTTTTCATTTGATATCTGCACAGCTCTCCTCTAGGACAGCTGTCTGGGGATATTACAGCACAGCACACATGGCAGGTCATGTGACACAGACAGAATCGGAGTTGCAACAGGCAACACAGTCTATCTCTCCTCTACTATAAAAATAAGTGTGAAAAATACTTGTGAACCCCTAAATAAATAACATTATTTCCAAGACCTATATTACAGTTTTCTAATCGATTACACAAAAACTCGACAGGATTTAAAAAAATCACTTTTGTAAAATACAGTTGCAAAGTTCTCTCAGCAACCACCAATGAAGATAAAGAGCAGTGCTGATTTTTATTGCACATTTTGATTTAGCTTTAGTCTCAGTCTTTCAACTAAAATGATTTTTAGTTTGAGATACAATATAGTTATTTGTAGTTTTTTTTTGTCTGGTATAATTCAACCAAGTCCCACTACCTTTAAAGGTCTTGAAAGTTACCTGATCTTCCATCTCGCTGGAAGTCCACATGGTACCATTCACCATCATTGACTTTCTTATTGACTGCCTTGGTCTTTGTGGTTCCAGAGCCCATATCTAATAGCAAGTACAGATGACCATCCAGCATCTCAATGGCAAAAAAGTCCACTTTAAGAGTTTGGGGTGTCTTGGAGTCCTTTGGTTGCTGTTTGGGCTTCCCATGACTGAAAAGTAGAAGGCCGTTGGGTTCCGTGGTGCGAAAGTCGAAGGAGATTGACCCTGTCTTCTTGGCATTCCATTTGTTGAGAATAATATACGACTCGGGTGTCTCAAATGTGATAGGGTCCAGAGTGGCTACATTCTCACACTTAAAGGCCACAGTGCCATGGATTTTCATCTTGGGGTCACCCTGCTTTGCCAGTCTAGACAACTCAAGCCTCACGTCGTTGTTTTTATAAACAACCTGAATTAGAAGAAGAGAATGAAAATTAAATCAGCAGCAAAGTCATAAAGATATAATATAGACTTGCAAAACAGAGATGCAACAGTTAAACAGCAGTTGTCCATGTAGCCTTTGATGCCTGATGAGTGTGACATTTGTCTAAGAAATTGGTCACCTTTGTCACACTATACCTATAGCTGAGGAGCTGCACCTACATGGAACAAAATGTCATTCACCTCTCTCTGCTTTATATGCACCTTATCTGAAGCCTTCACAACAAAGACACTGTGTACACTGACTGGCTGAAGGGTAAAAAAGCTAGACATATTTAGATTCTTACTGTGCTTTTGATACCAGCAAAAACAAACGACAATCTTAATTTACAAAGCAACTGTGATAATAGTTTAGAGGGAAAATTTAGGCAAAATGTCTTTAGAGTCTATGAGAATTGAAAGGAAAGTGATAAATCTAAACAAGTCTCTTGTTGACATGTCTTGTATAAAATGCTGATTAAAGTTCTGGTTGGAGTTGTGATTATAAAAAAGTGGGTAGATGATGGCTATACAGTGAGGCAAAAAAGTATTTGGCAGCCACCGATTGTGCAAGTTATCCGACTTTAAAAGGTGAGAGAGGTCTGTAATTGTCATCATAGGTACACTTCAACTGTGAGAGATATAATGTGAACAAAATTCCAGGAAATCCCCTTGGATGATTTTTAAAGAATTTATTTGTGTAATGGTGCAGAAAATGAGTATTTTGCCAAATAAAAAGTTCATTTCAATCCTTTGTAAAGCAACTTTGGTTGACAATGACAGAGATCAAATGTTTCCTGTAGGTCTTCGCCAGGTTTGCACACACTGTAGCTGGTATTTTGGCCCATTTTTCCATACAGAAAAAGCTTCTCCATGATGACATAGTGTGTTACTGATAGTAACCGTTGTTACTGTGGTCCCAGCTCTTTTCCATACAGAATAATGGGCCATCTAGAGCTGTGATGTTTTGGGGCTTTCGCTGGGCAACACAGATTTTCAACTCCCTCCACAGATTCTGTATTGGATTGAGATCTGAAGACTGGCTAGGCCCCTTCAGAACCTTGAAATGCTTTTTACTTAGCCACTCCTTCATTGCCCGGGCGGTGTGTTCGGGATCATTGTCATGCTGAAATATCCAGCCACGTTTTGTCTTCAATGCTGTCACTGATAGAAAGAGGTTTTGCCTAAAAGCTCATGATACATTGCCTTATTAAACCTTTCCTTAGTATGGATCAGTTGTTCTGTGCCTCTTGCTGAAAAGCAGCCCCAAAGCATAATGTTTCCACCCCCATGCTTCACAGTGGGTGTTCTTGGGATGCAACTCAGCTTTCTTCCCCCTCCAAACATGGCAAGAGACTTTTATACCAAACAGTTCTATTTTGGTCTCATCTGACCACATTACTTTCTCCCAATCCTCCTCTGGATCATCCAGATCGTCTCTGGCAAACTTTAGCCTGAACATGCGCAGGACCAAGCAGGGAGACTACAGGATTTTAATCCATGATGACATTGTGTGTTACTGATAGTAACCTTTGTTACTGTGGTCCCAGCTCTCTTCAGGTCATTGACCAGTTCCCCCGTATAGTTCTGGGCTGTTTCCTCGCAGTTCTCAAGATCTTGTGGACATCACATGGAGAGATCTTGTATGGAGCCCCAGGTTGAGGGAAATTGTGAATTATCTATTTTCTATTAATTGCTCCAACAGTTGATCTCTTCTCACCAAGCTGTTTGCAAATTGTAGATTGGCTCATCCCAGTCTTGTTCAGGTGTAAAATCGTGTTCCTGGTGTCCTTGTACAGCTGTCTGGTCTTGGCCATGGTGGAGGTTGTAGTCTGACTGTTTGAAAATGTGGACAGGTGTCTTTTATACAGATAATGAGTTCAAACAGGTGCCATTAATACAGGTAATGAGTGGAGGACAGAATAGCTTCTTAAAGAAGTAGCAACAGGTCTGTGAGAGCCAGAATTCTTGCTTGTTTGTAGGTGCTAAATTTGTTTATTTTCTACACCATTATTATTTAAAAAAATCTTACATGTGATTTTCTGGATTTTTCTTTTACATTCTGTCTCTCACAGTTGAAGTGCACCTATAATAAAAATTACAGACCTCACTTATCTTTTTAAGTGGGACAACTTGACCAATCGCTAGCTGCCAAATACTGTTTTGCCCCACTGTACCTCTCCAAAAATGAGTGCATGAGCTTACTAATCCACTGTGCAGCACTCAGTATTTTGCCTTTAGTTCAGTTTAGGTGAAAATCTAATCAATTATTTCTGCAACCTTTTATTTTATTTTTGCAACCTTTATTCAGTATATGTTTCAGGTCATGCTGTCAGACAATAATACACAGACCCGGTTTAGCATCAGTGGGGCAGACAAAAAAAACCCAAAAACATTGGAATGGACTTGTGACCTCTGAGTTAGAGGGTAGGAACTCTAGTCATTAATTTTTATATGCCAGCTTTAACCTATTCAAGGTCACTGGGGGTCTGGAGTCCATCCCATTTGTAATTGAGATAGAAGAAGGCTACACCCTGGTCAAAACCACACAAACAGTTTTATATGATACCGCAAAAATATCCATAGACCAGGTTGCAACTTTGGAAGTTATTTATACTATAGCATAGTATCTGAATACCTTCCCTTAATTAGTTTACATCTTGTGGATCTTAAAAATGTGGCTTGCATTTGTATTCAGTCTCATGAGTCAGTATTATGCTAAACCACCATTCAGTGCCATTGCAAGTGCAAATCATTTGGAATATGTTTCTTAAACCTTTGCCCCTCTACAAACTGACAATTTTGCCCACTCTCCTCTGCAAAATACTTTAAACTCAATCCATTTTGATCTCTGCAGCTTATTGGGTGTTACACTGTTTGCTTGTCAGTTTAAGTGGATGGCCATGTATTCAGAGGTTAGCAGTTTTTCATGGTCCTTCTCACACTCCTATCTTTTTATGATTGATTCAACAGTATTCTGTGGGTTGTTCAAACTTTAGGACTTTGTTTTACAATCTAACCCTCTCTACATGTCTTTTTGTGCTCCTTGGTCCTACATAAATCAGCTGTAATTTTACTAAGCTTAAGACACTCTTAGGTGAACTCTATTTATTACTATGTGACAAGTAAAGGCAATTGTTTTCAAGGCTTTTATTAAGTGGTTACAAGTATGCAAGACTCTATGTAAGGTTATCACATTAAATCCTATTAAAATCCATTGAAGCTTCTGGATGTAATGTGACACAATGCAAAAACCTTAAGTGGTAATGAATATATTTTCAAGGCATGTAGGAGTATTGACATTAGTTTATTAACCTAATCTTTTATTTCCTTTTTTCAAAAATGTTATAGTGTAAGGTTAAATGTCACATTAAATTATTTTGTAAATGTCAGTGACTATTTCTGATTAAAATAATTGCTGTTATCGATCAGAACATTATTGTGTGAACTAAATAGGTAACCACAGCTTGTGTAGTTACACACTCAGTGGCAAATTACTGTAATTGGCAACAGTCTTGAAATAAATAAATAAAATAAAAGACACAGCCACAACCTTGTAATTATCCAATTTTCATAATGAAGGAGTATCTGCTGCAGTTATGCAGCTGGGATTGCAGGAATCAGTCTGTGTAGTTATGAGAAATTTCCATATGAGAAACTAATTAACATTTAGACAAATGCCAAAATGTTTAATTAAAACATTCAATGTGATCTTCATGTTCTAACCTCAAAGAAATTGACACGTGTTTAAATGTGTCAATCAGTTTTGCAAATAAAACATTATGAAGTGTAGAAATGTATATTTAGTTTGAAGAAAGAAAAAAACTCAAGAAAATCAAGAACTAAAAAACACAGGCCCATTTTTTATGATAACAGACTTGCTGATTGTTTACGAACTAAAAGAAAAGTTGTATTATAAAACTATTTGGGTAGAATTAGATAAACTCTACTTTAAAGAAAGAACTAACCATGCTTTTATATGTCTTGGCATGGAAAGGCTTCACATGAAATTGGGGACACCTCCAATGGGATTGCATTTGCATGCAGGGATATGTTTAGCACTATCTCAGATATACTGTGCATAACATTTGAGGTAGATGTAGTTTGAAGCTGTGAATCAGAGTTACTTAATATCAGGCTTAGTTTAACAGAAACACTAAGTGACTCACTGTGTCGCAGTGTGCTTAACTGCATGAAAAAAGTAAAGCCTTTATTACAGCATTTTTGCTATTTTTAAAAAGTATTTTTTGTACATCTCAGTGTGTTCCCCTCTCTCTCTCTCTCTCTCTCTCTCTCTCTCTCTCTCTCTCTCTCTCTCTCTCTCTCTCTCTCTCTCTCTCTCTCTCTCTCTCTCTCTCTCTCTCTCTCTCTCTCTCTCTCTCTCTCTCTCTCTCTCTCTCTCTCTCTCTCTCTCTCTCTCTCTCTCTCTCTCTCTCTCTCTCTCTCTCTCTCTCTCTCTCTCTCTCTCTCTCTCTCTCTCTCTCTCTCTCTCTCTCTCTCTCTCTCTCTCTCTCTCTCTCTCTCTATATATATATATATACTTCATGTCTACAAAAACAATGTAGAAAGAAGTAAAGGGATAAAAGATAATATATCTGCTTGCTGGACTTGAGTCACTGAGACAAAGTTGGAACAGATACAGCCAATAAATCAATCAATTTTTTATAGTTAAGACAAAGGGCACCTTTCAAAGTTAAAGAAGCTTTGGTCAGAGCTACGCCTTATTCTGCACTAGTAGTGCTGCACTAATTTGTCATCTAACCACAGTTGTGACAACTGAGCTATTACTGCACCACCGTTTGTTTTGGCATCGGAACCAACAGGGAAGCCGTAGTAGCTCAGGCTAGAATCTGCACACAAACACTGTAACAAAGCCCCATGGGGACACACCATCAATCAGGGACTAGAGCACATGCTGGTATACTGCATCTCATATGCCATTACAACATGCTCCGAGGCTGACCTGTGATGGGGCACCAGTGTAATTCCAGTATCGGCTGAGGTAGTGCACAGAGCTTGCCGATGTAGTAAAACATGGAATAAATCAGCCAATAACATAAAAGCTGCATTACACTTTCATTAAATATTTACATAACATTTTGTATAAATATAGGTCCTTTGTATCAACAGCTTAACATTTGATCTAATTTCAGAAAAAAAATACATTATTTTTGCACTGTGACATTTTTAAGGAACATTCGAATGTCATATTTGCTTTAAAGATTTGTGCAGAACACGCATCATAAATAAGAACAGGCCTCTCAAGTCCACAGACTTTCACCTTCTATAAGATGTAGAAGGCATATGGGGGTTTAGGAGCCAGTTCAGTTGTCTCTTTGTATCTTGGAAGTAGTCCCAACAGGAGCTACAGATACAGTTGGGTGGGAAATTCAGCTACTTCAAAATTAGAAATGAGCACAGTCTTTCCTGATAGCTGCTAATCCCCTGATCATTTTACACACTTTATTTAGCTTTCGTTTTCTCTATTACTTTTGTGATTTTGGCACCATAAAACACAACGTGACTTATAACAATGCATATTCTGACTAAGGACAAACCAGCTGATGCCAGTGCATTAGTTGTTCTGCTTTGTCAAATTATATTCAAGAAGCCATATTCCACCAGAACTTGTCTGACATTAGATTGTACACTTTGAAGTTGGTGTGAATAGATCTCGGATAACCACACTGGAACAAAAAGCACCAATGAGATCGAGACTGCACTTTCTCAGAATACCCAAACAGATATCACTCCTTAGCCGCATCCTCACAACATTTTTCAGACCAGATAGTCTCTTTTCTTCATATGGCAAAAAAGAGGGGCCTGTAAAGGATAGTGAGCTGAGAAGGTAAATTAAGTGTCCTGATCCTGTGTCCAGGCTGGTTTTTTGGAGCTGCTGTGGAAACAGGACTTGTCATTCAGGCAAACTACACTGCAACATCTAAAGCAGAACCTCCAGACTGCTTCACACTTTTCTACCACAAGCTGGTAAGATACTGCTCTGCTGTTAAGATTGTGCGTTCTATGAGTTGTATGTGTTTTGTGTTTTTTGATGAGATTTTGCTTTATTTTATATAACTATTTTAGGATTTTTCACACCAGGATGTAACAGATCCCAGAGTAGAGCTGTAATCGGGCCTTAAAAGTTGGGCCCAACCCGGCCCGAGAGAATTCAGCCCGAGCCCGAAGAGTATATTTTGATTGACAGCTTATTAAAGCCCGAATCCGATTACAGACCGACATTATTCAAAAGTCACACATCAGGGTTTCCGTTGGCACCGGTCAACATGACCGGCAGGTTTTCAATTTACTGGACATTTTACTTTTTATCGGGTGACCATAGTCTGAAAACCCAAAAAGAAAACCCAAAAAGAGGACCTTGGCAGTGGCTAAAAGAATAGTAACCGCTTCTGTTGTGTAAAAGTCTGTCTCGCTGCGTGCGTTTCTGTGTGCGCTCTTGACCACTTGCTCTAGATTTCAGAAGATTTTATCTGACTTGTGGGCATCAGGGAGCTGCTATATAAATGCAGGAGACTTCTGCAACTTGAGACTTAGGATGTCTGGTAATAGAACATTTACACTTCAGCATTTTCTGTCTGGGGGCGAAGTACAGCAGACAGAGCATGTTTTCTGTTTTGATCTGAGAGAAGGAGTGGCCTGATGCCTGGGTCTTTCACATCATGACGCATGCGGTGTGCATGCAACATCTTGACAGGTAGATCGGAATATTATTAGTGGCCCAGTACGGCGCTTTATTATAAATATTTGTGGTCTATAAAACTGAACAAAACCGGGACATTTTCAGGAATATTATTAACACCATTAGTTTGCGCTAATGAGATGATTAGCTGACCGCTAAAACCCGAGTCCGGCCCGAGCCCGTGGACAATGATAGAAATCAAGCCCAACCCGGCCCGACCCGTCGGGTCCCGAGGGGTTCGGGCAAAGATCTTCAGCTCTATCCCAGAGGAACACTATCTCATTTTCTTGTATGCTATACAGCATATTAATATATCTCAGAAATTTTTATTTATTTTCTTTAGGTTTAGAATATGGGGTATTAACCAGTAAATGGCCACAATGGCCTGGACAGGCTCCATTCTCCACTGGTTCTTATTACACTTCAAATTACACTCACCAGCCATGTTTATGAGGGACATCTTGCTTGTACCATGTCGGGCCCTCTTTTACTTTCAAAATGGCCTTAATTTATCATAGGATATATTAATAGATTTGCTGTTAAAGCCCTCTGCTTCAGGGCTTGACATGATTGGAATCCATATACTTGTTATTTGATCTACTATTTCCATTTGATCATTTTGAACCAGTCTGAACATTCTCCTCTAACAACAGGAGAGCATCTAAGTTGTATCTAAATAACTTCCACTTGGAGGATATTACCTCTTCTCAGACTATTCATTGTCAATAGGGCTGTGCCATCTTGGGTGCCTCACGATTTCTATTCGATTACGATTTGGGTACTACAGTTCGATTATAAAACGATTATTTCTGTTGCATATTTATTCCCCATTTAGGTTTTTTTCCCGCATTCATTCCATGACTAATTTACGCTCTTAAATACACCCAGTTTCCATTAATAGAAGTATCCAAACCAACTGATGTCCTGTCTTTCATTTATTGGAAACCACAAATCACACCAACACATGTCAAAATTATGCTTCATAATCATATTGAGGTAATATTTTTAATGAAGGCTAAAGGAATTGTATTTTGGCACTTGGTCCAATCCTTAAACACAGGCTATGTTTACTTGAAGACTTTTGACTTACATATTTAATGTATTCCTACTCTATGTGGTTGGAAAGATAAATTAAATATGACCAATGGGATGTTTGCCATCTGTCATAAACAGAAATTGATCTGCCAGCTATGAGTACGGTGCTCTCCTCCACACATTAGTCGCGGCCGGGGTGGAATGAAGGAAATTTCCTTCGTGTCTCGTACTTAAAGCTACACTTGGGCTGAAGTCTGGTAAACATGAGCTTGGGGAGGACGCCTTGGACAGCAGCGAAAAAGTGGACATGTCTGGGGAAAAAAAGATGTTGCTTCTAACATGATACATGACAACAAATGTGCGTTTCCACTATCAGAACTTCAGGGTAATTTAACCCGATTTTTTTCTGATGGGGTAATCTGTTGGACCGCTCCTCTCAGCCAGCGTGTTGCCATTCACAATCGGCCCTTTCAAGACATCCGCATAGCACACTGTTTCAGCAGCAAGGAGCGTCACTGATCAGTGCAAAAAGGAGCACAGAGCAGCATAAATAACAAGAGATCGACATGGAAGAAGCAGGGCTTGTTACTGTGTTATTATAAACTGCTTTGCCAGCAACTGTTCTTATTTTTACAAAGCCGGTTGTTTGGCGACGTCGGCCTATTTCCCTTTGAATTACAACCAATCAGCACGACGTAACCACAGCTCTCGCTGAGCAACTCTACCGGGCCATTGCAAGAACATACTCCCATACAGGTACTCCGTTGGTTACTGAAATGGCCCCGAAAACGGCCCTGTCAGCCTAGCCCAATGAAGCGAAGACATGCGCATATCTGGAAGGTCCGTTCAAATTATCCCAAAGTTCCAATAGTGCAAACGTGCCTTAAAGTGCAAAAATATTTGCTGTATTGTAAATTTCGCGCTGCATGGCTTAAACTGTTTCGCCCGTCCGTCCCCTAAAAATGTCTGTGCAGCAGGCCAGACTTTTTTGCTTTTCTCATTTAATTATAATGAAAAATAATCGATTTTTCAACACCTTTGAATCCCTATCAATTTTGCACATTTCACATCGCAATTTATCGATTTATGGTGAATCGGCACACCCCTTATTGTCAACCTAAGAAATAACTGAATGTAAAAATCTCAGTACATTGTCCATTTTCTGAATTACCCAGACCTGCTTGTCTGGCATCAATGACTACACCACGTTTAAAGCCACTTAAATCCCCTTTCTTCTCATTCTGATGCTAGGTTTGAACTTCATTAAGTTGCCTTCACCATATCCAGATGACTAAATGCATTGAGCTACTCCCCTGTGAGTGGTTTATTCACTATTTCTGTCAACAAGCAACTGGACACATTTGCCTGATATAGAGGCTGCTCAGTGCAGTTCATTTCTGTTCACTATTTTGCCAAAATACATGTCGGTTTATGGACTGGCTGACGTGCTGCAGACTTATTCATTTGCATTAATTATATTAAAATGCATGTGCATTTAAAAACAAGACTATGTTAAAACAAATAGCTAATGCAAAAAGAGAAATTTGGTTTACCCTTCTCGTGGAAATATTCATGGTTGTGTGTTACATGTAAAAGATTTAGAACAGTTCAGTACTACTGTATCAGGCTTGAGGGAGAGGTTTTTTTAAAATTATGCTGACGAAGGAATATAGATGATCCAGAATATTGTAGATGATGACCATACCTGGGATGAGACTATTCTTGCTTTCAGCACATCTTAACGCAAATAAATAACTAAGATCACCTTTGTAAAAACAAGATTTCTACTGAGTTGTACATGGCAGGATGATTTGTGATCCAGACACTGTCTGCTCATTAAACAGACTGTCTCAGACCTCTGAGATATTCTTGATGATGACAGCTTGGGGTTAGGCATAATACAATATGTTAGACACCACAGGATTAGGAAAATAGCCCAACAAAAAGAAAAAAAATGTATTTTGAGATCAGGGAATAACTTAATTTATCGCATACATAGTAATGTAATCTAATAAACTCAGTGGCTGTTGAGGAAAACACACCAGGTCAATAACACTATTAACCTGCAAGAAACAAAATTAGGTAGAGCACACAGTGAGGGTGTATCCTATGAGCCATCTGGTAAAGAAAATACCTCTTCTTTACCTTTCACCTAACCTCTAAAAGCTACAATGCACACAGTACATTTGCTTTTATGTGAAGCCAAAAGTAAAGAGCGAGTGACAAAATGCTAAATTTGCTGAAGAGTATGAGTCAGATTAGATGGCTATGAACACATCTGGCAGAAAATTCACTCGCTGACCACTTTATCAGGCATATTTGTCCAATTAATTGTTAGCACAAATATCAAATCAGCAAATCAGATGGTAACAACGATGCATTTAGGGACCAGATGTGGTCAAGACAACATTTAAAAGTCAAATCTGAGAATTCGCCAGATGGCTGGTATGAGTATTTTATACAGTTGTGATCTACTGGTATATTTTAATGCAAACCCCTCTTTCAGGTTTACAGGGATGGTCTGAAAAATTGTAGAAATCCAGTGAGCAGAAGTTTTGTAAATTGAAATGCTTTGGTGATGTCACAGGTAAGAGGAGAGTGGGCAGACTGTTTTGAGATGACAGAAAACTGTAACTCACATGACCACTTGTTAGAACCAAAATATGCAAAATCTCTGAATACAGACTACAGCAGCAGCAGATCAGTATGTAGATTTGATTTCAGCTATGAAATTTATATAATTGGGTCAGTATTTGGCACAAGCAACGTTAAGGCGAAGTTCAATCCTGCCTTTTGTCAATGGTTCAGGCTGGTGTAATCACATGGGGGTATATTCTTGGGACACTTCAGGTGCCTTACTACTATTTAAGCATTGTGATCACAGAGTACATGTCTTCTTATAGCTACTTCAGGCAGGGTAATACATTATGTCATGAAATTCAAATTATTTAAAATTGGTTTCTTGAACAATCAGTTCAATGTACATCACCGGTCTTAACTGATCTTAATCTAATTTAGTATGTAGCATGGGAGAGTTGCATCATCGATGGGCAGCTAACATATAGCAGATGCTTGAAGCTATTTCATGTCAATGTAGAGCAAAATCTGCTTGTAGAATCTATACCATGCAATAAGGCTGCTCTAAAGGAAAAAGAGGGTTCAACCTGATACTAGCAAAGATTAGAGTGGTTGGTGACAAAGTGGTGTTTATATTTGCAGACTCTGCATCACATTTCTAGCTCTAAGAGGGGAAATTGCAATTGACACTAAATATAACTGCAATAGAACAAATGTGAACAGACAGTTTTTCTAAGCTCATATTAAAATGGGTGGGGGCGAGTGAGAATTGCTCATCTGCTCATGAAAATTCAACTCCCTGATCTCTGGACCACTGTTTCTTTTTAATGTGCACCTGACAAAGTCGCTGGAGAACAGTGCTGAATTCCACTATAAGACAGAGCTCAGTGCGTGTCTGTAAATTGGTATATTTTGTGTCTTCAACATATAATGTAAGGAGATGAAGTAGAAGAGGCAAAGAAAATATCAGAAAAAGTTAGCATCAAACTACAATAAGAGAGGAGGAGAAGCAGACTAAAAGTGTTCAGAAAGAGACAGGGTCAGAGTGTGGGTGTAAAGAACCGGTTCTGGTGTCCTGAGGTGAAGCCAGCTGTACATCCTATACACCCACCAGTCTTAAGAGTTTACAGAGAAGAGGTGTTTACCTCCTTTAGGCAACCCATGAAGTTGTTGCTAACTGGAGATCCAGGCAGGTCTGCTGTACTCGGGCTCCCTCCAACATAGAAAAAGTCATCTGAGCCTAGCATGGTATAATCTTCCTGTGTATATCCTGTGGTGGTCAGAATCCCATCTACGGATATGGTTACCTACACAACAAAGCACAGGGAAAGGACACGCTATAGGGAGGCAGCCTAAATAAAGCAATGCTATTCCCTTTCTTTCTTTTGTCAATGACATAGTTCCCAATGTTTTTCTGTTCCCAAACCCATTTTCATGTCTGTTTTAAGAGTCGTTTTTTTCTTGTTTTTTATTTTTATTTTGTCCAGTTTGATTAGTTGGGAGAATACTGTTTTGGTTATTACAAAGTTAGTAAACTACCCATACTACAGTGTTAGTATTGCCTTCAATGCAACTTAAAAGTACTTTAGCAGACACAAAAATGGTGTTAGTAAAGTGCTATCTAGGTGAGTTAAAATGTTATTTTAAATTAGTACATTTAGTAGTTATATAAATTAGATCATAACGTGCTGCAAGGTTAGAAAGGGAGCACATGCAATCCCCTTTTTAGAATGGGAAAAAGGTTGGGGCATTAAGAACATGCATGTATTTGTCTTTTCTTTTTGTTTCTAAGTAATCAAAAAGAAATTATTCCCAATTTCTTTCTTTGAATACTGAATCATATGTTTATCCTTGTCACAGTATCACATACGTACATGCAAAAGCTCATGGAAAAACTTAATGAGCACTGCCAAATCACAAAAAGAAATTAAAAAGCACCAGAGAAGAAATGACAAACACAGCCCGAGAGTTACATCTATGTTGGCAAATGTGCAGTTTGACATTTCCAACATGTAGGTTGAAGAGGATGGCATGCAAAGTGAAAGGGGATACAACTGGCTGAGCCACAGAGCATCAGTCCAGCCAGACAGGAGGGTGTCCTCATTATTAATCACAGCTTGTTGCAAATAGCTCGAAAATGATGCTCCTAAAAAAGAGCGGGTCAAACAGAAGTGGACAAAAAACAGGTGGCATAAACAGAGTGAAAACCAATGAATGAACTGAGAAATAAAAACAAAAGGATTTGAAAAGTAAGCAGAAGAGTACCAACCGCAATTTCCCTTATTTTGTAAATGACGTCTACAGTAAAAAAAAAAAAAGAAAGAAAAGAAACACACGGCAAACCCAAACTAAGAAACAATTAGAATGATATCTACCGAACAATGTAGTGTGTTTACCATAGCGTGTCCAATGCCTGAGTGCTTTGTGGAAAAGGGGGGAGAAAGGAAATTAAAAACTGTGAATAACGATTGTTACTCAAATAATATATGATGGTCAATACCGTTAGTACATTGGTAAACGACAAAACCCATACTGGTTAGTAGAATGGCACATTCCATGAATGATGTTAGTTTGTTTCCAAAGCATGTTAGTGACATAGAGGGAAAAGGGCAAAATAAGTTTAACAAGAAAAAAGCTGACCAAGAAAAATAAGAAAATTTCCCCACAAGAGGAGCCAGAGCTCAGTCAGTGACTCCCTAAGATTCTCTTGGTATAGATGCACCATTTTCTGTGTGTGCCCAAATAGCTAAATTGCATAAAAAAGACTTTTGAGCCAAAGATCTAACGTTGTGATTTAAAGCAACTAAATGGTTAATAAAAAAATAATGCCTAAAGCACATCAATTGACCCTCTTTAAGCAGTTATATGTTCAAAAGATTAATCAAACCTTATTTTTTTCTTTTTGTTGTTATTTATTTGCACTTTTGTTGTTGTTCAGTTTTTAGCAATTTTCCAATCTAGCGCATCAGACTATCTGGCACTCACTTGATACTTTACCTTTCATTTGGTCTTACTGATGAACTTTAGGATCACTTTACTGCAATGAGACAAAGAAAAGAGGACCTGACAAGGAATGAGGAGGATGGCTATTTTGATCCCCCATACAGCATGCACTCAGTATGCTTGGTTTCCCTTTTAAATTTGAATGTAGCAAATATTCAAGTTGGAAAACGGCAGAGATTTCCCAATAACCAGAGTGCTGAGTCTGCAAACTAAGCATTTTAAAGGCTGAGGTGAAGATAAACATTTCACAGCAAGAGAGCAGGAACATATCTAGAGATCTTTCTCAACCTGTGTCTATCTAATAATAGGTAACTGTGAAAAAATGTTGAGCATTCTGTTTACTGGTAGCTGAATAGTCTAGCCATACATTTTAACTGATTAAATAACATACAGTGCAAATGTTTCTACTCATATTACAGTTAGTATCACACAGGGTGTGCCCTAATGATCCACCAAAAATGTTAATGTATAAACAAAGACAATTTCTTAAAGACCTCTTGACACGAAGTTGACATTTTTAAACATAACATATAATAAAGAAATTCGAACCCAATGAACTATTCCAAAGTTATAAACACGCCTTGCATAATCCTACTGAGAGCAAAAAAACGCTGTGGTGACTAGCATTTTATTGTATTGCCCCGCACTGAACGAACATAAAGCCGGAAGTGATGTTAGCGAGAGAACGCACTCTACATTTGTTGACATATTTGACAGACGTTTTTCAACTGTGACTGGGACAGCTATTTTCAGTTTTTCACAAAGAAAAGTGATCGCAATGCCTTCGCATTACGTGGCGGGATTTTCTCAAATACACACAAGGACGGTGTCAGTTTATTTAAGTTTTCCAAAGACCCACAGTTACTTTCAAAGTGGGTGAAACAGGTTAGACGCATCAGTGAGAAGTGGACTCCCTCCTCTTTTTCTCTGCTCGGAACATTTTGAGCTGAATTGTTTTGATTCTGTTACCATGATAAAGGAATCACTGGGTTGTTTAGCTCAACACAAGCATATGTCGCTCCCGGCAGCTGTGCCTACAGTGTTCCGCAGGAGTGTGACAGTTTGTGACGGCGGTACCCGTGGTGGTGCTCGTGCACTGCGCGATACTGACAGTGTCGGCATCGCTAATCCTACAAGCTCGACTTCCACTGACACCACAGGTAGATCTTGTGTCAAGAAGAGACAGGTGCATATTAAAAGCAGTATTGCTATAATTATCAATAACTCAAACTTTATATAGTGAGTCTGACAAAGAAATTAAATAACAAACATCTTTCCCCTGAAACTACTAATTGCTGCAATAATCATAAAGAAGAATTGTAATGAAGTAAGTCTTACTTGCTTTGTTGTTTACCTTGAATGTCTGCCTACAATATGATTTTATTTTTCCAATATCAGTCTCAGACCTTAAAAATAAGTATATCTGGATTAGTTTATTATTTTTAGTTTTAAAACTGATTTACCATATTTACATTATGTAATGTTTATTTTTCAGGTCACTACTAAAATCACTACGCGTTTTGTTAAATTTTTGAAAAGAAAAGAAGCCATGATTAAAATGTATTTCTAATCCAAACCAATCTGTGTTTCCCTGACATCTCTCCGCTGTCACCTCTTCCGCTGCTATGTTAGGTTCATTGTTCTCTGACCCGCTTTCTTCTATCCATCTCAGTCGTGTACAGCTCGTATCTGTGTGGTTTGATGCCACCAC
The DNA here is from genome assembly GCA_963556495.2 of Valencia hispanica. NCBI lineage: Eukaryota > Metazoa > Chordata > Actinopteri > Cyprinodontiformes > Valenciidae > Valencia > Valencia hispanica. Next base: position 20,788,788 of record OY747711.1, read on the forward strand.
CACCTCTAGAAGCACCAGAACCGGCTGCATTTTCCACTTCAAAAACCATCTCAAGGCTTAAACTGGAGGAGGAATCTTCCGAGCCTTCAAATATGAGCGCCTCCATCTTGCCTGACAGCAGAGTATTCGGACTGTCCAACCTGAGCGGTTAGCTAATATTTTTGAAACTCTAATTATCACGTAAAATCAAGTCTGTTCGGCTCATAAATTTACACAACCACATACTTTGACAAGATGCATTATGTCATAATACAATTACATGAACTCAGCTTCGTGTCATGAGGTCTTTAAACATCTCATCATTCCACATGCAGGTATCCTTCAAATACTGTTTTCTGCCCCTGCCATGCTGTTTGCTGTCAGCATGCTAATATTTTATATATATACACACACTGTTATCATTCTTGTTTATTTAAGTATTGTTTATGCAAATCTCAGTTTATGTTATATCTCTGCAGCCACAAAAGATTTTTATTATATTCTATTTTTTATTATATTCTATATTGAAAATAAAAGAAGTAGACAAGCAAGAGCATGTTGTAGTAAACTAAATTCTTAAAAATAGTAATGTAATTTATTATATATATATATATATATATATATATATATATATATATATATATAATATATAATATATATAATAAATTACATTACTATTTTTACGAATTGCATATTATGATTTTTGCAAATCTCAGTTTATGTTACATCTCTGCAGCCACAAAAGATTATTTTTTATTATATTCTATTGTTAAATCAAGAGGAAATTAGACAATAATTTATTTTAATGGAAATACCTTTTTTTTACTGACTAGGCTCCTACAGATGAGTAGGAGGTAGACAAATACAGGGTCACCAAAGTTTACTGTCAACCAATTATTAAAGTGAAAAAGTAGGGTTTCTAGGGCTGCAGGTTTTTAGCAAAGCATTTATTGCAGTGTTGGTCTCAACGATAGTTTTGAGTCAGTTTTCCTCTCTAGATACCTATAGAATTGACTTTTTTCATCGAGATCATATCCCAAACCCCTCCTGAATGCTCTAAGTAACCTCTTAATAATAAATAATTAGACAGTAGAGCACTGTAGAAGTAACGTTTTTTAACCTTTATCCTTACTGACCCTTTTTGAGGCAGTTCCTATTTTGAAAAAAATAACATTCAAAAACCATGAATTTACTCAGCTGTGGTTTACACCAAGACACTTAGATGGCATGAAAAGAGAACGGGTGGATGGATTTCTCAACTAAAGTTGGTCATGAGTCGCAGAGACTGACAGTGTGCTCATACATAAACTCTAAAGACTGTTGGACCTTTTCTCCAACCAAAATATTTTTGGAAAAGAAGTTGAGTAGTTTTAACAAAACATTAAGTGAATAGTTTGTTGAGTTAAAGAACAGACTGAAAGGGATTTAACTGTACAATTTCACTGTACAGTACAATTTACTTCCTCTGACTTGACTCTCAGACAAACTGGAATCTCTATATTACATTGTACAATGTGACAATGGACTAAATATATTCTGGTTTATTATATTCTGTTAAGACTTCAGGATGAAATACTGCAATTTTCTGATGGTGAATTAATGCCCTATAATGATGTGAATCCCATTTGAATATATTTATTGTGTTAAGACCTTTGATAGAAACATAACTGAGTTTAAATCTGTTGATACGACCGTACTGACATGACTATATTTCTGTACACAAACTAGATCTGTTTGATTTGAGAGATGATTAATTTATTTACCCAAGATGATGATATTTGTAACTAAAAAATAAAGTACTAAAAAGCCCCTTTGTCTTTCTTCAAAAGGATCTCGGTATTTATTTGGTTATTTAAATTATTGTTTATCAACTTTAAAGAGACAGAAAAATTAAAACTTAACTTTAGTCATGGTTCAAATCTAGATATCTCTGCTCTCTTGTGGTGCTGTTAAAGTCTCCACCACAAAACACCATGATTAAATTAAATTCAATCCAATTATGTCTTGTAAAATGTATTTTATGATGGCAATAATCTCAGTGCATTTGTTTTAATTAATTTAGTTAATCTCTTCATCACCATTTGTACTTTTACCTGACGTAGATTTCTTGTAACTTTGACATCATGCCAATCATTGTCATTAAATTTTCCATTGACCGGCTCCACAAGAGCTTCAAAGGCTCCAGACCCCAAATTAATGACGAGTGACACAGCCCCGTTTTTCAGCGCCAGGTTGACGTAATCGGCAGATTTTCCTGTGTGCAGCATTAGTCCGTTCCTCTGTAGCGTTTTGAATGACAATGTGATTTCATCACTGCTGCTTTGAATCGGGTTCAAGGACAAGTCGTAGCAGAAGAACTCAGATCCTTTGAAGGTTGCAACATACTCTTCTTTTCCTGGGGAGACAAGAGAAAGAGAAATGCGTTTCATCAGTGTTGTGGCCTCTTGTGGGCTTATTGGGAAGCTGTCTAAAAAGGAGAGAACGCCTCGAAATGTGGGTCTATTAAACCCGCTGAAACTGGTGTATGGGGCACGTACAACAAATCTGATTAGTATTTAGTGAGCTATCTTTAATTTCAGCTTGTCTTTTTCAGTATAACAAAGCTGATTTCAGAGTTGTATGCATGCAGCAGTGATTTCTCATCACATCAGCAACATATACTGTAAAATTAACCTGTAAGAAGCTTTAGAAAAACTGACACAAAATAACTGCCCTCTTACCAAATTATTTCACTCCAACAAAATCAGTGTTTGAAGAGATTTTTTTTCTCTATATTTTCTTAAAGATAAAATAGGCTGCGTGAATTTTACTCAAAAGCAAATTTATGTTTACAATGAGAGCTGTGGATACATGATACATGAGGATACATAAGAGGGAGGATGAGCTGCTACTGAGATCAAAACAAACTCAGGTAAAAACAAGCCAATACATTCGAGCCAAATATAGCAATCGTTTAATAAAAATAATAACTTTTATATTTTATTTCTCCATAAATCAAACTGGATGAGGAAACCTTGGACAGCCTGGAAAGCTACTTGGACAAGTGCTTTGACAACATTGTTATGGGCAAGCCACAAAAATCCACCTCTGCTATGCCAACAAGCACAACATCACAGAAACGTACCCGTTCTGAGGCCAGCACCTCCACCATCTCTCCAGAGAAAAGGTATAGCGATGTCTTGGACTCAATAGATAAGAAACTAACCACCCTAGACCCGTCTGGCCCTGGTTGAGGTTCTCCACAAAGAATTTCAAGCTCTAAGGGAGTCTCTGGAGTTCAGCCAACAACAGGTGGCATTGTCGCTGCAGAAAACCAAGCGCTGAGAGACAGTGTAAAGAAACTCACCGAGGGGATGACGCAGCTGTCCGGAGAAAGTAAGAGAATGAAAGAAACTATCTTGAATATACAGGCCAGGGGAATGCGGGACAATCTAGTTTTTTCCGGGATCCCAGAATTGGCAGAGGAAGACGCTGAATCCACCGTCCGAGAATTTCTCCAACGTCAGCTGAAACTCCCAAGCGACACTTTAAAAAACATCACTTTTCACCGCGTCCACCGGCTCAGAGGTAAGAAGCCCAACAACTGCTGGCCGCAACCAATTGTTGCAAAATTCAAGCACTACAAGCAAAAAGAGCCGATCAGAGGCCGGGGCAAAGAGCTGCGTGGAACAAATAACAGTGTTAAAAATCAATATCCAAAAGAGATCCTGGATAGAAGGCGCGTTTTGTTCCCAATCAGGAAGAAATATGTCAGTCAAGGCACCAGAGCTACAGTATCAGTAGATAAACTGTATGTTAATGGACAGCTGTTCAGGGACCCCCGGCTTACTTCTTGGTTTTATTAGTCATGTAACACCGGCTAGATAAGAGTTTTTTTATCAGTCAACTATAATCTAATGTTAGCACAGCTCTATAAAGTTGTTTTCATTACTCGATGTGGGCGGTGCCAGGGCAATGCACTGGGACCAGCTCTTTTTTCTTTTCTCACCTACACCTATCACCAAATTTCTTCGTCACTCATTTTTTCTTCTTCTATCACTCACACACACACCACATTTTTTCATAACATAACTATATATTTCTCTCTCACCCTTAACACCTTCCTAACTTTCTTTTATCTTTCTCTTTCTTATATCTCTGCTTCTGGATGTTCAATCAGGCAACCCCAAGCACAAACTATGACTCCACTTGTGGATATGTTTCTATTGTGATATGCACTTTCCAACTTTAGTCCCACAACTATGGCTACTCTAAGGTTTGTCACATGGAATGTTCATGGAGCTGGCACTAGAGAGAAAAGAATTAAGATTTTTAACCAACTTAAAAGATTAAAGACAGATGTCTTATTACAAGAAAACAATAAATCTACCTCAGCATCAGATGATCTTAAATCACCTGAGTTTCCTAATGTGTTTACGGCATGCTATAACTCTAGACAAAGGGGAGTAGCAATATTAATAAATACAAATTTTAATTTTACAGTAATAGATACAGTTACAGACCCAGAGGGTAGATTTATTATAATAAAAGTATCTAGACATAACCAAAAGTTATGTATTGTGAGTATATATGGTTCAAATGTTGATGACCCCTCATTCTTTCATACCTTCTTCTTGGTGCTCCTTAAACACTTGGATTGCTCACCTCTTCTTGGGGGCGACCTCAACTTTGGTTTAAATGAAGAAATAGACAGGCTCAATACAGCAGGGACTCAGCGCAGCTGGCAATCGATTGATATAGTTAAGCAGTACATGAGCGATTATGGACTTTGTGATGCATGGCGATCTCTTCACCCCAATGACAGAAAATATACTTTCTTCTCAAATATCCACCATTCGTATTCTCGACTGGATTATTTGTTAGTCAACAGCTCACTGTTGACTGACATTTCAGACACTGAGATACACCCTATAGCTGTTAGTGATCATGCTCCTGTTTCTCTAACTCTAGTAAATAAAAAAGAAATGCCTCAAAGCAAAAATTGGAGATTTAATATATCATAACTTAAGGATAAAGAATTTATTAAATTCTCCCTGTCACCATCCATTCTTTGGGAGCCAGGAAAAGCTGTGCTTAGAGGTAAAATAATCTCATTCTCATCAAATAAAAAGAAAATAGAAAACAAGCGTATTCAGGAATTAGTAGAAACTATTAAATCATTAGGAGCTTCCTTGGAAGAGGAGAGACTAGGCAAAATCCGTAAAGCAAAGCTATAATTAAATTAAATTATTAATAAACAGACCCAGTTCTCAATTCCAAGACTTAGGATAGAAAACTTTGAATAGGGTAATAAATCGGGTAGATTTCCGGCTAACCAGCTTAAAATAAATAAAGAAAAAAGAGCTATATCTGCTATTAAAGATCAGACCGGGAAAACAGTATATGATCCTGAAAGAATAAGAAACACCTTTAAAGAATTTTACAAGGCTTTTTAATCACCAGAGATATAAACCCATCAGCTCATGAAATTGAACAATTTTTGGATAAAATAACACTACTTAAATTATCGGAAAGTCAAGCAATGGCCCTGGATTCACCACTAACAGCGGTTGAACTCCAAGACGCCCTCCAAACATGCCCAATACAAACGCTCCAGGCCCAGATGAATTTCCAGCAGAGTTCTTTAAAGAATTCTGGGATATTCTGGCACCAACTTTCTACAGAATGCAACAGGAAACCAAGGAAAATGGCAGACTTCCACCAAATATGAATTCTGCCTACATTAGTCATCTACTAAAATCAGGTAAAAACCCTGTGTTTCCTACCAGCTATCGTCCCATATCCCTCATTAATGTTGATCTTAAAATAATCTGCAAAGCTCTCGCAAAAAGGATAGAGAAAGTAACCCCTGTTATAATACATCCTGATCAAACTGGTTTTATAAAAGGGAGACATTCATCACAAATTCACGTAGATTAATAGATTTAATAGATTTTTCTTACTGTAAAAACATTTAAAATAATATATTATCTTTAGATGCAGAAAAAGCTTTTGATAGTTAACTGGTTATTCTTATTTGCAAACTTACACAAATCTGGCTTTGGAAAGTCTTTTATAAACTGGTTGAAAATAGTATACAGTTCACCAACAGCATGTATCAGGACTAATAACCAAACATCATATAGGTTTTACCTTCAGAGAGGTACCAGGCAGGGATGTCCACTCTCTCTCTCCCTGTTTGCTATTTTTATTGACCCACTAGCAGCAGCAATCAGGCATACTAACAATACTAAAGGCATAAAATGCAATAACATAGAACATAAAATCAGTCTTTATGCAGATGATGTATTACTTTTTCTCCAGCATTGACAAACCTCTCTCTCTCTCAGGTAATCTGGTTGATAAACTCTTACTCAAAAGTTTCAGATTATTCTATAAATTTGGTTAAAATCTACAGTTCTTCTAATCAATTGTTCTTTCCAGAATCCAATTAATACACAACTGCAATCAGGGAATATTACTTATTTAGGAATCAATGTCTCACCAAGACTAGCATATTTAACAAAGCTAACTACATCCCACTTTTTAAAAAAGTGGAAGATGATCTTGCTAGATGGAAATCCCTACCCATACCATTTATGGGAAGGGTTGCTTCAATAAAAATGATGATAAACCCCCACGTATCATCTTAAAAACACTGCAGAAGACCAAAGATAAAGGAGGTCTAGACCTACCAAACTTTCATCATTATTTCTTAGCCAATAGGCTCCAATACATCTCAATATGGTTAAAACATAGCTACCTAGATGAGTCCTGGATAGACGTAAAACAGACATTATGCAATAAGATAAAAGATTTCAGACCTACCATTTATTAGCTCAAATATAAAACAACATAAATGCTTTAAAAGCTTAAATATCAGCTCCTCGCTGACGGCATGGCTGGAGTTTCAAAAAAAATGACAGAGTCCACAATAATCCCATGCAGACGTACACCCATCTGGAATAACCCCGACATCTTGAAAAAAAATGTATGATACATTTTTCAGACTGGAGGTGTAAAGGAATAGAATGCCTGAAACATATATTTGATGGAACAGACTTTATCCCATTTAATACATTAATTACACGATATGGAATTAATAAAAAAAATTCTTAAAATAGCAACAAAATAAATCTATTATAAAAGGTAAATTTAGGCTCAATACAGCTGAATTACAAATACCAGTAAGAGTCTTGGATTTTCTTAATCTCAACCCCCCCCCCCCCCCAAACTGCTGTCTAAAATGTACAAAACAGGAACTACATTAGATGAATCAATAGCCCTTCCTATTTCAAAATGGGAGGTGGACTTGTCCATCACCTTTGACCAAAACTTCTGGTCTAAGAACCTTTAAAATAACTAAAAATCCCAATGTACAATTAATACAATACAAAATCCTTCATTGAGTACACTATACAGGTCAACGGATGTTCAAGATGGGTTTTACACCATACAATACTTGCTTACAATGTAAAACCAAAATACTGGACAATTATATCCATGGCTTTGGTTCTGTCCACCTATTAAGAGATTTTGGTGCCAGATATGTGAGGACCTATCAAAGTGTCTGAAATGTAATATCCCACCTTCTCCCTCAGTTTGCCTGCTAGGAAATTTAAATGATGTCACTATAGACAAAAAGTCAATACAATTAGTTCACACTGCCTTATGCATCGCTAAGAAAACTATCCTCCTGAATTGGAAAAATAAAAATGCTCTTAATATTAATCAGTACAGAGATCTCTTGCTGGACTACGTTGGTCTTGAGACAACCTCTGCCTCCACATCTGATCAATCTCTCTGGACCCCTTGATCAGCTCCATCCAATAGGGGTGGGGGGCCCTTGATTTTGTCGTGTGGGACAGATGTGGAGTGTTTTGGAGTTGGGGGCGTCTGAGGCGTTAGGAGCTATGGCCCCTACCCTGGGTGGGACTTTGGTAGCTGTGGGTGGTGACTCCTGATGGGTGCATGCGGTGCTATAGGTGGGTTGCACTGGCGGACATGGGTTACTGGCCTGGTGGCTCTGCTGCTCCTGGGTTGGTCTGGAGGGGGCCCTGGGGCTGCGGTCCTGGCCGGGGCTTGGCCGGCGTAGGGGCCTCTGCTGCCGGTGGGGGTCAAGGGCGGCCGGTGGCCTGCATGTGCTGCCTCCTTTTTCCTCCTCTCTGGGCCGGCTCCTGGATGTCCCCTCGCCGTATTTGCACGTTGGGGTGTTGGCTGGTGGCTGCGGCGGGTGGGCGGCATTTTGGGCTCGGTCAGTCTTTTTGGCACTGGATATAGCTCCCGGGTCTGGGTCTTTGTGCTCTGCGGAGTGCTGGGGTTGGGCATTTGACTGGGTCAGAGATTTCCCGGTAGATGGGGGCGCTGGGTTTGGTTGCTTGCTGAGCCATCGGATGGGGGTGGATGAACTCAACCTGGCTGTCCAGTGTCTTGTGTTTTGATAGTAGTCTGAATGTCGGGTTGGGTTTAGGGCTCTCTCTGGGATGGGAACGGGGGAGCTTGGGGCGCCATGGGGCTTGGTGGTGCTGCGGCCGTGGGCCCTGAGTTGGATGTGCCAGGGCCTCCCTCCCCTGGTGGATCGTGTTGAACGGGGGTGCCTATCGGAGTCAATGGGGGAGCTGGCTCCTAGGGAAGGCATTTTGTCCCCCAGTCATTTCATCCCCATCCCCGGATGCCTCTGTCCGCCTGCGCCATCATTGTACCACTCATGTAGGGTCTTGGGTGGGCACGCCAGTGGGGTGCGGGGAGGGGTTCCCATCTTCGCTGTCCGGTGGCGGCCTGGGTCCCAGTTTTACTGTACAACTTAGACACTTTCACTTATAACATTTTCATGAGATACACACATGTAGGGACCTTGCGGTGGGCACACTTTCCGGCTCCAGGGGAGGATCCCATCAATGAGCCTCACCTCTGGTCCCGGTGCCAAATGCTTAACTGCCTTTAAACACTGAGGGCTTTGGGTGGGGGAGTCTTTTTTTTTTTTGTCCCCAACTTGACCATCAGGGGTTGGGGGTCCGGGAGGTGGTTCAGGCTGTGTGGTCGGGGGCCCAGGCCGGTGGGCTGCTCTTGCCACTGTGGGGGCTTGGGCGGTCTGTTTGTCTCCATCCTAGAGGGTAGTGGGTTTGTCTCCCGGGTGCAGGGACAGGTTGCTATGCTGGGGGATCGGTACCTGGACCTGGGAGTATAGAGTGTGTATGGAGCGTATGATTGAGTGTATAGTGTCCTTTCTTGGTAGTCTTGGTGTGCAGGTGAAAATGAATGTGCGTAAGAGGGAGGGTACTGTCTCTGTATGTCTCTGTCTACCTGACAGGTTGGGTCCTTGGCTGCCCTCTCGCCTGGCGCATCTCAGGCCCTACATATAATGGGTGCCTATTTCCCCTCCGTCACTCCGTGCCAGTGACTGATGCCCCTGCCCGCTGGTGCGTTGGGGGCTCTCAATGTTTGGGGCTGGTGGCCGATGTGTCTGGCTGATGTCTTCCTCGTGTTGGTTGGGGCACCTCTTTTGGGGGTGCCAGTTTTGGATTGTTGGATAGTGCCATTCAGTGGCTCAACAGGGGACGGGCCTGGTGCTTTCCGCTGCCTGTTCTGTGGGGTCCCTGGTCAGTTCATTGGTGGGTTTGTCTGGCCTTGGCTGGGTGCCTGGTCTCGGCGCTCTGCGTGGGTCAGGATCTGGGCCCAGGAGCTGGTAGATCTTGGTGTCCGGATTCTGGCTGGGCGTGGCCTGGGGTAGCCGTCTGTCCGCTGTGGCTGTCGCGTGGGGGCTGTCCTGGGGTGGCGGTCTTGTGGCGGCGGCGAGGCACCCCTGTTGGCCAGTTCCTGGTCTGGGCCCTGCTGGGGGGTGGGGCGCCCCTGGTCCCCGGGTCCTTGGCCGGGCCCACCTTGGCGATGCCGGGTGCCGGCAGAGCCCATGGGCTCATCCCTGCTGCCTCCTAGGCCCCTGCATTGTAGTTGCTGGATGTTCCCCTGGGGCTTCCCTCTGTTCCTCTCTTGGTGCGTGCGGTCGGCCCTTTGCTATTACGCCTGGCGCTCGGCTCTGGGGCTCTCTGTGTCCCCGATCTCCTTCATTTCTGCATCGACTCATGTAGGATTGACGGCTCCTCACACCAGCTATCAAACACGTATGGGGAAACCTTATATGCACCAGCATGCTCACACACACACAGGTGTGGGGACATCGCTGTCTACAGATATATTCTTAGGCTGAGGTTATCATCAGTAGATCTTGAACAATTAATGTCAAGAGCTTTTCAGGGACATTGTTGTTGTATTTATATACTCATTTTGTGTGTTGTGGATGTGTAGTTCTTAGTTCATATTATTTAGTTTGTTTTGTCAATGTTTCTCCTTTTTTGTACAGCAGCTTAATGGAACAGATTTTTCTTTTTTGACTGTTCCTTATTAGAGGAATAATTATTGTTCTCTGATTAAATCATCTCCTAGCTCTACTTTATTGAGCTTTCCGATTGTGATTGGTCATGTGATACAAATTAAATTTTTTATCTGAATGTGCATAACCAGCTTTGTTGAACTGCTTTGCATTACTGTGTTAATTAGGCCAGATCATCTGAAATACAGTTTGTTCTACAGCTCCTCTTATGTTGCACAGGTGTTAAGCAACTGGTGTGGCTGGTTAACACATCTACAATGTAGAGGATGTCATTGCAATTTTTCTCCTTCCAAATGCAAACACATGCTGAAAACACACATGCAGGAAGACAAATTATTTTAAAAAATCCATAGTTCATTATATGAAACTCTAATCTATGTAAAGTAAGTGACTGAAAAAAAATAGAATCACACGAACTTGATTGAAGTAGTTTTACAGTTTAATTGGACCAAAAATGTATTTCTGTCACGCTGCCCTATTCACTTCCTCAGCGTCTGCGTTTGGGTCCATACTCTACACACATCCCTGACAGAATGATCCGGCCCTAAACATGGACCCAGCACTCGCCCGGGAGATCGCCGCCCTGCGCCAGGACCTCTGGGCCAACCTGGGGAAGATCGCGGCCTCCCCTTATCTTCCGGTACGCATCTCCGGAGTTGAGGAGATCCTCAAAATGCTCCCTCACTTCCAGAGTGTCTTCTCTGCCTGGGATCTCGCCGATCTGCGCCGCGAGGCGGAGAGGATTCGCCAGGAGGCATTGGACGAGATCACCGGTCCGCCCTCTCCGCCTCCACCATCTGGAGTGACGGGGCCGCCGAGCCGGAGTTTCCGGGAGCGGGGAGCAGGGCGGCGCTCCCACACGGACCACCAACGTCGGCTGCATCTCCGCGCTGCACGGGTCAGGGAGGACCCGTCGCTAGAGCTCCCGGGGAGGGTCAGGGAGGACCCGTCCCCGTCGCTAGAGCTCCCAGGGAGGGTCAGGGAGGGTCAGGGAGGACCCGTCCCCGTCGCTAGAGCTCCCAGGGAGGGTCAAGGAGGACCCGTCCCCATCACTGGAGCCTCCAGACTCTTCTCAGCTGGCGTCCGAGCCTCCAGATTCTTCGTTTCAGCCGGCATCCGAGCCTCCTGATTCTTCGTCTCAGCCGACGTCCGAGCCTCCTGATTCTTCGTCTCAGCAGGCGTCCGAGCCTCCGGATTCTCTTCGTCTCGGCCGACCTCTGCCGGCCAGGCATCTTCGTCGCAGCCGACCAGTCAAGCTCCTCGGCCGCTGCCTGGCAATCAGAGGAGGACCTGGGGGCCGTCCGCCCGAGCTCCAGGTCCCCAAGGGAGGATCACCAGGCCGTCCTCCGGGTCGTCCGGCCGACCTCCGTCCAGCCAGAGGACACCATCCAGGTCGTCCGCCCGACCTCCGTCCAGCCAGAGGACACCATCCAGGTCGTCCGCCCGACCTCCGTCCAGCCAGAGGACACCATCCAGGTCGTCCTCCAGACCTCCGTCCAGCCAGAGGACGCCATCCGGGTCGTCCGCCCGACCTCCGTCCAGCCAGAGGACACCACCGGGGCCATCCGCCCGACCTCCAGGTCCTCAGGGGCCACCCACCTGGTCATCCGCCAGACTTTCAGGGGCGTACCCAGAAAGACTCGGGGGGCCTCCTTCCGTGGGCCCCCTCCACCCACCCTGGGAAGGGTGCTTCCCCCCCCACCCACCCTGGGAAGGGTGCTTCTTTTTCTTTTTCCCTTCTTTCTTGCTCCTCTCTCCACGGCGTCTGGAATCCGCCTTTAAAGGGGGGGTCCTGTCACGCTGCCCTATTCACTTCCTCAGCGTCTGCGTCCATACTCTACACACATCCGTGACAATTTCATTTTGTTTTACTGTTATATTACATCCACATTAGCATTGTCATAGGCAAAATACCCCTGGATTTTACATAAAATGCATAAGAAAAGTATCCCCATTGCATGATACTGCCATTATTAATGTCCAATGTGGAGATGGTGTGTTCAGGGTTATGTGGAGTATTAGTTTATTTCCAACAACAGTCTTTTGCATGTAGACCTGAAAGTTCAATTTTGGTCCGATCTAACCAAATAACCTTCTTCTGCATCTTTGCTATGTCCTCTAAAAACTTTAAACACCCCTTCAAATCATCTTCATTCATCAATGCCACTTTTACATGAAGCTCAGCTTTGTGGAGTTCATAAGTAATAGTTCTAATCAATCAATCAATCAATCAAATTACAGACACACTGACACATTTTTACTGTTTGTAGAGTTTCTTAACCTACGCACACAACTTTACATCAGATATAGCATAACACTAAAACATTTGGCTCATGCCGCTCCATCTTGGCATCTTGAACAATAACCTCATTCCATCATTGTATGAGGGAGATTCCACATACTGCCTCCTCTGTAGCTCTTCGACAAATGGACAGTGTACAATGGAGTGCAAAATGCATGGAAAAGTCTAATCTTCACTGAAATAGTGTATATACCAAGCCTATGTCTTAACATATCAGCTTGTGCATACATTAAGTTGCACTGTTTATAAATGTCCTAAATGTTTAACCGCCGTACAAATTTTAAGAACGTTACATGACAGAGAGAATTCAGGAATGACTCATTTCTGGGCCTCCCTAATTTTGGCAATCATAATATTGCGCTTTGCATTATAATGAATGTCAAATTCTGGACCATTCTGAGAGCAGACCCTCAATAACTGTTGAAGGCCAGCACAATATGGGGGGAAGATTATTAAATTATCTGCAAGGGAATTTACAAAACTGCACAGAAATGTACAAAGACCATTGTGCAGACCCTCCTTACAGGTTAAGCCCTACTTTTACTTTGGCGCATAACGTCTGCGAAGCCTAATACACAGCTGACAGCCACTGTTATAGTCAATAGGTCCGTTTCCACTGGGTAGAAAGCAGAGCAAGTCAGAGCAAGTCAGAAGCGTTGTGTGCGTTCCTCTCCTAAATTTATGTGGCGGGTCTATTTCTTATGCTCTGATCTATTTTTTTTTATCACGAGAATTCAATCCCTGAAGTGGAGAATTACCCAGTTTATATGATATTAGTGATAATTTTTACAAGGACAGCGTGAAAAAGGAGAAGGCATGGACAGAAATATCTGCTTTTTTGAGAGTGGATGGTGAGTTCATGATACATATCAACATATAATTATTATTATTTTCTGCATACTACCCATTCAGTTATGCAATTGCAAATGTCCTGTGATTTTGTGATCTCTCCGGTCCAACTAGGAGGAATGCATTCGTGAGTGATACGTGTCTTAAACGCTCCCGGTGGGAAGGGACGTGCTGCTGAGCTTGCGAGTAAAACATCTATTCCGTGACACGGTGCTTACGTGTCCGGTGAAAAGCAGGGGTATTGTGGGGGGAAAAAACTAAACACTGGAGTGGTACCGTCTTAGAGCAGTGGAAATAAATGATCTACTGCACATCTGTCTTACCTTGAGGATTTACTTTATTTGGTGAATTCAGAGGGTAGTTGTTGCACTGGATTATCAGAGTAAAAGAGGCCACAATTAAATGAATGAAACACATGACACACTTTTTTTGGGGGAAAACCATACATTATTTTCTTACACTTCACAACTAATGTATGACATGTGAAAATATTTAAGGGCTATGAACATGTCATACTGCAACTCAGTGTTTATAAATTATTGGACAAAAACTAATAGCTAAATAAACTCAACAAAATCTGCTGTAATGTACTATTTCGATATAAATTGATAAAACACTGCTTAGATTGTTTCTCAGTAAACTTGAAATAAGTACTCATCAGTCATAGTGGGATTTAATCACAAAAAAAGCCCAAAGAAAACATTAACACTGTGATGTATAAACAAAACAAAGCAGCAATGAGCATCAGTGGGTGATGCGTGCAAACAGCCATTAGAGAGCATTTAAAAACAAGTTTAGACAAATAACAAGCCATTAAAGTCACAAGCAGAAAATAAACCACCAAAACACAAATGGACCAAAGCATTCAATTATCATAGATGGGGTTTCTTCATTTATGTATGCACACCAACCAAACACTGACACATACAAACAAACAAACTCATGCGTACATGCTTAGAGGGGCACCCAGGCATGGATGCAACAATGTAAGAAATAAAAGGGGTTGCTGTCCACAACAATTTGTCACCTCATTGATTTCCCCTTAAAGGAGCTATAGTGCACCTCTGGGAAAACTACAAGGGACTGTATTTGAAGCTGACTGGATCTGAGCACTCCTTGGTCATTCCCTCAGTGTCTGAGACCCCTATAAGTGAAAATGAGAGAACTCTATCCTCCTCACCAAACCCACATATCACAGTGAGCACATGACAAATAGAGCCACTAGTTTGGGGTCATTCCCATCTCGCAACACACCACCCCAATAACTGCAAATCACAGATAATTCCCCTAACCACCGGAGAGTGACAAATGTGTTTTCACAAAAGGTAATATTAGATATTTAAAACATTTGGGGTTTAGCCAAGAGAATATTTTTCAGCAACAATGAGTACATCTTACATATTATTTAAATAGTAAAATCTAAATGACAGGTGCATATAATCACACTTATGTTCTGATTATTCTGTGTCTGCTTTTTATTACTTACAGAAACTCTGTAGCACAAATTCTCTTCGTGCCAACTGAACAAAAGCAATATTAAGGTCATATTAGATCATTTTCTTGAAATGTTGTCTATGGCAGACTCGAAAAGCCCCAAGGCCTTTAGAAGCATTTCACCATGAAGTTTTCAGCCAAGTCAAGTGTCAGACAGTGGCTGCAATTCATGTTAGCCTCGAACAGCAAACAGCTCATTTCCATGCTGCTGGCTTCTTATAACATTCGCTTCACATCTGGATCAAGCAGAACCAAACATAACTGATGCCATTTTTAAAACATAACAAATTAACAAGAAATTAAAAAAATTTATAAACCTAATAATGACTCGTCCTAATCTGATGATGATGTCATTTTGGGTGGTGGTAGAGTCTCAAAATAAAAATGTTGTGATAGCTAATTAAATCATGATTTAATTTCCTACTGCAATACAACAAATATCAAGAAAGATGCAAGATTGACAAAAAATAGCAGGATTTAACAAATGCAAGACAAACCTGAAAACTTTTTTCAAAAAGAGGATTAAAAAAAAAAACGTAATAAACACTGCAGTTTCTCTCATTTATATAATGCGTTTACACCATTACATGCAATACAAACATATTCTTGTACACCTAGTTGAAGTTGAGTCTTCTAGAGAGCACATCCCTGATGTTTAAGGTCCAGATAAGGATGTTTTTTTTCACCGACATCTGAAAACACTGAATCTTGAATTTACATAAGCGTAACACAGTTTCTGATCAAACACTGCTGACATATATATCAAAGCTGAAGTGATCCGTCTGGAAATTAAACTTCAATGCTCTACTGGTGCCCCCAAGTGGACAGTTGATTATTAGCTGAATTATGGATTTATATTTAAGTCAAAAATCCCAAGCGAGGTTTTCAACCCTCACCTGCGCATATTCAACAAGGCACGCACGTAATTGCTCATGCGCGTGTGCGCATATTCAACAATACGCATGTGTAGAATTCATCTCACGAGTATCCAACGACCCACGGATGTGGATTTCACCAGGTGAGGGTTGAAAATCTCGCTTGGGATTTTTGACTGAAATATAATTCCATTGAATTATCAAGAAAGTTTTACTTTCAAGGTGTTTCTCAATGCCAAATGCACAAAACTTAACTGTGATATTAATTTTACATTTGCGGCCTTCTTAATATTGTAATCATTAAAACACATCTAAAAAACCAAATCTATCACTGCCTGTCGCTTTAGCCGTCTGGTTCAGCCACTGTCTGAACAAATTGAACTCAAGGTAATAAAGTTCACTGGTTCCATGGTGCTGAGTACAAAGAAGCAATATAACGTTCAAAATACTATTTCAATCACTAGCAATTGTAAAAAAAAAAAAAAATTCTCAGATGTTGGTATCACTCCCTTTAAAACAAAATAACATCCCATTACAATTATAAGAGGTCTTAAGTTTGCTTAAAGCTGCCGTCCGGAAAATATATTTATGTATCAAAGTTTTATAAATCATTAAAATGATAGTGGGGTTCAGTATAATGATAAAAGGCTAGTGCTGCACAATACTTGGTTTTTTTCTTAATCTCACCTTCCTCCTGTAGACCCCTATGCATTTCACACTGAGAGCCGAACTTTTTTTACCCATTAGAATTTGAGTTTCCGCATTGTTGGCCAGGGGCGTCACTAGAACTTATACTGTACTGGGGCACACCTGGGGCACAAGGAATTCATGAGAGCGCGCAAGAAAAAAAACATTCAGCACTTATTAATCATTAAAACAACAAATAGCTATTTAAACTATTGAATCATATCAGAATGTTGTTGTCTAGATCTTTGATTAACCACCAGAAATGTACTACGACAATGCATTTGGCCTACTTGTGCACTTTACTCTAGACTTCTAAACCATTACTGATAAAAGTAAAAAGGAAGAGCAATGAATCTTTTTGAAATATCTATTTCAGTAAACATCTGCAAATTGAACAATTACAAAAGTGAAAAAAATAAATAAAAAAAGCACCCCTACATCTCTGAGTTCTTTTATTGCCATATGTGGCACATAGGCTATGTTTACGTTATATTTTCTATGAATATACATTGTTTGGGTTTCAGGGGTTCTTTACCATTTGTATGTGAGGGAGTTAATCTAAAGAGTCAGTTTTGGGTTTAAAACACAGGATATTTCCTTAGCCTTCACCTGTCATTGTTAACCAGATGCATCAGTAATTCTCCAGTAGGGTCAGTACTGCTCCATTTACGATGAGATCAACAAGGAAGAAACGGAGTTCTCAGGGAAGATCGAGTTGTTAGATTAAATAGCCGTGAGCTCCGCTGAAGTGAGAGTTGTGCAGAAGCGTGCTGAGTCTGTACAGCTAAAGTGGCATTTTTGTTATGTTACATATTCTCATTTAAGGTTGGAATAACAACAATCCATCTTTATTCATTGGCTCAACCTTACACATAGTAGAAGAATAAATGAACAATTTTTGTGTGTCTCTTCAGGGAATCATTTTTTTGGGAAGTAAACTGTAATGTCTTGTTTTCATTTTTGCAAAGTGGTCACTCATTGGGTTCACTTAGTCTGAAGCAACATGAAAATATTACTGTTTATTGCTGTACAGTTGTGGCCAAAAGTTTTGAGAATGACACAAATATTAGTTTTCACAAAGTTTGCTGCAAAACTACTTTTAGATCTTTGTTTCAGTTGTTTCTGTGATGTACTGAAATATAATTCCAAGCACTTTATACATTTCAAAGGCTTTTATTGACAATTACATGACATTTATGCAAAGAGTCAGTATTTGCAGCGTTGGCCCTTCTTTTTCAGGACCTCTGCAATTCGACTGGGCATGCTCTCAATCAACTTCTGGGCCAAATCCTGTCTGATAGCAAAATTTAAATGTTTTGGTCCCCGAGCCACTTAGTTATCACTTTTTCCTTATGGCACGGTGCTCCATTGTGCTGAAAAATGCATTGTTCTTCACCAAACTGTTGTTGGATTGTTGGAAGAAGTTGCTGTTGGAGGGTATTTCGGTACCATTCTTTATTCATGGCTGTGTTTTGGGGCAAAATTGTAAGTGAGCCCACTCCCTTGGATGAGAAGCAACCCCACACATGAATGGTCTCAGGATGCTTTACTGTTGGCATGACACAGGACTGATGGTAGCGCTCACCTTTTGTTCTCCAGACAAGCCTTTTTCCAGATGCCCCAAAAAATCGGAAAGAGGCTTCATCGGAGAATATGTTCCGGAATTGCGCCGCTCAAGGTGGCAGCATGTTGGAGTAGCTCTGTTACTTTGGTTCATATTTTGTTATTTTTTTAAACTTTAATTCTTCCATTTCTGGTAGAAACATCGTTTTTGTGGACAACTGTTCTCTCTGGTTTTGAATGCTGTGCAGCTGGAAGGATTTTTGCTGATACTTTTTTATTTTTGGACATTTGTTATGATGCATAACCATGGCAGCAAGGTGGTTTACAACTGGCAGCAGCTGATTAACATCACAAAAGCTCAAATAATACCTCAACTACAGCCACAAAACCCTGATGAGTTGAAAAGAAGACGCCATAGATCCAGGGCATCCTCTACATCAGACTGTCATCCAACTACAGAGCGTCTTCAGTCAGAGGCTACTTCAGATCTGCAGAGCACTGCAAGAGATCATCCCTACCCACAGACATCAGCATCTACAACAAATCTTTGAAGGAACTTGCATAATGAGTTACAACAACATTTAATTTCCCTTTGGGATTAATAAAGTAATTTTGAATTGAATTGAATTGAATGACTTTGCCCAAGTCCTCAGCAGTCCATTCACCATACTTTCTGCAGAAGATCAATCTGTCCCTGATGTTTTTTTTGGAGAGAAGTGGCTTCTTTTCTGCCCTTCTTGACACCAGGCCATCTTCCAAAAGTCTTCGCCTCACTGTGCGTGCAGATGCGCTCACACCTGCCTGCTGCCATTCCTGAGCAAGCTCTGCACTGGTGGCACTCCGATCCCACAGCTGAATCCTCTTTAGGAGACGATCCTGGCGCTTGCTGGACTTTCTTGGACGCCCTGAAGCCTTCTTAACAAGAATTGAACCTCTTTCCTTGAAGTTCTTGATAATCCTATAAATTGTTGATTTAGGTGCAATTTTAGTAGCCACAATATCCTTGCCTTTGAAGCCATTTTTATGCAACGCAATGATGGCTGCACGCGTTTCTTTGCAGGTCACCATGGTTAACAATGGAAGAACAATGATTTCAAGCATCATCCTCCTTTTAACATGTCAAGTCTGCCACTCTAACCCAACGAAGGACTATGCAATTCATCTGATCACTGTTCATAACATTCTGGAGTATATGCAAATTGCTATTATAAAAACTTAAACAACAACTTTTCCAATTTCCAAAATTTATGTAATTCTCAAAACTTTTGGCCACGACTGTACAGATATGTACATAGCTCAGAGTCTCCTACTTGCATTTTTTATTGTCTTCAGTTTTCACGTGATTATAAGAATAGCGAAAGCTGCTCCGTTTACAAAGTTATCCCACCCTTCCTTGTGACAAAAAAGTCACCTGACCAAAAAGCATTCTGTAAGAAACTGACAGGTTTTATGTTCAACAAAACTGATATATTTACCTCCCAGGCAAGGGTCCTATAGTCATTCTGGCAATACTGAAGTTCTTTGTAGCTTAAATAGCCTACTAAAGCCTTCATATTGACTTTTGGTGATAATTTGCAAATGTATCTTATAATAATCTACACAGAGGCTATTATAGGCTATAATAGAGGTTATTATAGGCTATATTTGCAAATGGAGCAAACTTATTTAAGTTTGCCATTTAACCATTGATCAAATCACAGCACTGGCTGTTACCAGGAATTAATGTTAAAGTTACTGTCAATGTAAACAATTATCATACCTCCCTCGTTGTCCTCCTCATCTCTCCTCACTGTTCCTCTCCCTCTGCCTCTGTTCAGGAAGAATTTTCTGATGTCCATCTCTGAATAGTTTATCAGAAGGCTATGTTTAGTTTTACAGTAGGACAGCTTCACAAACTGTATAGGCTACTTTTACAGGGCTCTCTCTACAGTATACGTATAAATCATTATTAATTGTCCGCATGTGTGCATGCAGCCTACGCATGGTGTGAGCGTGTGTGTGAGGGAGAGAGCACAAGCTGTTGAAACTGTTGCTACATTTTGGCTACAATGACGCTAAGCATTGAAGAACAGACGCTAATTATGTGGGCAACATTCTCTAACAGCGATCAACTTGTCATTTTTTCTGTCAAACAAGTTGTGAATTTGTTGTAACATTAAAACAGGGAGACGACTTACTCTGTGCTCAAAGTGATGTGACGAGCTCCAGCGGTTTCCAATGTGTACTGTGTGCAACGAACAAAACACTCGGAAAAATCATGTGAACGATTTTCATTGGTTGTTGCATTCAGTCTTACCCAACAACAGAGGTGCTATTTCCTGATTGGCTATTATGGCCTCTTTCTTTTTTCCTTTTTTTTTTTATTGGCTGGTAAGTGACAGGCTTGAGTTATGACCTAAAATAGGCATGTACCTGGAGATGCGCTCATGAATGCCGTTTCCAGCGAGTAGCGCTATAATTTTACTGGGGCACTAGATACTTTTATTAAGGCACGTGCCCCAGTGAATGAGGTCTAGTAACCCCCCCGTTGTCAGCTGTCAATCAGCTTGTATGCGGATCGCGCAAACATGTGAACATAGGGTTCAATCAGTAGCAATTGATAAATATTCTTTCTTTCTGAAATGTTGGTATCACTCCCTTTAAAATAAAATAACATCCCATCACAATTATAAGAGGACTAAAGTTTGCTTAAAACTGCCCTCCGGAGAATATATTTATGTATCAAAGTTTTATAAATCTTTAAAATGATAGTGGAGTTCAATACTATGATAAAAGGCTAGTGCTGCAAAATACTTATTTTTTTCTTAATCCCACCTCCCTCCTGTAGACCCCTATGCATTTCACACTGAGCACACAGACCGCTCCGTGTCTTCCCTTTTACAGCAACCATATTGTGAGAGAGAATCAGTCATGCAGAAGTTGCTCACCTCTGAAATGTCCATAGCAAAAATACAATAGGGTGGGACTCAGTAGAGCTTGCTGCTTACTTCTTTGACTCGCTGTGTCGCCACAGGTGATGCGAGTGCACATTTGCTGCGGTAGGGCTGGAGGGAGGGAATGGGATGGGGGAGTGTTTTGGGAGGGGCCTTGGTACGTTGAATTCAAAAAATCTATCTCCTTCAAATACTCCAGACTTCAGCTTTAAGCAACTAAATTGTTTTAACAAAAGATTTGAAAGGATTTTAAAGTCATTGTAGACTGATATTGCGGTGAGTTTTGAAAAATAAAAAAGTGCAGAAATCCTCAAAGTAGTCGACTGTTTACTGCTAGTGAAATGGGGGCAAATTGTAGCAATTTGATACAAGTCATGTTGACCTGGAGATTGGAAGTAGGATAAGATAATGGATGGATGGATGGTTGGAGGTTGTATATTAACACATATATTTGGCATACAAAATTTTCTGTTGGGAAAATGTTGATGGTTAATCACAGTTATTTCAGGATATCCCATCAACAGTGTTGGGAATGTTACTTTAAAAAAGTAATCTGTCCTAGTTACTCACTACTTGTTCCAAAAAGTAACTGAGTTAGTAACTGAATTACTGTGTAATAAAAGTAACCAGTTACTTGGGAAAGTTACTGGTTGCGTTACTATTAAAACAGTTGCTATATATCAAAGAAATTGGATTTTTCTGACCAGTTTTCAAAAGTCAGTTGAAATAAGTTGAATAGACAGGTAGCCTACTTGTACATAAGTTTCTATATTGCCCATCAACAGACAGCAAGATATTTATCTTGCACATCAGGTATTATCTCTGTAACAAAAGTAAACAGTTAATAATATAAAGTGTGTTTGACTCTGTAGCAGATTAAATCAAACTCTCACAACCTAAGACAGCTGGTAAAGTAAACAACCTGTACTTCCAAGTATTTTGTTCAGAATAAAACTAAATAGTTAAAGAAGGTGTCAAATAAGTCAAGACATTAAGGGCATCTGTGACCGCACCGTACACAGACTGGCAGTGACAGATTGTTGCAGCCTAACTACTCATGTAAAAAGAGTGCATACTCCAGGATTTCCTCCTGCTGAAGCAATCAAAAAAGCCCTCGTTCAAAGAGTCTTGCTCAATTCTGATCAGATCAGTTGGAGAAATGTTCCCTAATTTCAAAACTATGACTAAAGTGGTGCTTAAGCTTCCAATATGCACAAGTGGAGAGCAGGAATCTATCAATTCATAATACACACACACCACATTCAACGTTCACTAACGGTAACGGCGTTGTAATGAAGGTAAAAGCAATAAATTCGATTTCCCCATTACTGATAAAAGAACGCTATTACGTAGCAGCCTTCTTTCAAACGGCATTATTACCAATACTGCCCACCAATACAAATGTTTTCTGTTTAAATTGATAAAATCAGCTAAAATTGATTGTCTAATAAGCAGTAAATTTTCTATCATTCAGATACAAGGTATATTGATATGATGTCTGACTATTACAGGTAAACCAATTATTATTGATATCTTACCAGAGCCTCACTTAAGAAAAAAATCAATATAATGAAAAGCTATTTAGATATATGCTTGTGCAAATCATCTCATGATGTCTGACATAATAGATTTTGAATGAAAGAATCCGTAGCAAGAAAATCACAGAAAGATATGACAAAAGAAATATCCTACTAATTTAAGACAACAATGGATACTAAAAGTAAGATTCAACAAACTTAACTATTCATCAGAAATGCAATACAATGGTTAATTGCTTTCAACCTTTAAAGGTATAAGAGGGCTATTTTAGCAAACATCCTGAACATCTTGTGCAACTACCACTTGTCTTTTGAGCCTTAAATGAAAGATCATGACAATGCAGACAGAAACGACTATACATGTCTACATGTTTAGTTGCTCTGTATTGTTGAAATTTAGCAGTGTGTCACTCAGATGTGTTAATTCCCTGGGGGAAAAAAGCTACTCGATATTGAAGAGGAGCAATATTTTGTCACCATCGTCCCATGGGCTTCTGGGTGTGTCCCACTTGTCTCCATGGGCTGTACCACAGTTTACAGTCACTAAAAAACTATAGCAAGCTGCTGGCACCTTTTTGCCCTTGAGTCATGACACTGAATGAAAACATGGATAAAAGCCAGCTCCTTCAGCATCTTCCTTTTTTTCCAAAAACAGAGGACAGAACAAGACAGAGTGAAAGTGTAGCTCCTGGGGAGAGGCCATGAATAAACAGGTACAAATGTGTCCCACTCTGTTGCTCTGCATCTTCCAATTCTATTTTGAATGCCATGTTTTTCACACCATGTTTTTCCATGTTTCTCACTCATTAGCAAATTCTAAAATCTTCTATAAGCAAAACATATCCTAGATAGACCGTCCCGTGAACCTTTATTACATTTTGTCACACCAAACGTCTTATTTGATTAGGACAACACAAATTAGTGCATAGTTGTGAAATGAAAGAAAACATTGCGTTTTTCAAAATATTGTGCAAAAAATATCTGAAAAGTTTGCAGGAAATGTGTATTCAAACTCCTTTGCTATAACACCCCTAAAGTAAATCCAGTGAACCCAATTGCATTTAGAAGTCACCTAATTCGTATTGGTAGTCCCCATGTGTCTAATTTACTTCCAGTATGAGTACAGATTTTTTCTGAAGTTCTGAGTTTTGGTAGTGAACATTAGTGAGGACCAAGGAACATATCTCTGACATATAAAGTTGTAGGTATGTGCAAAGGAGGGGTAAATTATAAAACAACATCCCAAGTTATTTGACAGGGCAAAAATGTAAAAGAAGTTGGGAAACCTGTAGCAGAAAGCTAACACTGTTTTTGCTTTTCTTTAGCAGAGAAAGAAAAGAAAGCTGATTAGAGTTAATACTTAAATAGGTGGAGCTAACTTAAAAGGAAGAAAAAAAAAGAAAATCTGCAAGAGGCTGCAAAATACTTGAGACAGGACAAAGGTTTCTCGCTGGACCATGCTTTTAAACATAAAGTCGAAGCTACAAAGAAATAGTGTAGATCTAAGAAGGCTAGTGAAATTACAGAGCTACACCTAATTGAGAATCTCAGCAAATGCTCTCTATTCAATAAAACTGAGGTTGAACTTTTTTGGAAAATAAAATAAGACAAAATTGTTGTCTCTAGATGTGAAAAGCTGGAGAGTTTTAACCTGAAAGCTTCGCAGCTGTACTGCAAAAAAAGATGGTTCTACAAAAAACTAACTCAGAGGGGCTGAATTCTAACACATCTCGCATTTTAAATATCTTCAAATATTGGAAACCTTTCCTTCCACTTAATAATGCAATATTTTGTGCTGGTCTACATAGAATCTCATTGAAAATCCTAAATTCATTGGCTGTAAAATTGTAAATAGGAAAAGTTTTCTATGGGTATGATAATTTTCATTAGGTCCTGTAACGGTCATTCAACAATATCAAACTCAAATTGCCATCCAAAAACCCCAATCTCTATAGTCACCTGACATTTGTGGTTGTGGTGCGTAGCTAACCACCCATATCAATGGAAGTAATACAATTATTCACCACTCAAATTGAATTAGTGTCACAAACAGACTGCTGAATGAAGCTTCCACAGAATGCCAGGCATACAGTACTTCACTGCAAATAAAAAAGAGCAGCAGCAGCATTAGTGCAACTAAAGCCTTATTTAATCATTGATTAAGTGGAGCTGAGTATGGAGGACTCAATTGTTATAAACCACAGAGGGGTTGCAAGCTGGCGCACGATATACTGTATGTACTAGGAGCATATCACCAAGTGACCAGGAGGCTCCTCATCAGTCACTATCTGCTGACACTAATCTAGCATCTGCTACTGTGTGGATGCTCTTTAAATTAGTAGCATCAGGGGGGTTGGTGCAAGGAGGGTGCATGCTGACTGTCAGCATCAAATCATGACACAACACTCTGAAACAGGCTTGACAGGATATGATAAAAGACCTAAAGGAGAGGCTTTGGTTCAAGGTGTTATTATTGAAAATGTGACATCCAAGAGCCATTTCTAGATGTAACACATTAATAAAAAAGCAAGAAAAAAGTCAAAGGTCTGGCAGAAATAGAATATCGCTTCAAAAACAATATTTGATTTAGGTTAGTGGAACAGGTCTGCACAAGAAACATTAAAATATCACACTGGATATAAATGTCCTTAAGGGGTCAAAAAAGACAAAAAATAAATTAATGAGTCACCAGCCATAAGTCCTTGTTAATGTTACGACCAAGTTCAAGACATAGCTTAAGTAGATATAATGTTGCAGTGCCTTGGACGTGTCACCATTTTATGAGCTCTCACAGAGTTATTCATAATATTTAAGCTGCTGTCACACTTTCCTATACAGGATAGATTACTTTTGCTATTATATCAATGTCTAATATTTTATCATTTTTAGGAATCAACAATCAAAAATCTAATCTTATCATCAATTCTGTAGCAGTGGCAATACGTGGGTCACATTGTGTCCTAGCTTGGTGAGCTTTGGTGCTCATGCAACAGGATCTTTTCAACATGTTCCAAAAAAATTAGGGGCATCCTGATTTCGACACACAATAAATGGTGTACATGACAGTATCAAATGCATATTTACTTAAAGCGGCTATATGCAACTTTTTCCCCAAAATAAACGTAACAATAGCCTTTTTATTTGACCATATATGGCTCAAAAATCTCCTGATGAACATACTGACACCTTGTCAGCTCACAGTGGGTGCACCTATAAGCCTGTATCCAATTTTTTCTATTTTCTGTCAGTTCCAATTTTCTCGTGCTGTCTGCGGATGTGACGTCAAGCGCGTTCATGTTAAATGTTTCAGATCGCTCTGCCACCACTGCTATTCAGCACTCGCAGGCAGTTCAATGGATTGTGCGAATACACAGAAGAGACCAAGGACAACTCTGACACCAACAGTAACTCCAAATAAGACTAAAAAAGTTAAACCCCTGACAAGTGCCCGAAATAGATCAAAGATTGAGAGCAACCGGCGTACGAGCGCACGCCGCGAGAGTGAGCAGAAAGGAAGAGCAGTTCCGTTTTTTGGCCACAGGTGTCAGTCGCGAGTTTACATTTCAGAAAATTGCATATAGCCCCTTTAAGGTTGAATGTCTCCTTATACTCTTGAAACATTTAAATTGTGATAAGCAGTCAAATAAATATTTAGGGGAGCGCTAGGTGGCTGGCAATTGAGTAAGACGTCCCTTATCCCTTAATGCTCCGCCATCTTTTCTCCATCATCAATACACAAGGCATTTAGTATATGGACAAAACTTGGTACAACATCAATGTAGGATCTTTTCTGTGGAAATATCTTCTGCTCATTTGAACAGTTAGGGACAAAATTCAAGATACTTTGATCCCATTGTTTCAGACATCTAGAACTTAGAAATTTTGTTTCGTCCAATATTGATTGTTTTCCATACTGGCCATCTGCTCACTTCTAGACAATGTATTTAATGTGAAACCAGACTCCAAACATTTTATAAGTACTGTTTATGAGATGTTAAGTAATTACAAGATGACCACATTAAAATCACTCAAGTGATTATGGGAAAGGGATCCTGGCGAACAGATTGCTGATGAAGCTTGGTGTAAGATCACTGATGGAATATTGTCCTCATCTAATTGTCTTAAACATGTGGTCATTCAGTTTAAGTTCATTCATCGTCTCCATTGGTCAAAAGTTAGATTGAATAAAATTAAACACAATTGATTCCACATGCCACCGATCATCAAGAGCCCACCCTCCTTGCTACGTACATTTTGAGCATGTCCAGGACTAGATGGCTTTTGGAAGGGTATTTTTGATACCTTGTCCAAGATATGTGACATTCCAATTGCTCCCTGTCCATTTATAGCTATTTTTGGTGTGGTACTACACAATGCCAGTCTTTCTAAATCACAATCCGGTTTAATTGCTTTTTGCACTCTCCTGCCTTGAAGACTGATTCTGATGAGATGGAGTTAACCATTCCCACCTGTTTATGGGCAATGGGCTAAGGATGTCATATATTATACTCAATTGGAGAAGATCAGTTATTCACTAAAAGGCTAAACTCAGATGTCTTATGACATATGGCACTCCTTTGTTACCTGTTTTGAGAAATTTGATGCAGAAGATAGTATGTGTTTTTATTATTATTGTATTTTATTTTATATATATTGAATATATATAAACGACTATGGAACATCTGGAGATGATGATGTAAAGAAGGATTCTTCATCAAATCAATAAAATGATGTCACAGTGTGACTACCTCCCTGTCTGCGTCACTCCCTGTCTCCTAATGTTTGTCTGTCAATTGTCATCCGCTGTCTCCTGTTTTCCCTGATTACCTTCCCATTGTTGTCCCAGCCATTGTAAACTCCAGTTCTCCCTCCGTCTTTTGGCTCCTTCGTCTAGTCACCTCCCTGTCATCCCCACGTCTACTCTCCCTGCTCTCCACCGTGTTCTTCGTCCAGTTGTAAGTTTTTGATTATTATTATTATTCAAATGCGTCATAAGAACGCTAAACCTCTCTCTGCGTCTGGGTCCTGTTTTCAACCCCTGACAGTAGGACCCGAGCAACAAATGGACCCAGCAGAGAAGACACATTCCGAGGAGGAGTGGTTGGCCCTGGTGGAGTGATGCTGCAGTCAAGGTCTGTATTCAGACTCACATTACTTGGGCACCTGTCTGGAGATCCTCCCTCCTGGAGATGGCCTGAGGACCAGAAAGGCAGATTTGCACACCAGTTCGCGGTCCTCTTGCCCCCTCCGTCGTCGGGCCGCTTCCTCATCGCTCCAGGAGGGCCCGATCGATGCATTTCCGGCTTCATTTCTTGTTCCCCAGGAAGCCGAGCCAGCTCTCCGCTGTGATCTATCAGTTGCAGGGGAGGATTGCCGGGAGGACTCCCCTGTTCCTCCACACCATCAGCGCTTATTCCCAGCCGGAGTGACCAAACTTCGGTCCAGGCTCTCTACCAGCCTCAAGCCCCATCCTCTGCTTAATTTGACGGTGTTGCTGCCTCCGACCTTATTCCGCAGTCCGTTCCCCAACTGCAGCGAGTGAAACGCCATAGGGCCACTCCGACACCTCTCCAGAAGGGCCCAGCAGCCATCCTCTCTGCCTCCCCAGAGACTGCTCCATGCTGCGACCTTCCGGCCGCAACTTTTTCCTGAGGTTAGCAATCTTTTCCGGGATTGCCTCCTTCTCCTCTCCAGCGTGAACAACTTTTGGCGCCAACTTTTGACGGGCCTGACCATGCTCCGGCTCTGGTCCTAGCCTCTCTCCAGCCATCCTTAGCTGGCTCCCAGCTGGCTCTGACTCCTGTCTCCACAGGGGGTGTCCAGGAGGACACACTTCTGACTCCTGTCTCCGAAGGGGGTGTCCAGGACGACACACCCCTGACTCCTCCAAGGGTGACCAGACTGAGAAGCTTTGGGTTCCTGTCTCCGCCGAGGGTACCCAGATGAACACGACTTGCGTTCCTATGTCCTCCGAGGGTGTCCACACAGACACGTCTTGGGTTCCTGTCTCCTCCGAGGGTACCCAGACGAACATGCCTCGGGTTCCTGTCTCCATCGAGGGTGTCGTAATGGACATGCCTCGGGCTCCTGTCTCAGCCAAAGGTGTCATGAGGGACACACCTCGGGCTCCTGTCTCCATCGAGGGTGTCCTGACGGAAACGCCTCGCAGCCCAAACTCCGGTCCCAGCGCCGCGTCGCTCCCAACCTTCAGTCCCGATTCTTATTACAAGGTTCACTTTTATGGTCCTTCAAGCCACAAGGTTAAGCTTCGCTGTCCTCCAAGCCACAAGGTTCAGCTCCTTTGCCAGCCTCCAAGTCACAAGGTTCAGCTCCTTCGCCGGCCTCTAAGGTTCTCTGCCAACAGTCTCCAAGTCCCAAGGTTCTCCGCAGCCGGGCTTCACATCTCCTGCTTCCTCGTTGCCGGCCTCCTCGTCTCCTTGTTCCTTGTCGTCTGCCTTCTCTGTTCCTGCTCCTTTGTTGAAGGCCTCAGGACTTTAGTTTTTTGTTGTTTTTGGACTCTGGCCCTCCTTCTGAGGCCCCCTCCGCCCACCCTGGATGGGTCATTTTTTCGTTGCTTTGGACTCTGTTTTCAACCCCTGACAAATTATGGACAACCCTGAGCATCCTCTTCATGAGACCATCCTGCCAAAAGTGTCTTCAGTCGGAGGCTTTTTCAGTATCGCTGCAACACAGACCACTACAGGAAATCTTTCCTGCCCACAGCCATCATGATCTACAACAACTCCTTAAAGAATAAATTGTATGAGCTACAACAACACTTAATTTTCCTCTGGGATCAATAAAGTATTTTCGAATTGAATATATATATATAAAAAAAAAAAAAATATATATATATATATATATATATATATATATATATATATATATATATATATATATATATATATATATATATATATATATATATATATATATATAAAAAAAAATTTGTATGTATTCTTAAACGGGCTTTTTCAGTTTCGCTGCAACACAGACCGATACAGGAAATCTTTATTTCCTGTAGCGGTCTAGTATTTTTTAATTGAATATATATATATATATATATATATATATATATATATATATATTAGATTTAGGTAATGTGTTTGGCTGTGTCATGGTTGTGTTGTGGGGGAGGGTGTTGTTTGGAAAAACTAAAGAATGAAAGAAAAGAAATAAGAATGTTTAATAACACTATTTTGATTGTCGTTATATTTTTTTTTTGTCTAATAAAAAATACTGGTTAAAAAAAAGGTTTATCTCACTATTTAAAATAATTATTCAAAAAAACCTTTAAATACCCTCCATCCTCCTAAAAACAAGAATCCTATAAATCTATTTTCCTGACAGGACCTTTTGCTAGCTTTCTTGAATTAAGTCAACCATGAAAGTTAAACTTCTGTGAAGCTTACTGCTTTTGTTGACAGAGCAGGAGTACAGCAGCAGCAGGGGAGAACATATCAGCTAGCTCACTTAAATGTATCCAGACATTAAAAGGATAGAGTTAGCATGTGTAACCTCAGACACATCCACACTTGCTAAGTTGTTTTTGATGCCTTACTGTGCAAGCCTAACATATAGTGCCATTTAGATTCACAGTATAAAGATGTCTTGCTGTGCCTCTAGTGGGCCCTTTTTCCTGGTGTCAATCTGGAGAAACACTTTCACACTCATAATTGGCTTTCTCACCATGACTGTCATTAGAAGTGACGACATGCATCCATTAGGAAATTATATTGCAATGTTTTGTAACAAAAATTGAACACCACAATTTTTATACTTCACTTTGGGACATATGACAAAACAGTAAATTCTCCATTTGGTTAAATTCAGATCTTCTGCAAAGTTGATGCCAATTTTAAGAACATGTGCTCATACTGAGGAATACTTTTAATCTCTGCGTGGCCATCCCATGTCTGTGGTTAAAGTATGGGAGTAAAATTGCAACGCAGCTCCACTACTGTCATACAAAAATATAATAGCACATTTCATTAGATGCAATCGCACATCAGTATTTGTGATTTTTATCTATGCTTAGCCTCAGTGCACACTGCTTTGTTCCTGCATTTATTAAAGAGTCTGTGTTTCAGCATGTTGTTTTACTGGGTTTCTGTCACAGACATAGTTTAAATTGACAGTTCACAGGAAATGATCCAAGTTGTCTACCTGAGCTGCACTGCTGCTTCATGCATGATCTGTTTTCCACTCTTCATGATATACCGCAAATGTGTATTTCCAATCTGGGTGGTGTGGTCTATTTAAAGGGGTAAAAATTCCCATCTTGCTCTCTGTGATATATAAGCTGCTGTTACCCTCTATAAACCCTGTGCTGTATGCTTTTCAAACATCCCCCACTAACCAAGCGTCCGACTGTAGGCTCCAGGTCAGAAGCTTTTGCCTAAGTCCATAACTTATTGAGAAACCATGTTAAGAGGAGGTTAGATGGGATATGTTAAGAGCTTAGATTTGCACAGGAAAAAGCAACTACAGTGCCTCACGCAAGTATTCACACCTGAAGTTTTCCATCCATCACTATGTTACAATAACAACCTTCAGTTAATTTTATCAGCATTTTGTGTGATGGACCAAAACAAACTAAAACGCAACAGTTAAATGGAAGGATTATGATACATTGTTTTTAACATTTTTTATAACTTAAAATCAGCAATCCTGTCAAAACCATATTTTGGTAAAATTATAGCGGTCTCTACCAGCTTTGTACATGTAAAAATAACCCTGAAACATTTCCCCATTCTTTTTTATAAAACACCTCAACTTCAGTTAAATTAGATAGATAGCATATGTGAACATCTGTTTTCAAATCAAATTCTTATTTGGATTTAGGTCTGGACTTTGAATGGGCCAGTTTAAAATACAAGTATGTTATGATCTTAACCACTTTTTAGTGGCTCTGACTGTAAAATGTTTTTCCAGCTAAAATGATTAAGCAAGCTGTAACACTTTTTCTCCAGGATTGTGTTGTAATTAGCTCAATTTGTTGTAATATTTAATGTCACCAGCTTCCTTATCTCTGCTTAGGTATCGACATAGCATGATGTTGCCACCTTTTTTAACCATGGGTGTTTTCATGGTCATGTGAATTGATAGTGTTGCACTATACTGCCATTTTGCAGGTAGGTCAAAAACGTTACACTCATTTAACCAGAGGACCTTCTTTGAAAATGTAGCTTGTGCTAAACCGTAGCCTAGTTCAGCAATTATTTTCTTCTTGCAAATCTTCCTTGATTGTACAGTGCATGACATATAGTTGCTGTCAACAAACTCAGAGATCTCTGCTGCAACAGCAGAGTTTGATGCTTCTCTGATTAATGTTTTTATTGGCCGGCCTGTCAATTTATGTGGTTATATGGTTATACTTTAAATTAGAATCACACACAGATGGACTTTTCTTAATAATTTTGTGACTTCTAAATGCAAGTAATTGCACATGGTTTTATGTATGGGATATCAGTGTAAAGCTAAAAACAAATGCATGACACACTTGTCAGATTTTGTCATTTCCCTTTGAATTCAACTTTGTTTGTCTATGATATAAAATATTAATATTTTATAGTTAATGTTAAAAAAGTTTATGCTGAAAAGTAAAACTGAAAACAGATTTGAAAAACGTATGTTAAAACATACAAAACAAAGAATGCTTTTAAAAATATAAATAATTATTGTTTATTTTTAATTGATTTACAAAATGCAAAGTGAGCAAACAAAAGAAAAATCTAAATCAACTCAATATTTGGTGTTACTACCGTTTGCCTTCAAACCAGGATCAGTTCTTATAAGTACACTTGCACGAAGTCAGGGATTTTTTAGGATTATAGTCAGGTGTATGATCAACCAATTATACCAAACAGGTGATAATGATCATCAAAGTCACACGTAGGTTGAAACCGAGTCACTAACTGAAACAGAAACAGCTTTGTAGGAGGCTTAAAACTGGCTTAGGAACAGTCAAACTCTGCTACCAAGGCGAGGCTGTGGAAGATAGTTTCATGTCATGACAAGAAGACACTATTCAGTTATATTCCATCAGCAAGGTCACTCCCAGACAAAGATTTCAAAGCAGACTTGGGTTTCAAGATGTGCTGTTCAAGCTCTTAGGACGAAGGACAAGCAAACGGGCAATGTTGAGGATCATAGACATGGTCGGCCAAGCAAACTAACTGCAGCTGATGAAAGACACATCAAGCTCATTACCCATTGAAAACAGAAGATGTCCAGCAGTGCTATCACCTCAGAACTAGCAAAAACCAGTGGGACCCAGGTACACCCATCTACTATCTGGATAAGTCTGGCCAGAAGTGCTCTTCATGGAAGAGTTGCAGCCAAAACGCCATACTTCCTACATGGAAACAAGGCCAAGCGACTTAAGTATGCACACAATCATAGGAACTGAGGTGCAGAAAAATAGCAGCTGGTGCTCTGGACTGACTAGTCAAATCTGAAATATTTGGCTGTAGCAGAAGGCAGTTTGTTCGTCGAAGGGTCGGACAGAAACATCATCAAGTGTGTCTGTGATTACATGAAGAAACAGAAGGATGTGAGGAAGCCAGCATCCACAGAAGATCTGTGGTTAGTTCTCTAAGATGTTTGGAACAACCTACCAGCTGAGTTCCTTCAAAAACTGTGTGCAAGTGTACCTAGAAGAATTGATGCTGTTTTGAAAGCAAAGGGTAGTCAGACCAAATATTGATTTGATTTAGATTTCTCTTTTGTTTATGTTTATTAAATGTTCATGTTAAAAAAGTTTATGTTGAAAAGTAAAACTGAAAACAGATTTGACAAACTGATGTTAAAACATACAGTACTGCGCAAAGGTTTTAGGCAGGTGTGAAAAAAACTGTAAACAAAGAATGCTTTAAAAATATAAATAATGATTGTTTATTTTTTATCGATTTACAATATGCAAAGTGAGCAAACAAAAGAAAAATCTAAATCAACTCAATATTTGGTGTTACTACCTTTTGCGTTCAAACCAGCATCAGTTCTTATAGCTACACTAGTCAGGGATTTCTTAGGATTATAGTCAGGTGTATGATCAACCAATTATACCAAACAGGTGCTAATGATCATCAAAGTCACACATAGGTGTGACTCTTTTGTTTATTCACTGCTTTTTGTTGATAGATGAAAATAAATTATTAACACTTCCATTTTTAAAAGCATTATTTTTTTTAGAGGCAGCATTTTTTCTCATCTGCCTAAAACTTTTCCACAGTACTGTATGTTTTGAAAAAAATGCATTGTAACAAATGCCCTCGAAAAAATATGTAACAATAACTTACACTAATTACAATGATCTATTTTCTCTTGCAGTTTATGGAGGCTCAAGGTTAAACATCATTTTAAAACAGTTTTTCTTTACAAAACTCAAATCTGATTACAACTGTTGGGAAGAAGCTGCAATCAACATCATAGGTAAGCTATGTTATTGGCTAACATTCTTATCTGATGTTATGGATAAAGTGACATGAAAATAATCAAAGATGAACATAGGTTTTTTGTTTGGAAAACTAATCTAAAATATTTTATGTGAAATAGGGCATCTTGGAGTGTCAGCCAGATCAAACAGAGTCTATGAATTCTCTGTTGTTCCCAGTATCTCAGTCAGCTGCACAGACAATCCTCCTCTGGGATCAGCTCCCACAAAGCCACCTCATCTACAGTTTGGCATCACCACTTTGATGATGCATACACCTGTGCACACATTCACACAGGCAAGAAAAACAAACATACAATAGCCAATTGAAATCATACAGATGCACACACAAACAAGCCTAAAAGAGAGACTCTAAAAAAATATTATTCTCAATCCCTTTGGCACACATGCAAAATTAATTTATCATACCAACACAAAGTCCTGCAAGACAAAGAAATTTAATATTTTCTTGAAATCAACCACTCCACATCAAAATCCTATTTTTCTTTAGGATGTACTTATGATATTAGGGAACAAAATGTAAACCATGGTTTGCCACAAGGAATCACATTAAATCTAATGCAAACAAACAACAAATACTACTTAGATTATCTTCTCCAGAGGCTCAGACAGCTCAAAGATGTGCAGAGGTTTTTTGTTTAAAGAAGGAGGAGAAGATACATCAGATCAAATACATCAGTAAGATAAAACTGTGGAGACATTTATAGCTGTCAGGTGTACCATAAAACTAGATCATCTTTGTTACATTTCATCACCACTGAGAACAATTCTGTGCACTGGGTGTATCAAATAATTCCCCCAATTCCCCTAACACCTCATTTGTTTTTATTTTTTACTATAGCATAGTACACAGGATACTACGTGGGACTCCCCAGTTCTTCAATTATAATATATCTCCAAGTAAATTTCAAGCAGAAATTGGGAGCTGAATGCACAAAATGTGAGATACTAAATGTGAGATACTAAAGAACAGGTATATTCAACCGGTCAAATACGATGTGAACACTAATGCATGTGAGGGGTGAGGGTACAGTAAGCAAACATGTGAAAGAGGAGGCATCCAGATGCATGGCTTTCATTAACTCCTAGCTTATTACAGAATCACTACTACAATACAGGAAGAAAAGGGTGTGCAAGGTGTTAAATCAAAATCTGCAAAGACCTATTAACATCTGCACAGTAAATCCAGAGGATAATGACGAATGTCTGAGATGGCTATATAATGTCATTCAAAGAGAAGCATTTGGATAATAATGTAGGTAGCTATTTATTTCCGTATACACTCACCTTAAAGGCCAGATGACAACAATGGTTCTCCCTTGAGAACCCCTTAATATTAGAGAGATAATATACAGGCAAAAATAAATAAACAAACCACATCAACACTCAATTAGAAAGTAGGATTATTTCTGAATATACTTTGTCTTAAATGGGATGCTGGCAATAAATCCTAGCTGTATGCATGTTCACAGGCTTTTTAGATGAGATCTAACTCTGTGTGGTTGCCAGCACAGAAATAAAAGTCCATGCTGTGAGAAAGCTATAGAGGTTATCCTGTCCACTTTTGATCACAGGAGCCGGGATGAAGACTCCGACTGCTAAGGAACTGCTGTTTGGCAGGCATCTAATTTGGGCCATATACGTGGAGACATTCCTCACAGTAGAGCAAAGTCAAGTGGCTCAGAAACATGTCACTGAACAGAAATAATTCATGTGCTAATTACATCGCCACTGTCTCTCAGGATGATTTCGGTACAGAGCAGCTCTTGTTCTCTCAGCTCTAACCATTGAGATCCTCTCTCTGCCAGACACACTATGAATCCTTGATTGAGAGAGCAGACAAGCAGACACATAAGCACACTCTTATAGTTATCCTCTTATCACTCATCCCTTATTAGTAAGACAATACGCACTATTTTAGTACTAACCTACAAAGGTTTAGCATAACCTTGAATGAATTGTTTTTCACACAAGCAATGAACTGAAATAATTTTAATAGTTTTTCTACAGTTTATTTATCTGTTATTTCATTACAGTATCATGTCTGTAAATAGTAAAACTTGCAAGATATAATGCCCCCAGAAGCACAAAACTCAAAGTTTTGTATTGCCGTATTGTATGTAACAGGTGTGAGACACAGACAATGTTTACAGTGCATAGCGAAAGTTTCCATGCCCCTTAAACTTTTTCACATTTTGTCGAATTACAACCAGAAACTTCAGTGCATTTTGGTATGATTCTATATTAACTAACAACATAAAATAGTGCAGAAATGATGCTAAATTCATAATATCCCAAAAATTATTGTTTACACAAAAGAATCTGTAAAGTGTGGCGAAGATTTGAATTTAGCCCTCTTTGCAATTATACCCCTAAATAAAATCCACTTCAAGTAGCAGTCTACAAATGTTCTGTGAAGGCCTCAAATGTTTGATTGAAAAATATAGGGAACAAACATTATCACTGAGATTATGTAGCACATGGGATAGATCAGGTATAAAGTTGTGGATAAGTTTAAAGCAGGGTGAGGTCCATAAACAACATCTAAAGATTTTAACGTCTTCAAATCAGCATTCAGTATGTCATCTTTATATGGAATGACTATGTCACAGAAAAAAGAAAAACTACAAAGACACTACCGTCCAGGAAAAAGGACACAGCTCAGGTTGGGGAATCTGTCGACAAAACCATTATTCAAATCTGCCCTTTATAGTGAAAAGAAAATGGCCATGTTGAAAGGCAACCTCCTATGGTTGTCTGTCAACAAGGGTCTTGTTTAAACCAATGTTAAGTTTGTTATAAGCCATGCAGTAAACAATATAACCCCCCCCCCCACAGTGATCCAGATAACCCCCAAAATCTAATCACTTCTTCTTGGTCCCACTGCGGATCTCAACTAAATCCACCAACTTTTTGAGTTATGTTGCCAAAAGAAAGACAGACAGACATACAAAAAAACAAACCCAGGCGAAAACATAATCTCCTTGCAAGGGGTTTCTAGAAGAAGGTGCTCTGGTCAGATGAGACTAAAACAGAACTTTCAGATCTACATGTAACACAAGGTGTATGAAGGAAAACTGTAGATCCCTCTGAAAATACTATCACAATGTTGGAATGTGATGGCAGTGTCATACTGTGTGGATGCTTTTCTTCTGCAATTACCAAGGTGACCAGTTGATGGTAAGCTGGATAGAGTTAAGTATAGAAAAATCCTGGAAAGTATTTGATAGATACTGTAAAATACTAACTTTAAAAATTCAACTGGAACAAACATGTAGTGGTTTTGGTCAAAATATATTAAAATCAAATCAAACTTTATTTATAAAGCACTTTTCATACAAGAAATTGCTTCACAAAGTGCTTTACAGATTAAAATGACCCCACACAAAACCACATTCCCATCCCTCCCCAACAGATTTAAAAGCATGGTCACAGTTATACCCCCCTCCCCCCAACCCAACAACCAATGCACACACACAGTTAAAAGCAACAGTAAAAAAGGACATTGGGCTGAGTGCAGATTAACCATGCAACGGAACGCCATCAGAGGAGCCATTTGCACTGGCAGCGGTAGATCAACAGCAGCAGCATATAAAACATGCAAAGCAATTAAACAGACAACAATAAATAATAATCAGTTAAAAGCTAGGCTAAAAAGGTGAGTCTTGAGCATGCTCTTAAAAACATGAACGTTCTCTGCGGCCCTGAGGTCCTCTGGCAGCCCGTTCCAGAGGTGAGGGCCATAAAACTGGAAAGACGCCTCACCTTGAGTGTGTGTCCTAACTTTTGGGGTGACAAGGAGACGGCTGCCAGAGGAACATAGAGACTGCGAAGGTTCATATCGTAAAAAGCATTTCAGAGAGATACGAAAGCCCAAGACCATTAAGACACTTTTGGTAAAAGTTTCTCTCTCTGAGCTTCATGATCGATGACTAAAACTTCAGTTTTGTCCTGGTTGAGCTGGAGAAACTTTTATGTTATCCAGGATTTGATGTCTAAAATTCAGTTAAAAAGTGCATCCATTGGCCGTGTGTCATTGGGAGACATGGAGATGTACAGCTGTGTATCATCAGCATAACTGTGAAAGTTAACTCCATGTCTACCAATGACTGGTTAAAAAGCACTGGGCCTAAAATCAAACCCTGGGGCACACCTTAGAGGAACAGGTATCTAAACTTACTATAAAAGTCCTGTCTGTGAGAAAGGATGAAAACCATTTGTGAACAGCACCAAAGAGGCCACTCTGTTTTAAACGGGTTAAAAGAATAGTGTGGTCTACTGTATCAAAGGCAGCGCTTAGATCCAGTAGAACCAACACTCTCACCTTCTGGGCATCGTAGTTTAATCCAAAATCATTTAAAATTTTCAAGAAAGTCGTCTCTGTGCTGTGGTTCATCCTAAAACCAGACTGAAATTTATCCAGGACATTGAGTTCATTAATAAAATCATTAAGTTGAATTAAAACAATCTTTTCTAA
The DNA here is from genome assembly GCA_963556495.2 of Valencia hispanica. NCBI lineage: Eukaryota > Metazoa > Chordata > Actinopteri > Cyprinodontiformes > Valenciidae > Valencia > Valencia hispanica. The sequence continues at coordinate 20,827,306 of OY747711.1, forward strand.
AATATTGCTTAAAAATTGTAAGTTAGATACCGGTCTAAACTTGTTAAAATCATTAAAATCTAAATTGCTCTTCTTCAACAGGGGCCTCACTACCGCCTGTTTAAAGGCTGCAGGAAAGGCCCCCGTCTAAAGGGAGCAATTCATCATGGTTAAAATCTCATCCCTAAAATATTCATAAAATTGCTTAAAAAAGGAAGTGGGAATCGGGTCCAAAACACATGTAGTAGGCCTCACTGAGGAGAAAACTTTATCAAGAGTCCCAGCCTCCACTAGGACAAAATTGTCCAGCGTTTCCTCTGGTAGAAATACACACTCAGATTTGTCTAAAATCAAGTTACTTTAAGAAGATAAAATATTAGAGCTGATGGTGTCTACCTTCCCTCTGAAGTGGTCTGCGAACTCCTCACAAAGACCATTTGAGGGGGTTTTAGGAAATGCAGTAGTAGCACTGTTTAAGTGTTTGTCAGTGGTGGAAAAAAGGACTTTGGAATTATTTTTATGTTCATTCTTATGTAGCCCAGTCAAAGTCCAGACCTAATCCAAAAGACAAATTCTGGCGAAACATAAGCATTTATATTCTCAGATGCTCTCCTTCCAAATAGAGCTTAAGTTATTTTGCAAAGAATGAAAAAAGCACGTAATTTCTAGATAGGTGCTAAAGACATGCGCCAAAATATTGCAGCTTTTAATTTGCTAAATCTGTTCCGCAGTAATACTACTTATGGACAATTGATCAACTTAGAAAAATGTGGTTGGATTTTTATTTTGCTATCTAATCTTTTATCTTAGTTTGTAAGAAAAACAAATTGCAGTTCTCTGGTACCCTTTCCACTGGTGGCACACAGTGTACTTTTATTCTTTCAGTACTGAAGTCAACACAATGAGATCAGATTGCTCATTCATGCCTTCTATGGTCTGACACCGGCAAAGTGGCCTGTCTGACACACACAACCATTTCAGGTGCAGTGAGGTGAACTTGAAATAAATGCACGCTGAATTGAAACTAAATCTTCTCAGCCCATCACCTTTGCTTTATCTCCTGTGAACATTTTTACTTGTTACTATTTGATGCCTATTATGAGTTTTGTGTTGGTGGTTTGACTGCTTTTGATGGTCCAAAAACAGAGATTTGCTCAAAGACCACGTGTTCTAACTTCACTTCTGGTGGTAGAACTTACCACAGCACAAGTGACAACGTCATGGGCTGTTTGAAAAAGTCTCCAGTGAACAACTTGCTGCAATACATACAGTAGAAGTTGGAGCTTCATTGGTTCAAGCTGGTAGGCAAGGGAACCATTGCTTTGTATTTTGAACAAGATGGAAACAGATCAACTGTATACCAAGTTAATGAAGCATCCTTTGATAGCTGTGCTTAAAACTGTTGAATTGTCAGAATCATCAGAGCACTTAAGGTTTTTTACAAAGGCTCTAAGCGGAACCCAGAATAAAACAAATACACATTTATTTTTGTGTATTCTGTCTGAGTGCTGGATGTTGGAAAGAAAATGAAATGGTGAAAGCAGTTTGTTCACTTGGCTTCCAGGCAGAAATTCCTCATACTAGGGTATTCTGCCACTAACTTGGAATAGCGACTCCTTTTAACTAAATGAGACTGTAGGGTTGGATAGACAAATGTATCAACTACTCACATTCGTATTTTTAGTCAATGATTTTTAATAATGCAGTATTCTAGCTGATCTGATGATGACTAACATAGGAGAGGAAACTAGTGCTGATCAGACACCCCCAGCATCTAGAAGTCTCAATAGAGGAATGAGACACCATGGCAAGTTATTTTAAAACGCTTATCAAATTATAGCGCAGAAAGCTGCTAGAGGTTAGTCATGCTGTCCAGTAAACAGTGCTTGGAACTGAGAAAAATTAATTTGTTAGCTAATGATTGGTGAGTGTGTTGTTGTTTTTTTTGCTGTTGGTATATTTCCTCTTTTTCAAATAATGCATACATTTTTCATCAATTTCTTACACATGATAATTTTGCAATATTCTTCTTTGCTCTATATTATTAAAAGTCTGTTGATGTTGTATTAGTTTAAACAGGATACACTTTAAGCAGTGTTCAACAATGTTTCTGTGTTGTGTGCTATTGAGATGTCAGTGTCTAATTCGTGGAATACAGGTTTAACTAGTCTAAGTACTTCAACCTTGTTTATATCAAAAAACTTTGGAAAATATAATTTTTCGTGTTTATAAAATTGTAGCAGTTTAATAAATCTCTAACTATGTTTAGAAGAACAACAATGCAATGTTGAACGATCCAGTTCAGGTTTCAATAATAAATGATCCAATGCAGTACAGATTTCCTCCACATCAGTAGCAACAGACCTCAGCACTGGTAGCCAGTAGAACAAATTGCCCAATAATATCTTCTTACAATTATTACAAATGATTTATCTTGTCTTTTACAGTTTCTTCCAGATGCTTAAATATATGTCATATAAGTGATTTAAAATCAGTGGGTACTTCTTATATGCATAATGTTACTTAGTATTGTTAACCAGACAATTAACATTCTATGAGAAAAACTCTTTCAACACAAAACAGGGCAACACAAAAACAAGTTCCTTTCTCCTCGAAAATAGGCAGATAGGATCTAGCTTAAAGCCCCGAAACCTTGCATCTGAGCATCATAATGGTAACATAAGGGTTAGGGTTGAAAGATGTTTGTGAGGTAGAGCGATTTATCTGTTTTGCTCTATTTTCTAGAATAACCCCTACTGAAGTAATTTGGCTCTTGGCTGAAGTTCATCAATCTGCACCAATTTCAGCACACTTCACCAGAACCAGTGTGAGAAATAACACACAGATCCAGAGTAGTCTTTGTGTGTGTGTTTTGTAAATCAGCTTGTCAGCTAGTCACATTGACTACATCACACATTTAAGATGGAAAGTTGGCTCACCTCATGTGACCACTTTGCTTTGCATCTCATAAGCGTGAAAGAGATGGGTCTACTTTAAGCCCCCACACTTTTTCAACCCTTACAGAAGACACACTGAGAAAGCAAAAAGCCATCTAAATCCCAGCTTTAAGTGTTTTTGTGAGAGGCTACTGGGATATGCTAACAGCAACTGGGCAGTGTTTTGTTTGACATTCTTTACTGTTTTGGGGTTTAAATGTTGAGAGATCCCACGCCTCAGATCTTGTTACACACCTGTTAATAAGTCTAACTTTAGATTGCCCAATTCCATTACTTCTCTGACCTGTTTGTTGTGTGTTTCTCTGTGTTGGTGGGGTGGGTGTTGTTGGGGGTGACAGTTCTAATGGTCATTCTTTGCAACTGGAGTAATGTAAATATACACTGATATTCACTGAGGAATGTCCCCAGGATCTACTGTGCATACAAAACATGCACACTTTGTCTCCCAGGTTGCTTGCCCTAGTTCCAGAACTATGCTGCACTGAGGGCTGGAAAAACAATATATTCTTTTTGGTGTCCCACCAAGAGCCTCACAGCTATGAGGATGATCACACTGTGGTATTCCTGGCAATTTAAAGCCAAAGGCACAAGTGTTTTACAGAGCATAAAACACTGAATTGAAGATGAAACCTGTGAAAAAACTACCTTTTTGAAACCCCATTAGAAACATTCATATTGCCATAACATAGCATTGCAGGCCAACACACTTTACTGAAGCTGTACTAAAAGGAAAAGCTCAAGAGCAGTGTTTTTTTTAAATAATTATTAATAATTAATTAATAATAAGAATATTGGGGAACCTTAGTCCCTCCACTCTGCTCAAAAGATTAACAAATTGTACTCTAGCGGCTTAAATAAAGCCCAGTCTGGTAAGGATAAATAAATACACAGAGTAATTAGGCAGACCTGAACACAAACTGTCAAACAAAATGCAGTTCCACTATTGGTAATCTATTCCTCACTTTTGGAGTCTGTTTAATCAACACAGTCCATTGTTCTAATTGCATTGATGCAGGTGTCCTCTCTAAGCCCTTCCCCACAGATGGTTGTGTTATATTCCCAACCCTCCCTCCCCTTTCTCTAACCTTTGCAATTGTTAATACATTTACCCCCCTCCCCACCTTCATCTGAAGGGAAAGATTGTAGACCAGCAAAGTTGCTGACTTTTGGAG
>OY747711.1:22083913-22223913 GCA_963556495.2 Valencia hispanica
GGGAGCGCTCCTTGAGAGGGCGTTATTGAAAAATAAAATGTCCCACCCCTTGCTTCATGCTTTCCCACTAAGCCACGCCTCAATAACACAGGCACCCACAGCCATCATGGTCTCGTTGGGTCTCCGCCACTTCACTTCACACTTCACTCCGCTATTTCAACCAAAGTCACAAAATATAACGTGATCTTACCTGTCCAGGAGAAAATCAGCAACCAACGCATCCGTTAGCAAGCCCTTAGCTTCCTTGAGTTGACGCCACCGTGTAAATGCATCAGCTCCGATGCAGATTCGGCTTTAAGCACGCTCTTCGTCGGCTTTCTTCTTTCTCGTTGCTATTTCCACAACAGCTTTGCGTTTTCAGTTAATTTTAGCGCGAGCTCACTTCCTATTTACAGGCTATAAATAGCGTTGCGTTCACACGAAGGTGGACGCGCAGAGGGGGAGGTGCTGGAACACGGAAGCTTTGCTTACAAGCCTATTATCTTAGATGGATCGTGGAAGTTTATTGGATGAGGTTTTCCCAGGGTTTCTCGCTGTAGAAACAATAAAAATTACTCGGTCAAGTTTAAGAACTCCTAACTTATAGGTTGCCACTGGTATATGTAGAGCATTTTTTGCAGTTTTAAAAAAACGTGTTTTAAAATGAAATCACATACCCTGCCTTTAAAATAATAGCATAGTGTAGTATGGCTTGTATTGTTTATCTGAGAGTATATTTATCTCTTTTAAGATATTGTGATTGCCAGATATTTTTTATAGTGTATTTATTAGATGACGATGCATTAAAATTGAAAAAGGATACACCATAATTTTTGGACTATTGAGCGCACCTGAATATAAGGTGCGCTTAATTTTAATTTAAGTCATGCTTTTTTTTCAAACTCTGCCTGAAAATCTGCAGTAGGGCGGCAACACGACAGTAACATGCCTGGTTAAAAAATAAAACACTGCACCAACAGCACCATGACATGCCTGCTTAGAAATAAAACATACTTTAGTGTACCAGAAAAGTCATTGGTCGCTATCTACATCTTCATCTTCCTCACTAAAGCCACTGAAGTTGTCGTCTTCAGTGTCTTTTAGGGATGTAAGAAAGAATCGATACACCGATATATCGTGATATTTTATATCCCGATATTGTATCGATATTACAAAAATAGATTTTTTTTTAAGGATTTGAATGGAACCATTAATGATTACAGTAATTTCTGTAGTAAAATTAAAAGTATGACAGGTAGTTGGTGGCTGTTTTCACCTTCTTTGTTCCAGTGGATCAACTAGATCTAGTAATAAAACTGGATGTGTTAAAGTATGAAACAGGTTGGGGCGTTTAGAGTGCTGTGAGAGTTTTCCTTCTGTTAAATTGAGTTTTAAAAATCACAATATATCGTCTTACTCATAGTATCGGGATATATCGCGATACATATCGTATCGCCAGATTTTTGCCGATACACTTCCCTTGTGTCTTTGTCCTCTGAAAGCTTTTGTTGTCTTTTTACACTGACTCTGTTCTTCCCGCTGCCTGCTCCAATGTCTCATCATAGGTTCATTGATGTCAAGCTTACATGCACTAGCTCTATTTCCTTCTATGACTCAGCTCAGTTACCCTTGACTCAACAGCTGCATCATATGCATTTCTTCGTGTGTTTTCCAGGATGAGGGTGTGTGCTTGAAAACACTGGTAGTGTCTTCTTCTGCGCATAAACCTTTCCCACATGTCTGTCTCACTTTTGATCTGCCTGCTATAGTGCGCCCCAGAGTCAATTAGCCAGTAAAAATCAATAAATTAGCCGCATCGTTGTATAGGACACAGGGTCTCAAGCGTGTGAAAAAAGTATCGGCTTATAGTCTGAAAATCACGACAATTACTCTTTACCGCGACTAAATAAATAAGGCCATTTTCCTATAGTTTTACTTACAATAGTTAGTTGCACACTATTCATTCTTCTTCTTGTCTGAGACAAGATAATAATAAAAAAAATGCTCCACCTGAAAGCGTTTTGGCTAAAACTCTGCAATTTGTCAAATTGCATATCCATATTCATCTTTTTATTCACCACAGTTTTGTTTTATACAATGCAGACTATTTGTTAGTTTGAATTCAGATGTGTTTGCTAAACAGTATTTGTTTTTCTAGAGTTTTGAGAGCTGGCATAGCTTTCATTTCTTTTTATCAGAGTACAGAGATGCTGTCCTAAAAATGTGGTTTTACTTACCTCACAACTGCATTACATTAGTACAATTAAGCTGAGCTTCCTTGGCGGAGGTCTGCGTTCTCAGAGTGCTTTTCTAGTTATTACTGTTATTATAATTGTTATTGTTATTACATCATATTTTAAACATAAAAGTTTGTTAATTTACCCTTCCTTATTATTTAAAATCTTAAAGCTCTCTTAAAGATTTTCAGTCTGTAGGATTTATCGTATATTTGGCTTTCACCAACCTTTTGGTTGGTTGTAACCTGTCTACCTGACCAATCCTTTGAAATAGCTGTGCCAAAATTTCCCACTGTTGCCATGGGCACCAGTGCCAATCTGAGGCTCTGCAACATGCCATATGGTCTCTCTTTGACCTGGCACAAGTGTACACAATAGTCATTTTCTTTTATTGGGTTCACAAAGGATCTGAATGAGTGCACATTTTCCCCTTGGTTATGTATTAAACATGTTAACTGTCATCTCTTTGCAGATAATACTGGGGGTTTTCTTCATCCTTGTTGCATTGCTCTTCACTATTTCCCTGTTTATTTCAAAGTAAGTAACTGTTTTCCAGAACATATTTTTTTACATTGAAATTTGGTTTCAAAAAAGGCATGAGCAGGAGCTGTATAATTCTCTTTTTTGTAATTTTTACATGTAGTTTCAAAAATCAAGTCACATATTTCTGTTTTTTGCTGTGTGTTCAGTTTGGATAAAGCACTTCACTCTGCTGGCATCAGCTATGGGTTCATAATCTTTGGCACCAACCTAACCAATCCTCTGAATGAACTTCTGCTGGCTTTACAACCTGTAAGTATCTCTTAATATTTAGTATCTCATATCAAGCAAATTATTATCTTTAATTTATCATCAGCTGATTTTATTCTTTTTTGTGTACATATATTATCAGTCCATTTCAAATGACATGAACCATTTGTAAATATGTATCTAATTCCTCTCTCAGTACTGTACCCAAGCCAATTTAAAAGTAGAAACATAATAAACAGTTTACTGTTTTCTTGGATTGTTATTATAAAGACATTAGATAAATCAGTTATCCTTTCTGTTCATCTATCTATCCATCCATCTATCCATCCATCCATCCTCTTATCCGGGGTCGTGTCGCGAGGGCAGCAGCTTAAGCAAAGATAACCAGACTTCCATCTCTCCAGCCACTTGGGCCAGCTCCTCGGGCCGGGCCAGGCCAGGCCAGCTGAGAAACATAGTCCCTCCAGCATGTCCTGGGTCTTCCTCTGGGCCTCCTTGCGGTGGGACGTGCCCGAACACCTCACCAAAGAGGAGGCATCCTGACCAGATGCCCGAGCCACCTCAACTGGCACCTCTTGATGTGGAGGAGCAGCGGCTCTACTCTGAGCCCCCTCCGGATGACTGAGCTTCTCACCCTATCTCTAAGGGAGAGCCCAGACACCCTGCAGAGGAAACTCACTTTTTAACTGCTTGTATCCGTGATCTCGTTCTTTCGGTCACTAGCCAGAGTTCGTGACCATAGATGAGGGTAGGAATGTAGATCAACTGGTAAATCGAGAGCTTCGCCTTTCGGCTCAGCTCTCTCTTCACCACCCGCATAATTGCAGATGCCCTGCTAGTCAATCGATCTCCCGCTCTATTTTTCTATTTTTCCCTCATTCGTGCCCCAGATACTTAAACTCCTCCACTTGGGGAAGCACCTCATCCCCAACCCGGCTCAACCTTTTCCGGCTCAAGACCATGGTTTTGGATTTGTAGGTGCTTATTCTCATCCCAGCCGCTTCAGACTCGAGGACCACGTCATCTGCAAAAAAGCAGAGACCCAATCCAGAGGCCACCTAAACGGATCCCCTCAACACCTTGGCTGCGACTAAAAATCCTGTCCATAAAAGTTATGGAAAAAATATGACGTTGTTGTTTTTACAATATCCCTTAAATGAAGCCACCCAGAAAATAAAAAAATTCTGTCGGAAATTGTAATGCTTTATTAACATTTTGTCTTAATATTTTCAATTTTTCCAGTTGTGTTCAAATATTTTCAGCAATAAATCTAGTACTTTAATACAATTGGATGTAAAAAATATAAATTTGATTTGTATATGTGTTTAAAAAAATATATGTGTATACATCTGTATTTTGAAAGAGAGATGATTTGAAGAGACACATACTAGTTACATAAAAATGTACATGTCAAAAGTCTTGCAAAATACATATTACTTTGTTGAAGAGTTTAGATTGATAGAAAATCAAACCACTATTCCCTCCTCTTTCCTCTAGGTTTTAGGCAGTGGACATGAACATGCAGTGGAAAATGCTCTGGTGTAATTAGTATTCTTTTGCAGGTTTAGTACAAAAAAATGACAGACAGCTCAGGCCAATAAAGAATCGCTTTACAGATAGCGGCATTGATTAAATGTCTAAGAAGAGTGCTTAGTATGACTGTGGTGTTTAAGATATTAAGTGCTTCACAACAAGAGTGGGTTGTTAAATATGTAGCGGTCAGGTTGTAGGTTAAGTCTGAATATTTACAGTTGCCCCACTTTGTAATTGTTGTTCAGTGGTTTTAATTAATCACAATCTTCACCACATATGTGATTTTTATTGTTAAAGTCACACAAACATTATTGATGGAACAATTCTGTTAATATCTTTAGGTATTTTTTATCATGTACCTGTAACTGATCTTTGTCCCTGGTATAACAGGTTTTTCCTTTGGATTACATCCTAATCACAGTCATTACCATGTACTTTGTACTGACATCCATGGCTGGCATCCGTAACATGGGCATCTGGTTCTTCTGGATAAGGGTGAGCAAAAGCTACTTTTCATTGTTACCTTAACAAATGTCGTAATATTGTTTTAGACATCTTTGATAAATATTAAATCAATCTCAAAAAAAAAATTCTGGTTAAATACTCACTTGTGGCAGCACTGTCAGCAGTTATGTCTTCCTGCAATTTCAAGATAGCTTCATCAAGAACATTAGACCAGGTTCTCCTCTCCTCACTAGCAGCTGCACTTATATACACTGAGCTGGATGTTCTCACCACCATAAAACTACCGTAAGAAAGAAGTTTTGTTTCTGTGCATCTATTTTTGGAGACTACATTTCAGAGCTTGGTGCACTGAGACTCAGAAAATCCTAGAGTTTCCATGTTTTCATTTTAATCCTTTTTATTGATCTTTTTCAACACAAGGAGTTCATCCACATTTGTCTTGTGTGACACCAAATAAAAAGTTTGCCTGTGTTTGCCTGGAGTTGAACCAAACTGGCTTTCTCTGAATCAGGCTTACGCACCCAGATAATGTGGTTAGGAAACCAAATTTCTCTGCATGTAAACTCCAACACATCTTAGCCAAGCTATTAGCAGCCTGGGCACTCTCCCTTCGGGAAGTTACGAGACCTTGGAAGCAGGTATACCAACACCGGAATGAGCAGCAATGACGAGTGTAACACAATCAAACAGTACAGTACATACAAAATGTACTATGCTGCAGTGTTGTTGTCTTCCATTTCTTCACTCATTTTGCATATTCTGCTTTTACTCCACCTGCTTCACTGCTATCAGCATTTGTTTACTATCTGTGTGACGCTCTAGGCCAACCAGAAGAATACCAACATGAAAGGGTGCATGTCGCCACCTAGCGGCACAGAGTCGGACACACTTCATTCAATCATTTGATGTTCTGAGTAACGTAAACTGGGATAAAGGCTCCCTTCAGGTTAAGGTATTAGCTCGATTTTTGCCAGAAGCTCGATTTAGATGTACATGTAAATGTACTGACTGTCAGCCACTGACATATCTGGTTTCAACTGTATTTGAAATTAGTTTGCTGACTTTGCAAGTATGAAAGGGCAAGGGGAGTGGGACACAAGCTCTCCCAGGACATTTATACTGATGGAACAGCAGAACCTCTAACTGTGGCATTTTAATTGCAGAAATCTAATTATTGGGCTACATAAAATACATTAATAACAAAGGCATCTGTTTGTTGTTCTTGATTTTTTTGGTTTCTTTTCAATAAGTGGTTTAACAAAGTTTTTTTTTGGGGGGGGGGGGGGGGGTTCTCCAAATTTAGTACTTAGCCCTGTCAATTAAATAATATCTGTTTTTTAGAAAATAATCAATGTATTACTGATGTAGACTAGATTTTTTTAAAATCAGTGACACTGTATTGTGTTTTTCAAGGTATCAGTACTAAGTTAGACTTTGTGGAATGGCTGCTTCCCCAGAATAAACAGTGAACAGCACATTCCTGTATTTTTCTTCGTAGCTGTACAAAATAAGACCAAAGAAAACACGTCCCCAGGCTCTCCTCTTCCTCTGCATGATTCTGCTGTTGATTGTTCTCCACACCAGCTACATGATCTACAGTCTGGCCCCACAATATGTCATGTATGGTAGCCAGAAATATCTTGCACAGGTGAGTAAAAAACATTTCATGTTATTTCCTATGTTTTTTTGGTCTCCCTGATGAGATTTAGCTTCAAGTGTGGGTTTCTAACAATGTCAGTATCATTGGAATCAGTTAAACCACTATGGTCCAGCTCTGTGTAGGCTGCAATTTGGTCTCTATGGGCCAGCTGCCAGCCTTGTAGACTCTTGTTCTTTTTAAGTTCTGTCTATCTGTCAGACAATGTGGCTTTTGCTGTGTGGATTTGTTGTTTGACAGTATACCCTTTGTGTGTTGTAGCTCTGCTCTTTGTGTGTGGGTGTCTGCATTTTGTTTTAATGCAGAGTTATGTGTGTGTTCTTTCTAAAAAAATTAAATAAATCCCTTAAGCAGCATAATTTAAACAAACCATGGCATTGTTTTGTTAAAGCATCATCTTCCTTACTGAAAGAGTAAAAACTAGCTTCACAAGTCGAACATAGTTTATTCCTACCTGTTCCTGTGTTTTTACTTATTCATATTCATGATTATTTATTTTCATACTCATTTGTATTCCTCTTTACATTGGGACAAAAAAGTATTTGGCAGCCACCGATTGTGCATTTTGTCCCACTTAAAAAGATGAGAAAAGTCTGCAATTTTCATCATTAGGTATTCGCCAGAAACCCGGAGAAGACCTACATGAAATGTTTGACCTCTGTCATTGCCAATCAAGGTTACATTACAAAGTATTGAGATGAACTTTTGTTATTGACCAAATAGGTATTTTTTTGATTTCCTGGAATTCCCCCCCCCCCCCCCCCCCCAATATTTTGCAGTTGAAGTGTACCTTTGATGAAAATTACAGACTTCTCATCTTTTTAACTTGGCAAGAATCTGTTTTTATTCTGCATGAAATAGTTGCTATGTTTTGCAAATCACTAACATGTCTTTTTATGTGTTAGAGTCAGGCACCCTCAACTGATCCAGTGCCTGGAAATGCTACTTTAAGCACTACAAAGATATGTGATGCAGACGCACCTGAGGGTAAGTTTCTCACTGCTTCTTTTCACCGTACTGGGCAGTACATTCACACCATCAAAGATGTACTCCTCACAGGTTTGCCATAGCAAACATAAAAAAACTAGTTACAAACCTAGCTTCTTAATGCGGGAAACTGTTTTATACTGTTGATTATCATTTATTAGGCATAAGAGCAAATTATACAAAGAACGAACATTTACTCATGCAAGATGTCGCTTGTACTTGTGCCCATGCCAACACTAATTGCAGTACATCAGCCACGAAAACATAAATGTGTAAATCTTCATCTCACCAGTAAGCTTTATTATGGTAATTTATTCATCTGACTAATGCTAAAGTCGTGGTAGGTAGTAAAAGGGACAAAGATTGATTTAAAGCACACCCTCTTACCAAGTTATCTGTCCAAATTACTAAATTATCTGTTTGTGTGTTTGGTTCAATGATTACAAGACACTTTGTAAAATACAATCAGATCATCACTATCTTTAAAAATAAATAACTGGGTATATCCAAATATTTTAGTTTATCATGTGGCTTTAATGTTTGGATACAAGAAATGTTCAGAATCATTTTTACACCCTTAATACATTTACCATAATAAGCCAAACTTTGTTTGCTGTTCATAGTGCAGCTCTCTACATTTACATTGCACAGAGTACAATTTGTGCTTTCTGAAACGACTCCGCATGACAACTACGAGTGAGTGCTCTGTCGTAACAGTCGGCACTAACTCATGCAGGTAATTTGGTAGCACCTTGTGGGCATAAATGACCAGCGACCAGTCATGCATGGTTCTAAATTTCCTTAAGCCAGAACCAGAGCCAAAAGGAGGTGCCGACGTCTGGTTTCCTCTCAGACCGCTTGAATTACAGCATGCTGAAAGGTTATTATGGATTTGTTTCCCATCCAGGCCTGAGCATTACTGTCTACTCTAGATTTAGAGCCACCAGCCTAACATTGTATATCTTCAACAAATGCTGACACAACTGCTTAGACTTGCTGGGGCATTGACAAGGAATCTCTGTGTGGTCTACTGGAGTATGAAAAAGGAATATTAGCAGCAGATTCCTTGGGTCCTAGTAATATGTTTGTTAGGTCAGTTTTAGGATTTAGATATTCGGAGTTTGTAGGATGGGTTGGTGTTATGGTTTTCTCCCTTTCACACCAGCTAAGTGAAAGGGAGTGCAAAAATATAAAATGCCGTATAAAGTCAAATCTTGCCAAAGTATCAGATCCCAAAGATTCTTCGCCTAACATATTAAGAATATTAATATGCATATATTGCATATTAAGAATATAATTAAGAATATAAATATATATTATATATATAATTATATATTCTATATTCACTGATTATATTCTTATATTCTTATATTAAGAATATATTCTGTGACTCACTTCACTTGTCAGTGGCTATATTATTCACACTGAGTGGTGTCCCTTTCACTCACACCTTCGATAAACGTAAGTCACCTGTGCAAAGAAGTCTGTCTTTCACCTGTTTAAATAATTGGCTTTCTGTACATCTTATTGTTTGTTGTTGTTGTTATCAGAAGATTATTAGTGCAGTGAAAAGTTAATGACTCAAATGGTGCTTCAATGCTTTCCCAAATGACAATCCACAGAACTGGGATGCAATCAGACTTGCTAATGAGATAGGATGAGTTAAAATGTCAAGTGTGTAATAAAAATCAGATGGAAGTTCAGATATAAAAAAGTAAGTAGGAGTTGATTATTTTCACTAACAAAAGTATACTGCTCACTGTTACTCCAAGGAAGTATATGATGTATCTCTTAAAAATGTATATTGCTGTTAGTCTTCTTGATATATATATATATATATATATATATATATATATATATATATATATATCTCCGGATTTGTAGCAAGAGAGTCACTAATGACAAGGTATTGGCTGATAGCGATTGAGATACTGCTAATAGACAGATAGTGTCCAACTTTGTTTACAAAACATTATCTTATCTTTTACAAATTCTTCTTCTTCTCAGTACCTAAACTAAAAATGAACACTCAGTCTAACTTTCATTTAGACAAGGGCTCTGTTTTGCATTTTTAATGAAAGAGGTCCTGATCCACTCCAAATGTTGATGGGTTTCTTCCTTAACTCATTACCTTGTTGGAAGCATTACACTTTATTTAGCTTCTACTAAACCTTAATTAAGCACAGTATAGTGTATGTGCTGGGTATCTGTGTATCAAGGACAATGTGGATGTAACAGGGAAGAAGCAGGAGTCAGGACTAATTACATTAAGTTAAAGAACATATGCTTAATAGGATACTGTATACCAGAAATAGTATCCTGAAGTGCGAAACAGATAGTTCTTTAAGAGCATGTCATGTTGGCATATAAAGTGGCTGGAGAATGAGATTAAAGAAGAAAGTTTGCTTTGTGAAACCTTTGTTGTAAATGTTGCCTTGCAAAAGTTTTAATCCCCCTTGAACCTTTTCACATGTTGTATATGCATATGTATTTTATTTGGATTTTATATGACAGATCTACACAAATTAGCAAAACAGTATTCATTTACCCAAATTCCTTCCTGGCCCTACTCAAAAACATCCCCACAGCATGATGCTGCCACCACCATGTCACTGTTTGTGTGACACATTCACCAGAGATGTTCAGTGTTCCTTTTTAATCCATCCATGCAGCCAGCCAGCCAGCCATCCATCCATCCATCCATCCATCCATCCATCCACTATTCTTTCATTTTACTATCCATCCATCCATCCATCCAGCCATTCATCCATTCATTCATTCATTCATTATCTTCAACTTATCTGAGATCGGGTCACAGGGGCAACAGGTCCAGGAAAGAACCCCAGACATCCTTCTCCTCAGCAACATCTTCATACATAATCCCTCCAGCAAATTATGGGTCTTCCTCTGGGTCTCCCCTCAGTAAGGTGTGCCTAGAAAATTCGTAAGATGCCTGGGGGCATCCCGATCAGATGGTAGAAGCAACTGGGCTGACTCCTTTCGAAATGGAGATGCAATTGCTCTACTTTGAGCTGCCCCTGAATGGCAGAGCTCTTCACCCTGTCTGAGTCCAGCCAACCTCCGTAGGAAGCTCATTTCAGCCGCTTCTTTCCAAGATCTAGTTCTTTTGGTCATGTTCCATATCTCATGACCCATAGGCAAGTGCCAGAGATAGATGGACCAGTAAATCTGGAGCTTTGCTTTTTGGCTCAGCTCTTTTGTCACCATAACAGATCGGAGCAGTGCCGGCATCACTGCAGATGAAGCCCCAATCCATCTTGCAGTCTCCCATTCCATCCTCAGCATCTTCAACGACTATATCCAGTGCACGCTGGAGGTCATGACCTGAAGAAGCCAACAGAACCACATGCTTTCTCATGACTAAGGCAAATTCGTAAAAATAACTTTGAATTTATTGGCCTTTTTTGAAATATGTTTTTTTTTTTCGGCTCCACTGATCTTACATTTAACTTTAGTGAACTGAGTTATAGTTCTTCACTGCTTCATTGTCGCAGTTTCAAATGAAGTACGTCACATGTGTTCCATTTCTATAGCAAGGAAATCTAATTGTATACTTGAATTATTAATTTGCATAGATATTTTAGATCCCCTTCAGTAGTGATATAATATAATGAAGGTGCCTGGGTATCAGTCACTTGACAAAAAAAAATTTAGTTCATTTTATTTTATTTTTTTGGTCATCTTTAGAACAGCTCCTCCTTTCACAACTGTGGTACCACCTTCCATGATTAGGAAGATGTGTCAAGCTGAAGGACTGCATGCGACTGAGAGGGAATACATTCACTAATCAGCAGAATGTGTGGATATGTTACAGGCAGAAGTCTTTATATGGCTGTAAAACAAAGAACTAAACCTAAACTTTTCTTCTTCTTTTTTTAGATAACTCATTTTCTTAAGTGGGAGAGCGTATTTAAGCTTACTGAAATGTTTTTTTTCTAACTGAAATGTTTGCTGAGAGAAGTTCAGAGGAAATAATGGCTGAATGTTTGACAGCCAAATAGCTAGACGGAGTCAGTATCCAGGTGTTATAACACATTGCATTTGTTTTTCTTAAGAACACATTTTTAACAGAAATCTGGGTTTTTATTTTTACCATGACCTTTTTCTTTATCTATTGTAGAATCCTTTGCTCCATTTTATATGCAACAATGACAGCAAAAACAGAATGGCAAAACACCCCAGGTAAAAATGAAAAACATATATGACAACTGGGAGTTAATGCAGACAAGAGGGTACTGGTTCTTCTGGACGTTGGACTCCATGTCAGAGAGGAGTCACTCTCAGTTGATCAGCTCTTACTCTAATTGATGCAGTTTTGTTCAAAAGGAATTGTGCCTTCTTTGTAAAACTGACAAGAGTAGGAAGGTAGCAACAGGGGCGATGATTAAAAGCTACCATCAAGGCAGTTTCCAACAGGTTTAAAAGTCTGCACAGAAAAGTTGCAGAAAACTTCACATTTTCACAGGTCTTGGATTGAATAAATTAGAGCATGTCTTGTTGTGCTGGTATTTCATCTATTGATATGGTGTAGAGTTTTTTTACTGCATGATTCCTGTGTATGATTCCTTTTTTATTTTCTCACTTCATACATTTATGCCTTTTCTCTCCCCACCCATGCATATTGTTAGAAACTGCCTCTGGTGAACTCGATCAGTATATGTAGTTTCTTATTGAATTAATGTATATTCAAAGTCAATGCCCAGACTTTGCTCATTTACTTTAATCATACTCTGATAGCATATAGTCCATCCGTTAAAAAAAAATACTTCATTCAAATTTTCTACTTGTTTTGTATTTTGTTTTAAATTTGTTTTAATAAAATATACCTTAACAACAAACCAACTTCACATTTTATGCATGTCACTGGTAAACATCGCCAGTGTAGCAAGTTTTGCTAGGGAGGGTTAATATACTCAATGTTTTTATTCACATTTGTTCTTCAATTATGTTTACTTGTTTTCTGTAGGGCTGCAGCAATTCTCTTGGGCGATATGAGAGAACACTGCATAGGTTGTGCGCAGGGCTGGTGATACCCATTTGGGTGACCCAAGCACAAATGTTTTGTAGTGCCCAAACAAGCAGATGTGAAAGTGTCTTAAGCAGGACATTTTTGAAACGTGTAGGACAACATACTCACATGCAGCAGATCTGTATCTATTTATTTGTATGTATATGCTAGTATGCATTGTCTTACATGTATAATGTGTTTCTTACTAAACATTTAGGTCCTCCGATTTTTGCTACTTTAATTATTACCAACTTCAGTCCAAGTATTTGTCTTTAAATACAGATGTACTGTACACTTTACATTCTAGAGCTGCAGCAAATTTTTTAGTAGTCAACAAATCAGTCAAAATGTTAAATGAGTTGTTGATTAGTCAGTGATTTTAATCCAGCCCTGCTTTCTGCAGCAACACTTTCTGTTCTGAATTTGATGTTTATTTGTGATAAGATGCTACATTAGTGGTGTCTTGTTATTGGACTTCTGTGCTCGTCATGGATTGTCCATAACAAACACCATGTTCAAGCATAAAGGTGTCCATATGTGCACTTGGCACCAGGACACCTTAGGCCGCAGCTCAATGATCGACTTGGTTGTCGTCTCATCTGATCTGCGGCCGCATGTTTTGGACACTCGGGTGAAGAGAGGGGCAGAGCTGTCCACTGACCACTACCTGGTGGTGAGTCGGCTCCGATGGTGGGGGAGGACGCCGGACAGACCTGGAAGGCCTAAACGTGTTGTGAGGGTCTGCTGGGAACGTCTGGCAGAGTCTCCTGTCAGAAGGAGCTTTAGCTCACACCTCCGGCAGAACTTTGAACACGTCCCGGGGGAGGCGGGGGACATCGAGTCCGAGTGGACCATGTTCCGCGCCTCCATTGCCGAGGCGGCTGACCGAAGCTGTGGCCGCAAGGTGGTCGGTGCCTGTCGCGGCGGCAACCCCCGAACCCGGTGGTGGACACCGGCGGTAAGGGATGCTGTCAGGCTGAAGAAGGAGTCCTACCGGGTCTTTTTGGCTTGTGGGACCCCTGAAGCAGCTGATAGGTACCGACAGGCCAAGCGGGATGCGGCTCGGATGGTTGCTGAGGCAAAAACTCGGGCGTGGGAGGAGTTTGGAGAGACCATGGAAAACGACTTCCGTACGGCTTCGAAGCGATTCTGGTCCACCATCCGGCGTCTCAGGGGGGGAAAGCGGTCTGCCACCAACACTGTTTACAGTGGGGATGGTGTGCTGCTGACCTCGACGCGGGACGTTTTGGGTCGGTGGATGGAATACTTCGAAGACCTCCTCAATCCCACCGGCACGCCTTCCAATCTGGAAGCAGGGTTTGGGGACTTGGGGTCGGGCTCTCCAATCTCTGGTGCCGAGGTCGCCGAGGTCGTTAAAAAGCTCCTCGGTGGCAGAGCTCCGGGGGTGGATGAGATTCGACCGGAGTTCCTCAAGGCTCTGGATGTTGTGGGGCTGTGTTGGTTAACGCGGCTCTGCAATATTGCGTGGACATCGGGGGCAGTTCCCTTGGATTGGCAGACCGGGGTGGTGGTCCCCCTGTTTAAAAAGGGGGACCACAGGGTGTGTTCCAACTACAGGGGGATCACACTTCTGAGCCTCCCTGGTAAGGTCTATTCAGGGGTTCTGGAGAGGAGGGTCCGACGGATAGTCGAACCTCGGATCCAGGAGGAACAATGCGGTTTTCGTCCTGGCCGTGGAACACTGGACCAGCTCTACACCCTCAGCAGGGTCCTGGAGGGTGCGTGGGAGTTCGCCCAACCGGTCTACATGTGTTTTGTGGACTTGGAGAAGGCGTTCGACCGTGTCCCTCGGGGGGCCCTGTGGGGGGTGCTCCGGGAGTATGGGGTACCGGGCCCCTTGATACGGGCTGTTAGGTCCCTGTACGACCGGTGCCAGAGTTTGGTTCGCATTGCCGGCAGTAAGTCGGGCTTGTTTCCGGTGAGAGTTGGACTCCGCCAAGGTTGCCCTTTGTCACCGATCCTGTTCCTAACTTTTATGGACAGGATTTCTAGGCGCAGCCAAGGCGTTGCGGGGATCCGTTTTGGTGGCCTCAGGATCGGGTCTCTGCTTTTTGCAGATGATGTGGTCCTGTTGGCTTCATCGGAGCGTGATCTACAGCTTTCGCTGGAGCTGTTCGCAGCCGAGTGTGAAGCGGCTGGGATGAGAATCAGCACCTCCAAATCCGAGGCCATGGTCTTGAGCCGGAAAAGGGTGGGGTGCCTCCTCCGGGTCAGGGATGGGGTCCTTCCCCAAGTGGAGGAGTTTAAGTATCTGGGGGTCTTGTTCACGAATGAGGGAAAAATGGAGCGGGAGATCGATAGACGGATTGGTGGGGCATCTGCAGTTATGCGGGCGCTCTACCGGTCTGTCGTGGTGAAGAGAGAGCTGAGCCAAAAGGCGAAGCTCTCGATTTACCGGTCGATCTACGTTCCTACCCTCATCTATGGTCACGAACTCTGGGTGGTGACCGAAAGAACGAGATCACGGATACAAGCGGCTGAAATGAGTTTCCTCCGCAGAGTGTCTGGGCTCTCCCTTAGAGATAGGGTGAGAAGCTCAGTCATCCGGAGGGGGCTCAGAGTAGAGCCGCTGCTTCTCCACATCGAGAGGAGTCAGTTGAGGTGGCTCGGGCATCTGGTCAGGATGCCTCCTGGACGCCTCCCTGGTGAGGTGTTTCAGGCACGTCCCACCGGGAGGAGGCCCAGGGGAAGGCCCAGGACACGCTGGAGGGACTATGTTTCTCGGCTGGCCTGGGAGCGCCTTGGGGTTCCTCCCGAGGAGCTGGAACAAGTAGCTGGGGAGAGGGAAGTCTGGGTCTCTTTGCTTAGGCTGCTGCCCCCGCGACCCGACCCCGGATAAGCGGAAGAAAATGGATGGATGGATGGATGGAAGATGCTACATTATCTCAAACTAAAATGACTCTTCAAATGTAAATTTGAGTCAAAAATCAAAAACCTAAACCACCTCAGATTAGTCACCCCCACTAATCCCCCTGTGGATAATATTTTTTAATGAGTAATAGTTTGAGTAAGAAGATAAAATGTTTAAATCAGTCAAAATTATTTGTGTTTTCTGTATTTGTTTGTCAATCTCAGACCTCTATGTTGTGAGTCTAATATCTGTCACTCAGTTTATGCCCCTTTGTATTACAGCCCCGCTTCCAAGATCATCACTGGCCTCCATTTAGCCCTCTTTCAATGCTTCCTAGATAAACCCCTCCTAAGCTGTCTTAATGAGGCATTGTTAAGCGCATATAAATGTTAAAATTCAAGAATTTATACCTTTAAATACTTATGATACATATGATGCACTAAATTAAAACTCACTCAAAGGTTAATAAACACAGCAGGTCTGAGTCACCTTAATAAATACTATTATTTCAAACTCTCAGCTTGGATGCGCTGCAGTCAAAGTGTGCTGTGATGTGAAGTTGTTCAGCCAATAGAAATAAAGAGACCTGTTGAGGAAAGCTAGACCATGGAAACAGATTTAAATCCTAAATGATTCAGCTCCCATCTGTCAACTAAAGTATCGGCTCTAAGACCAACACAACCGCTGCAGACTTTGGTCACAAACCTGTCGGATACGGGTGACATTGTAGAGCAGACGACCACCGGTTAGAACATCACAAATTAATTTGTCTCTCTTTTTCATCGCAATTGCAACATATATCTTTACCACTGTGCAAGCAAGCTGGTTTTCAAGATTTCTTTAGCGACAATATACACCATTTGCAAGGTTAGAGGGGAAGCAGATCGGTCAACAGGTCTGACCATTCAAAAAACATTTTGTTGGACAATATTAAAACATGTCAGGAATGTCAGACGTGTTTGTTTTTGGGGATTCATCTTTCTCTCAAGCAGAAATATTATGTTGTATTGAATTTATTAACATACTTTACATACCTTTTATATTTATTATGATGTTTTTATTACTATAATGATGATGATTTTTTTCATTAACCTGATTTTTTTGGTGCCCCCATGGGCGCTTGGTGCCCTACGCATAGCGCGTGGGCACAGAGTGCCTGCACTGGTTGTGCAAATAACCAATTTTGGCTCAAGCCAATCACTAAAGCAACATAATTGTCACCGTTACAATCATGATGAATGCTAACGTGGATGCAGAGACTTGTGATGAGTCAGTCAAACCTAAGCTGAAATATATTGGGTTGATTACTTCATAGCTGAAACCCTCCATCTGTCTTTTTTTTTTTTTTTTACATGTCCTGTCTGGCAGTGTGGAGCTCAGAGTTGGTGTCTGAGTACCAAGTAGAAGCCCAACAGATTTACTTCACAAGTGGAGCATTTTGTCTTTTGCTATAGTACTCCGCTTGATATGTATGTGTACGAAATCTTTATTAGAAATTGCTGTGGGGTTTTTTCCCCCTGATATTATGGACATGGAGACGAAAAATAAAGGGGAAGAAAGACAGAAGATCAAGAGAGGTAGGAAAAAACAGTTAAGAGGGAGAGTAAGTTAAATCAAACAATGCAAACCGAGAACTACACAGCCACAACCGACAAATGGATATATAAATTCAATAACAGCGTCAGTGAAAAGCTCACGGTACAAATTATTGCACGATTTAGTAATGGTAACCTAAGCCCAAGAATGCATCTGTAAACACTGGAATCCCCACACCTGTGTGTGTGTATGACCATGCTGGTGCATATAAGTTTTCTTCTTACGAGTGTTCAATAGCTGGTGTGAGGAGCCATCGATCCGCCTCCCAGGACTCGACACAGACATGAAGGAGATCAGAGCCATAGACATCCAAAGGACCCCCAGAGCACAGGAGTCCTAGTCGGACCAACGCAGGGCTGACCGCACCCCCCAAGAGAGGAACAGAGGAGAGCCCCGGCGGAACATCCAGCACCTACAATGCAGGGGCCCAGGGGACCGCATCAGTGAGAGCCCACAGGCTCCGCCGGCAACCAGCTAAGCCAGGGGGGATCCAGCCATGGGCCCGGGGACCTGAGGAGCGAGAGCGGCCCAACCCCAGCGGGGACAATCTCCCGTATCCAAGTTGTAAAAGTACATGAGTTTAGATCAGAATACTTTGGAATCCACATCTTAATTTGTTAAAACTTGCTTTTTGACATCGATTCAAGACCTTTACCACTATTCGTGCCTTCTAGTGTCATTTCTTATAACCCCCTCTGACAGTAAGTGGTTACTATGTTGAAAAGTTGCATTTCTTTATTGTATTTTAAAATGCTATTTGTTTTTAAAACCCTTTATTGAAAATTCTGATTTTTTTTATCCTACTGTTTTTTAGTTTTTAAAATAGAGCAGCTGTTTAAAAAGAAATGTACCTCTTGCCATTTACTTTCATTGAAGTCTGACTTTTGGCTTGTCCCTTGCTGAGTTTTAATCATATCCACGAAAATACTTGTCTGCTGTACTTTGGGACCAAATACACTGTACCCATATTTATTAGACAAGTTGCATTTTTGAGAATTAATTTAATTATTGAAGAATTACAGTAATATCAAAAATGTTAAATGTCAGACCTGAATATGTCATAAAGTAAAAGTGCAGTTTTGGCTTTCAAAGGAGAATATGTTTGCACAACTATTACTGTGCGTAGCTATTATGTAACTTAATCATAAATGAAGAATTTCCCATTTGAATTCTTTACTCTTTTGTGTTTAAAGTTAGAATAGCAAAAAAACTTCAAAAATTGCAAATTAACATCTCTGACATTTGTAAAACAACCAGTTTGGCCACTCCTTCTTTCAATAACAGTCATAAGACTTCTATTCTTGGAAGTTTGTCAGCTTCTTGATCTTTTGATAATCAACTTTTTTGTGTAGCAGCAACCACACCACAGTCTTTTTTTCCTTCTGTAAAACTCCTGTTCAACAATATTTAGATCAGTTGTGGAAGGAGGCCATGTCAATATTATTTATTCTTGAAGATCTTTATTGGCATGCCATGCAGTGGAGTACTTTAATATGTGTAATGGAGCATTGCCCTGAATAAAAATCATGCTCTTTTTGAAAGATGCAGACCCTTTTCTGTACCACTGCTTGGATGTTGCTTCCTAAAACTGACTGTAGGCTTGGAGTTGATTTTGCGTCCATCTTTAACATAAAAATATCCAACTAGCTCATGTTTTAGTAAAATACCAGACCATATGCGTAACTTACCCCCTCCACCTTACCATCATCTACGTCAAAATGGAGCTTTGTGTCTGTTACTGACAACCAGTGCCCCATCCATCTGGTTCATCAAGAGTTCTTTTCGTTTCATCAGTCCATAAAACCTTTATAAGGAATATTTATTAGCCCCCAGTCATTTCAACTTATGTGCCATGTTCCTTGGTGGTTGGGTTTCTGCCTTCCTGACTTTGGTCATCTCATTGAGAATTGAATACCTTTTACTTCTGGTTACTTTAGGTAGGTTACAGTTGTGGAATATGACATCACTGGAGGAAAATTGGTTCCTGGTTGTTTCATATAGAGTTAGAGAGGTGATTCTTTGTATTTGCTTCTTTTGCCTCCCTGTAGGCTATTTGTAACAAAACACTTGATGGTTCTGTGATCACTCCCCAATAAATTGGTATTTTCAGCATGTTTTTAGGCCAATTTTGACTGCCTAATAATTATGCACACCTTCAAACAAATGCACATCCCCTGATTTGCTTCAACTCAATAAGCATTTCAGTTTATACAGCTTGTCATTTGAAAATATGCATGTAAATGATATGATTAGAATTTGCCTAGTAATTCTACACACAGTGTGGTGTCCTGCTTGATCCCTCCCTTGAGAGCCTGTCAGTGCCTTTTGGCCTGATTATTTTATTTTGCACAGCAGATACTACTACAAAAGAGTAGGGGGAAAAATCCCACTATCGCATGTTTACATTCTTGGTCATCTATTAATATTTACATATTGTCTGACTCTCAAGCCTATCTTAGATGAGGTGGGGAAAAAAGGAAATACTTTGGTAAAATGTTGCCTCAGGTCTCACATAGGCGCTCGAGGGGCATTCTTTTGTAATAATCACTGGTTTTACACAAAGGGAAAAGAGAGTAGAAGTCAAGCTTGCGACTGAGTGGCCAGCTGGACACTGCGTTAATGACACAAACATCTTGGCAAGCAGGTGCTCTCTGTAAAAATATCCATTATCTCTTCTAAGGTCATAGCCATACCATTACTCATTTACTCAGCATAGTGGAAATGAATGCTCAGAAATTGTAAGTTTTCTACAGTAGTGATGGCACATTTATTTTACTCAATTTAATCTTTTAGCGATGGTATTAATCAGGCAACTGATACAAACTTAAATTATTGCACCACAAAAATGTTCATGTTGTTTTACTTCATTACAAAGAACTGAGTGAAACTTACAGAAAGCTATGCATCAGGGAATGTAACTTTGTCAAATAATAGCTCTCCAAAACTGCTTTGAGCCTATTTCACACTTTATATCCACTAGTGTAACTACAGGTTTGCCTTTGACCCTGCAGATCATTTTTCTATAAAGATTTCATGGATTTTGGCCCATTTTCCCTCTAATCATTGTCTTTGGTTCAGTTAGTTTCATAATATGTTAGATTATTTGGTTGTCAGCTTAAGTTGTATTATAGACACGATCATATGGGCACTTTTCACCCAACAAGACATATTGATTCAGTGAGGAAAATGTTTAATGCACAGAAGTGTTTTTTTTACTCTACAGACTCCTGTCTGTTTCCTAGCAACTTGCCAGTTTCCATAGCATTGTTTTTAAAGAGCTTCAGGAAAACGATGGTCACAATTTTGTGTTGCCTCTGAGATCTCAGGTGCCCAAGTAATTTTCAACAGCAGGTTTTCATAACACCAACACAAATTAATAGTAATTTTCTTTGCTGCAGGGGAATCATTATTAATTTGCATTACAATGGAATGTGTCACTCTCAAGCTATCTTCCTGAAAGAAAAATCTCCAACTCGTTGCCAACAGAACACCACTACATTTTTACAGAAATATTCAGAGGACCTTTTAAACCATTATCTTGTGTTAATGGTTGGAATTCAAACTATTATCAGTATTAAACCTGAAATAAATGAATTAAAATAATGTCACCTGAATGATTTCTTTATGTTCTAACCACTTGCAACTGCCCAGGTTACAAACCAACTTTTACCTTTGTTTTTACGAATACAGTAAATAGGCACTTTACTAATACAGTAAATAGGCATTTAACACTATGCTACTTCTCACATTAGGTTGCAGAAGACAAAAAAGACAATGGAGCATATTAACATTTTCTTTGTATAGTATTTTCTGTCTTGATCAAATTATTAAACCGACTGGCTAAAACAAAGTATTTAATTTTGGTTTATTCTTCTCTATGTCATTGAATAAACTGATTGAAAAAATGTAAATCATTTTAATGACATTATTTGTTTGCAAGTGCATACTAGAATAGAATAGAATCATCCTTTATTGTCCCACAGAGGGAAAAATCAGCTGTTACAACAGCAAAGTGACAGGTAATAAACATTAGATTCACACACAAAAATATAAAAAGCAGACTGAAGAATAATATATGTAGATTAATGACAAAATGTTAAAACTAAAGTACTGTGCAGTTATGTAAAATAGAAATTGCATACTCAGATTTGAGGAATGTGCAACTGCGCAGGATATTTTACACTACTTTGGAATAAAACTTTTAGAAAAAAACATACCACTTTTGTTTTAAAAAAACCTGTTATACAAAAAAGATTAGTTTGACAGCAATCCGACCTCACTATTTAGTTCTAACAAGATCACTGCAGCACAATATATATTAAATCACAATTGTCTACGCAATATTAGGGTGTCCAATATCACAGTTGCAAAGGGTGCATTGTATGGATGCAATATTTACAAGAATATTATATTTAAGGTGTCAGGCAATCACATTCTGGATAATTCAAAATAGATTAAGAAAAGCGTTTGAAATAATGTGGGTTATATCAAATCGGTGTCATCACAATTTTCAACAGTAACATGACAATCAAATATTTGAAATATTTTTGTCTTATTTTTTTTTCTCTGTTTACCTGAGAATCATTTACCGTTTAAAGATACCGACCATTGGCAATTTGCATTTGTGTCTTTTTGCTGTTGTACAGTGATAAAGTATGAACCAAAGACTGAGATATGTTCCAGAACATGGTTATGTGTTTTGCTTCACTTCTCACTCTAATCAAGTGTTTCTAAAGTAGTGGGCCGCGTTGAGGTGGTCAGGGGGCGTGAGAGGCAGGAGGATGTTATGGCAAAAAATAGTATCTCAGGGTTTCCATAATAAAGAAGACTTGAGTCCCAGAAGGCGTTTAAGTATTTAATTCAAACATGTCTGGCCAGACCATGGAGGGGACAGTTACTCGTGCATCACCCTAACCAACCTTTGTAACTAACCGCTTAAATAGTATTCAGCAATCATTGTTTATCTCTGTAGATGTCTTCTCCATCCTTCACGCCCCGCCTCCAGAGTAACCGCTTCATGCGAGTCATAGTAACGCATAAAGCAGCTCATCCGAAGGCCAGACTGTTATCTTACTGCCCCGGTGTCTGTCTCTCTGGTGACCTGACACATATATCTTTCTCATAACATTAAGCTGGAACAATAAGCTTGTCATTTCCTTAGATGCATTCACAAAACAGAGAATATACACTTAATTCCTAATTGCATAACAATTTTCCACCACAAGGACTTTTGTCTTTATTCATGCTTGATAAACAATAAACAAGCCTTCAGTCACTAGTTAGCAGCAGTGCTCAAACTAATCAACAGGCTGCCTGTCTGTTCATTCAACCCAGCAGAAGTAGTGTACAGATAGACACCTAGGTGTACACACTGACGGAGATGGAGGGCGCTATGAAGCTCGCAATGTGGGAATGGTGGGCGGAATCGCAAAATTTTAACAAAATGGAATACACAATAAAACGCTGTTCCTGTAGTGTTTTGGCAGCTGTAACTACCTGGTTAATCGGGAGTCAGGTCGTCCCTCCTCTCCACACAGGCAGAATAAACCGGCCAGCCATGGCGAAAAACTCACTGAAACACAGATGTCCTCCAAATAAAAAATCATAAAAAAACCAGGAAGCTTAGGGCCAGGCTCAGGGAGAGCTGGTTACATTCGAGGAGCATCTGTGATTGGTTGAACTTAGTTTTCAGTGTGCTCAGGGACCAGGAGGGTCACTCGAATGGTAAAAGGAGAGGGTAAATCATTTAGGAAATGCAATTGCAAAAAGGATTTGAACATGAGAGCCGGAAAGAGAAAACGGATGTAGAAAAGGGAATAACTTTTTTAAATGTATGAAAAGGAAAAATATTTACAATCTCATTTATTAATTGTGTTATTTAATTCTCCATTTTGAAATAAGATTTGAAAAACATTTTCAAATCACAGTATTTAATAATCAAATAATAAATACAATTTGCAATTCCTCTTTAGTATTTCAATTTAAAATGTGTAATTACAAAATGCTTTTCAAATTTGTCTTTTTTTTAATGGATTAATTGTTGAATTTGAAATTATATTTAGCAATCTTGATTTTTTATTCCCAATTAAGCACTTATCGTCAAAATGCTTTTCCAATGACCCCCGTAGTCCTCCATAGATAGATAGATAAAGTTTTGAATAGTCTAAAAAGGCACATCCCAGTAAATCATGTGTGCCTTTTCTGTGCTGATAAATACAGACTGAGCCATCTGGATTAAATGTCATTTTAGTTAATAAACTGAAGTTAGAAATTATAATATTTAAAGCAATAAAAAGAGCAGCAATAAACAACAATAACAATAAAAAGACCACGTTAGAATTGAAGTTTTTGCTGTTCATTTTATTTATTTGTTTCGATAATCAGGAGAGTGTATGCAGAATCCTGGTGCCAGTGGTTTGTAGAGATAAATATTTATATATTATCATGTTCTGAATAGTATTTAAATTTTGGGGCGTGAAGAATTTTATGTTCTCTAGGTGGTCATGGCAGAAAATAATGGAGAACCACTGCTCTAATCCTATACATAAAAACTTGGAATTGGAAAGACAGCAACCTCACAGCTTATTACCTAATAATCACCCAGTCACTCATAGTAATGAAAAACAGGACCTACATTTTAGATACCTGTGCCCTTTGTCTTCTAGAGGCCTCTTGCTATGATCAGAGGTTTTGTTGGGGTCACAGCAAGAGTTCTTGAATACTCCATAGATTTTTCCACTGTGAAAGATACTTTCTGTGAATTTTCATGGCCCCTGTTTCTTTGGGAAGCACTATGTCTTCTGAAAGATATCAGCATCCTCAGAGGACTCTTGAATAAAAATGCTCCACTGCATTTCAGATTGAGAGGGGAAAAAAAGCAAAAGTGCACAGTGATGCTTCCAGAGTACTTGTTTATAAAGAAGCCTTCAAAAGAACACTGAGTGCTTGAATGTGTGCACTGGGTTTTATGCATGTGTTTGACTGTGGAGATGAAAGACATGCATTATTCATCATGGTACACAGGGCAGCATTCACCTGAGGATCACAAGTCAAGGTAAAATTACCTGCACCCTCACACCGGCCCCATGCTCTTATCAAGCAACAGTAATTATTTCAAGGTGAAGCTGGTCAGTGTTGTACATAATACAGGTCCTTCTAAAAAAATTAGCATATTGTGATAAAGTTCATTATTTTCCATAATGTAATGATAAAAATTAAACTTTCATATATTTTAGATTCATTGCACACCAACTGAAATATTTCAGGTCTTTTATTGTTTTAAAACTGATGATTTTGGCATAAAGCACATGAAAACCCAAAATTCCTATCTCAAAAAATTAGCATATTTCATCCGACCAATTAAAGAAAAGTGTTTTTTTATACAAAAAAAGTCAACCTTCAAATAATTATGTTCAGTTATGCACTCAATACTTGGTCGGGAATCCTTTTGCAGAAATGACTGCTTCAATGCGGCGTGGCATGGAGGCAATCAGCCTGTGGCACTGCTGAGGTGTTATGGAGGCCCAGGATGCTTCAATAGCGGCCTTAAGCTCATCCAGTGTGTTTGGTCTTGCATCTCTCGACTTCCTCTTCACAATATCCCACAGATTCTCTATGGGGTTCAGGTCAGGAGAGTTGGCAGGCCAATTGAGCACAGTAATACCATGGTCAGTAAACCATTTACCAGTGGTTTTGGCACTGTGAGCAGGTGCCAGGTCGTGCTGAAAAATGAAATCTTCGTCTCCATAAAGCTTTTCAGCAGATGGAAGCATGAAGTGCTCCAAAATCTCCTGATAGCTAGCTGCATTGACCCTGCCCTTGATAAAACACAGTGGACCAACACCAGCAGCTGACATGGCACCCCAGACCATCACTGACTGTGGGTACTTGACACTGGACTTCAGGCATTTTGGCATTTCCTTCTCCCCAGTCTTCCTCCAGACTCTGGCACCTTGATTTCCAAATAACATGCAAAATTTGCTTTCATCCGAAAAAAGTACTTTGGAGCACTGAGCAACAGTCCAGTGCTGCTTCTCTGTAGCCCAGGTCAGGCGCTTCTGCCGCTGTTTCTGGTTCAAAAGTGGCTTGTAGCCCATTTCCTGCACACGCCTGTGCACGGTGGCTCTGGATGTTTCTACTCCAGACTCAGTCCACTGCTTCCGCAGGTCCCCCAAGGTCTGGAATCGGTCCTTCTCCACAATCTTCCTCAGGGTCCGGTCACCTCTTCTCGTTGTGCAGCGTTTTCTGCCACACTTTTTCCTTCCCACAGACTTCCCACTGAGATGCCTTGATACAGCACTCAGGGAACAGCCTATTCGTTCAGAAATGTCTTTCTATGTCTTACCCTCTTGCTTGAGGGTGTCAATGATGGCCTTCTGGGCAGCAGTCAGGTCGGCAGTCTTACCCATGATTGCGGTTTTGAGTAATGAACCAGGCTGGGAGTTTTTAAAAGCCTCAGGAATCTTTTTCAGGTGTTTAGAGTTAATTAGTTGATCCAGATGATTAGGTTAATAGCTCGTTTAGAGAAGCTTTCCATGATATGCAAATTTTCTGAGATAGGAATTTTGGGTTTTCATGAGCTGTATGCCAAAATCATCAGTTTTAAAACAATAAAAGACCTGAAATATTTCAGTTGGTGTGCAATGAATCTAAAATATATGAAAGTTTAATTTTTATCATTACATTATGGAAAATAATGAACTTTATCACAATATGCTATTTTTTTAGAAGGACCTGTATATTTAGGCAGACCACTGTTGTGAACCATCTGTAGGTCGCACTCAGACTTCAGTGGTTCAGTGAAGCAGCTGTAGAGCTACAGATGGCTGAGAGAAGAAGTGAAATCAAGGGAATCAGTAAAGACACTGCTGCTTCTTCCTCTTTTTCACCTTTTCATCTCATACTCCTGGGATTTAATTGCCTTTTTTCCATCTATAGAATAATTAGAATAGGGCAGAGCTGGATACCTTTCTTGAATTCCAGTTTTCTGTTGGGGTAAGCTTAGATAGTACTGGCTTTAATGCATCAGTCTTGAACCTCAGACAGTTATGGCTTTGGATTTTGATGTCCTGTAGCTACATGTAAGTGTGTCTGCACTGTTCATGGAGTTCAAGTCAGTGTGAAGAGCTCTGTTAGAAACAGTGTGACAGTAGCGGCACAGCAGGGTCAGTGTTAATGCTCCAGATGGCTCTCTAATAAAGCCAGTAAGAGCATTTTAAGCCAACTCCATCTTTGTGGACTTTTCTGTTCCTTTATTCTGTTGAGATAAGTTTTAATAAGGACTGTATTTACATAACATTCTTTCTAGTGTCTGTGTGTGGCAGCTCATTAAGAAATGAGATCTTGGTGGGGATTTGTTTTTTTCCACCATTCCTCTATAATAAGAATCAGGCTGCAGAGCACAGACACTGCATGCTTTCAGACGTCATCCTCATTTTGCGTGCCTGCTAATATTCATTCACACACACAACAGGGAGTGACTCAACTTTGGAAAGCTTGTTGTCGTTTTTGTCTGAGTCCACCTGATCAATAGGTGTATCAGTTTAAGAAGACTCAAAAGCTGGCATCATGAGGAAAAGCAGATTGTTGTTGGAGGGTTGTTTTTGTTTTGTTTGTTTTTTTGTTTTTTATTCAGCTGTGCACGTCACAGATTTTTAAACAGACATATTTTGGAAGAGCACTGCGCTGCTGTGTAGACAGAATTAAAACAAGTGATACATACACTCCTGTCTCACAAATAAGTACCAGTAGACGCTAGAGATCAGTGGTCAACTGTTAATGTGTGCTAGTCTCTGGAAGAAAATAAAGATAATTACCAGGGTATAGGGTATGGCTTTATTTATTTATTTTTTATGTTCAAAGTTATTTATTTTAACGTTGTTAAAAATCTGCCGCTATTTTTAGAAGAAACAAACACTCATATCCAACTCTTTGTGGGCGTCTACTTAAGGGATTTTGTATCACTTTAGATTTTTTTTCTTTAAAAAAAACAAACAAAAAAATTGAAGCCCCAACAGTATGTTTGCCATCTTGTTGTCAACACGGCCTTTACCCATATGATCTGATAAATGTTTTTCAGTAAAACCAGTTTTTAACATCAAGGTTTTAATTACACAAAAATCATCAAATCTGAACAGAAAAATGTACATATATTATTTAATGGTAAAAACCACAAACAAGATCAAAGAATTGTCAAAAAAATAGCATTGAAATGTGGTAAAGTTTTATACAAACATTTTTCAGCCATATATAATAGTTATTTTTACCTGCAGCTCTTCAAAACAAGCGGTATAAACATAAAATACATAATAGGACTGAAAGTAAATACTACAAAAATCTGTCTTCAGATCTATGTTTAGAGTTTAGTGGAAAAAAAGGCTCCGTCACTCACGCAAGCACGCACGGAGTAGAGCCCAATTTTTCAGTCGAACGCAGCGTAGAGCGCACGTCTGTGATTGGCCAGCCCAACATGAGACCCAGATCATTTCACCAGAACGGTGCTCTATAGTCGATGTAATTGGTAGTTAATGCAGCTTTTGGGCTCTAGATGATTTATATTGCATGGCCAGTTTATCTAATATGGTCTTTTGCCGATTTTGAACAGCAGGAGGTGTAGAGAACAACAAAACAGACTGCTGTTTGTTTGTTTACTTGCTTTTTTAGAGCATTCAATGAACTGCACCTTTAGTAAAAAGCTTTCCAGTTCAATCAAAACTCATTCTCTATCAGCCATTGCTCCTTTAGTGGAAATGCGTTTACAAGCTGAAAAAAATGAATTGTCATTGACCAGAGATATCATTACAATCTAGGCAGACCAGCCAGAAAAGGTCTGCATCCCCTGCTGTCCTGGCGGAGAATTGCTTTGCAACACTGACACATCAACTGAGAAGTATAAAAAGAAAACGTTACTGTCAATACGTGTGGGTGCAAACTTGCTGACGGAGAAATATAAACAATGCTCAACTCATAATGCAACTGACCTTTGATTTGGTGAGTTTTGGTGTCTCCACATGTTCCATTTCAATCTTCTTTAGTAAATTCAACCCAAGGGGGCTAAGCTTCACAGCGGAACCCTAAGTTATTTAGCTTTTGCTTATTTAGGATTAGATTTTGACCATCATTATATTATTTTGGAGCTACAATAATAAATATGCCAAAATTAATATCTTATAAAGTTAGTCCTTAATGATTGTGTTTTTTACCGGATAACCAGCATGTGTTATAATGTTTAAAGATGTGCATCAGTCCATTGCGCAGAATGCAAATGTGATCTTCCCTGTGTGTTGGAGTCAGATAGGGTGCTGGTCAGTTCACGCCTTCACTGTTTTCTATTAGAGAGGATGTGCATTGCAGTTTGGAGAGTGAATTTGTTGAGCAGTATGAATGACTCAGTTTTAAAAGAATTATGTAAAAAATCACTATTGCAAAAGTACATGGATGTAACAGAGTTTAAAAGTGGAACTGAACCCCTTGAAAAATCATAACCCGTCCCCAGACAACATTTGAAAAATTCTACAAAGTGGGCGGTGCCAGTAGCCACGGAGGGGTGCGGTCAAGTGTGGAGGATGAGTGGAGGGGGGAACGTGGGGGTGTGTTTAGGAGGACAGTGACAGCTGCTTAATCTGACACTGAAACATGGACAGTGACCAAAGTGACGTTGGCAGTTTTGCAACTGATTGATCTGATCGACGTTCATTTGTTTTGAACGTTAGTCTATGTCAAGCATTACCACTAAGAGACCGGACCCATCCTGTCTTCCTCCCCCTCAGCAGCACCGGTCTCAGGCAGCGGTGACTCACCGCCCTGAGCCAGCGGATCTCCTCCGTCATCACCGGAGGTACAGGGAGGCTTTATGGAGCCCTGCAGCCCCGAGCCATATCAATTCGAGCCGCTGGCTCAGGGTGCTGAATCAGCGCTGCCCGAGGCCGGTGCTGCTGCTGAGGCAGAGGGAGACAGGATGGGTCCAGTCTCTCAGTGGTAATGCTAACATGACGTTCAAAGGAGTATTTTAGCTATGCTAACTAAGTGCTAATGTGATAATAATGGTAACCTGAAAAACGCAATCCAACTCCAAACTCGCCACGGGGCGAGTGTGTCTGAGAGATAGTTTTACACCCAAACCTACGGGGCGTGTCTGTGAGACCATGCCTGTGACGTAAAGATGTACCGCTCTCCATCAATCACAAAATTAAAATGCAGTAGCCACAGTTCAACCCTAAGAGGGCAGCACTAAGATGTTTTTAGACCAAAAAGTGTAGAACTAAACACGTTTACACGAAAAATATAAAAATAATCCCCAGAAACTGAAAGATTACATTGGTAAAGACCCAGTTATACAGTTTATTGGCAAAAAAAGTTGTTTTGGGGTTTAGTTACTCTTTAAGTACACAATGAAGATGTGATGGCATACAGGGTGATGTGGTAGCTGTACTGTACATTGAACATGATTGGATGCATGGGATGTGTTGTATATAGTAGAAAAAGTTTTGTTTTTGGTTATTTTGCTTAAGATCAATGTAATGGTAAATGGCATGCATCTGTAAAGTGCTTTTTCAGTCATAGGACAACAAAGCGCTTTCCACTACATTCAGTCTTTCACCCATTCACGCACACATTCACACTCTGGTGATGGTAAGCTACATTGTAGCCACTGCTGCCCTGGGGCATGCTAAAAGAAGTTAGGCTGTTGTACACAGGTGCCACCGGACCTTCTGACCAAAACCAGAATAAAAATTAGTTAATTGCATTGCTACATTTTTTGAAAAGGTAATATGGATTATTGTGTTGGAGAATAAATTATTTGTATCAATACATATATAACATAATAATGTTTTGGATTCTACATTTTAGACTGAAATGCACAATGTATGTACTGGATGAGTGAAATGAGGGTAAGATTTAATAAGCACTGGCATCGTCCTACTCATTTTCAAACTAAATATGAAAATTTTATTTTTAAGTTTGTTATTCCTTTTTTACTTCCTTATTTTTTATTTCGCTGCTGATGTTTGTTGTTTACATGTTCAAAATAAAAATGTCATCACATACAACCTTTTTTGTTATTCTTTACATTAATTTCTTTTCTACTCTTGTAATGTTTTATGGCATTAAAGAATGCTGATTTGACTTTGTGTAAGAGATATGATGCATTTTTGTTTTCCTATAAATTATATGAAATTAAATTCTGAAGAAAATTATAAATAAATTTGACCTTCGGACAATGTTTTGTCCTCTTCTTAAATAATGTCTGAAGTTTTTTTTGTTTTCTTGTTTTGTTTTTTGCTGTTGATCATTAAGTGAATTGCAGTAAGCAGCCTTTTAGTAGGGAGAAAAAAAGTACATCAGATTACTTTTTGTTAGATGTACTTTTTTCCTTTAGCAAAAACATATTAATAGACAAAAAACACCATCCCCTCTGCTGAAATCTGTACTCTGGTACATATGAGGCAGAAACGTGCGAGCGTCACAATTCTGAGTCTGCCGGACAACACGATAACACTGTTTCGTAATCATATGTTACCTTCTCCAGCAAAATATTTGTTTTTCTTTACCACATTTTTTATTAAAACACAAACTGGTGTAGATAGGTGAAGTTGTGCTAGATATTTTGGGATCTCTAGTAAATACAGTCATGGTTCAGAGAAAGTACATCGCCTTTAAATTCTAGGGTTTGATGTTTTTTTCCCGTTTCTCAGGTTTTTGGGTTGTCTGTGGTTGGTAGTTCTGTGCACTTGAAGATCAAGTTTAATCAGTCCAAGCACTGGCAAAGATTTGATCATTTATATGTTAAAACTCTGACAGTGATTAATAGTATGCTTTCTTTTACACATGACTGTAGATACTTTACTTCTTGGTTAATACCAAACATTAATTTTATCAGTCTTTTTAGATTTTGTTTAGATGCAGGTGCAGTTATTCATCGGTTAAAACTGAATCCAATCTCTGCCATAAACCTGTACATTCAGGAATGTTGAAAGCAGGACTTGACACAGTTTCTCTTGTGTATTTTGGTGTATTGTCTTCTTTCTCTCCCAGGTGAATGTCTTGTGACTGAGGTCATGTTGACCCTCTTTGTTCTGTTTGTTACTGAGATTTGGGCCTTTATCATTGTTTTCACAAATCACAAAAAGGGGCATTTAAGATTAAAGATATTGTTCTAAACGAGTTCTGTGAGTGTATGTTTACCCTATAAACACTAGTGCACAGTCTTTATGATTTGTTTGTGTAACTTCATGCTTTTAACTTTTGGCTTTTCAGCATGTGAAACTCAATATGTTTGATGCGAAGCTCCATTAAGTGTTACATCATTTTAGTTTTATTCATTGGTTCTGCCATATTCACATTGACAGTGACACGACTATCCTCTCCTCAAACTACTGGTTGTCTTTTACGGTTAGAATAACAAAATTGCCTGAGGCACTGCTCCATTTTGTAATGGCTGCCTGTTTTTAGCTCTTAAGTGACTTCAGACACCTTTATAACTCAGACATTTCATACACCATGTAGCAATGGATGTGTCACATTTTATTTGGTTCCTGATGTGTTTTATTCTTTTTTCCCCGCTGTAACACCACATAGAAGCTAACTGTATCAGCAGGCAATTTCTTTGTATCTGAAAACTAGTAAGTACTATTATAAATAGAAAGACATATACAGGTTTTTTGATAGATTGTAGTTTTTAATCAAGCAAAAAGTGAATGAGTTACAGTAACACCTTGATATATGCATTAAAGCAGATGTCTTTAACCTTCATCTTAAAACAAAGGGCATTATTGAACATGCTGTCTTTGATGTATTGATAGACTAAGCTGGTAGGTGTTCTTAGTTTTCATGCATTTCATAATAATACCAAAGCTCAAATTTTTTAGTGTTTGACCTGCAGAACATTGATCAGAACTGGTCAATAATAATTGGTTGATTAATTGCTGCATCAAAATTATCTCAAGAATGAGAAAAAACACATTTAAAAGTTGTAAAAATGTCCTTGTATGTAGTTTTCCCCACTTTTTTTCTGCTGTTAATATGAATTAAAAAAGTTCACCTCTGTCTGTTTCAGATCAGTGCATTGTGACAAGAACCTATCTTTTCCTACACAAGTTCTGGTTCTTTAGCACCATCTACTACTTTGGGAACTGGGCTTTTATTGGGGTAAGTTACGGAATTTTGAAAAATGTCTTCACTTTTAGAAGAGCAAGGCTTTGCTGTAACAGATGAGTCAGAAATGCTGTGTAGTTACTCTTTTAAACAAAGCAAGAAAATGTTATTTGTATGGCACATTTTCAGCAACAAGGCAATTCAAAGTGCTTTACATTATTAGAAGGAAAGTAAAACGACAAACGAGAACAAAAAAAGATTCACTACACTGCAGTGATAAAGTAGGGGGAAATGATGACTATACAACATATCAGAAACATTAAACATTTCCAGAAAATATTCTCCGGCAAACAGTGGCAGAAAAGTGCATTATTCAGTTTCTGTACAGAAAATAATGTTTGTTTTCCTTAATATTTCAGGCTTTCCTCATTGGCCTGGTGGTGTCATGCTGCAGAGGGAAGAAATCTGTGATCGAAGGAGAGGTGGAGGCCGATGACTCAGACTTAAGCGATGATGAATATGTGCACTGAAAAAACAACAACTTTTCACTTGTAGATATTGTAGTCATTAACTTAAAGGGACTAGAAAGTCTAAAAAAGAATTCCCCCACAAATAAATGAGTTGAAGGTTAACCTAACTGAATGTTTTGTTTTGGATTTTTCCCCGTTAGATTCCAGGCTTGTTTGAGTTGACTTGTTCCTCCCCTTTAATGAGACAGCTCAGACTGATCAAAGCGTCTTTCTCTGTCAATTTTATTGATAGCTCTGAGATTCTGGGAGTGTCCTGCTAATTAATCCTACCTTGAGAATTCACATATTGATAGTCTGACTCAAATTAGTAATTTTATCGGAGAAACACTGACATGAAAAATGTACTGTTCCAAAACTCAATGTTTAGGCCTCTGCTTAGCACAATAGATTTTTTTCACTTCCTTTAGGTACTCTTTCTAGTTCCCTTAAATTATTTATTTCTGAAAATATCTACACCTTGCATCGATACATATTTGAAGTCTACCAGTAGTTTTACTGAATAGCTGCTTGTTATAAAAACAGATTTCTAAGAGTCAACATTTATAACACTGTGAAAGGCTTGCTTTAAATTGCGTATAGTTTAGTGCTGTATTGTCTTCCATCTGCTGTTATATAGTGATGCATTCCTGCCCCTACAGACCAGCTTGATGTGTAAAATGTAAAGAACTAGTTACATCTGTAGTGTCTTCAGGGTTTTTATTTATATGGCTTCAACATGGATTTGCTCTCAGTGGAGTTGAGGAAAATGAGAAATTGGGAAGTGAAAGTATTTGGTTACGGATATTGTTTTTGTTTTGTTTTCTTTAAAAAAATACTTTTTGTCATTTTGGATTTTGCTTTGAAGTTAATCAGCTGCAGGCTTGTGATATAACTTTTAATGGCTGCTTTTAGCCATACACAGATTTATTTCCCTATACATGTATCTCAACTTAAGACCAAATATTTTAATTTTTGAAACAAAATGTTTGTGCCTCATGAATGTAAACTACAATGAAGGGCACATACATGTGTGTTTGTCCATGCTTAAATAGCCCTCTTTAAAAGTTAGCTTGAATCTTATGAGTTTTCTTGTTTTCAAATGCTTACCTGGCCACTTTTAGAGACAGTTACATAATGATTTTGGGGAAGCTATGTTATTATTCAATGGTACCTGTATTTGAAAAAATAAAACAATTTAAAGCATTTTTCATGTCTGTCAACGTTTATTTTTCACTGGTTTTCAGTGCAGTGTTTTCAGAATAAGATTTATTGCCAAATAACTTACATTACAAGGAATTTGTCGTGAATTAACGGTGCTGACATAGAAACAAGAAACAAACATAAGCATGAGAAATAAAACGTAGGCATAATAAACTTTTAACCATAAATAGAAGTCATGTACATATATACATATACATGTATATATTAGTATATTTATTACGTGTAGTGCATGAGGTAGTGTGCGGTTAAGCTTAAAGTGTCCAGTGAAGGGGGGGGGGGGCGTTGATGCAACGCATGTGACAGTTGTATAGACCATAAGTGTTAGAGTTTTTGGCTGTGTTCCAAAGCCTGATGGCAGAGGGGTAAAAACTGTCCTTGTGGCAGGAGGTTTTAATGGCTGCTTTTAGCCATACACAGATTTATTTCCCTATGCATTTATCTCAACTTAAGACCAAATATTTTAATTTTTGAAACAAAATGTTTGTGCCTCATGAATGTAAACTACAATGAAGGGCACATACATGTGTGTTTGTCCATGCTTAAATAGCCCTCTTTAAAAGTTAGCTTGAATCTTATGAGTTTTCTTGTTTTCAAATGCTTACCTGGCCACTTTTAGAGACAGTTGCATAATGATTTTGGGGAAGCTGTTATTATTCAATGGTACCTGTATTTGAAAAAATAAAACAATTTATAGCATTTTAGTAGTGCATGAGGTAGTGTGCGGTTAAGCTTAAAGGGGGGGGGGGGGGGGGCGTTGATGCAACGCATGTGACAGTTGTATGGACCATAAGTGTTAGAGTTTTTGGTTGTGTTCCAAAGCCTGATGGCAGAGGGGTAAAAACTGTCCTTGTGGCGGGAGGTTTTGGTCCTGATGGACCGCAGCCTTCGGTCAGAGGGGAGGCGTTCAAACAGTCTGTGACCGGGGTGAGAGTGGCCAGCAGCTATTTTCCTAGCTTTCTTCAAGGTCCTGGAGGAGTACAGTTCTTGAAGAGAAGGAAGGTTACAGCCGATCACTCTCTCTGCAGAGCAAATGATGCGTTGCAGTCTGCACCTGTCTCTGGCAGAGGCAGCAGTTTACCAGATGGTGATGGAGCAGGTGAGGATGGACTCTATGATGGCAGTGTAGAAGTGGACCAGCATTGTTTGTGGAAGCTGAAACTTCTTTAACTGCCTCAAGAAGTACGTCCTCTGCTGTGCCTTCTTGATAAGGGAGCTGATGTTCAGCTCCCACCTGAGGTCCTGGGAGATGATGGAGCCCAGGAAGCGGTAGGACTCTGTTTTTGTTAGAACAGAGGTCAGTCATGTTTTCAGTCCATGGAACCATTTTTTCCGTCATTCCTACTGAAAATAAATAAACTTGGTTGAGAATTGACAATTATAATTTGAAACCACATTTACATGTACTGCATATAACAAATGGAACGATCAGGTCAATGTGCCAGTTCGCACCCTTATTTAGACCAATTTATATATGATGGGTACAAACTGACACATGGTTGACTTAAGATGTCCCATAGCAGAGAGCTCCATTTCATACCCAAAAACATTAGACGACAAACTACCTACACTGAAAAAATGCAACATATGATTTAAAAGGGTTGCCGTTCATTTCTCCGTCTTGTCTTTCAGGTAGGAGAAGAAAAGATAATGACAAGATGTTGACTTTAATAAAGTATTACTCTACAGGCTGCTGACTAACAATATTTTGCCATTTGATTTTTAGCTTTTATTAGTGCTAAATTAAAGGGCGATTTCTCCCAATGAATCTAGATTGCATTTCAGTATTTGCAGTTCAAAATACTTTAAATGGTTCAGTTGGAACTAGATTATTTTACACCGAAGAGGAATTCTTTAAAGCAGTTTTCGAAGTATTGCTAAAATCTTTTTCTTCTTTCTAAGGACCTATTATGTGCTGTCTTGTGGTTTAGCAGCCATCTTGCAATCTGAAAGTTGTGGGTTTGACAGTCACAAAACTAGAGTACAAAAGTACAGCTCCAAAAACAGTTTCTGAAATGAGTTACCAAAAATATTCAACTTTTTCACAATTTTTTATTTTATTTTTGTGGTACTTGTAAATGTTCAAAATGTCTTATGCTGATTATCAGGATTTTGAGTACGAACTCTCATGGGTAAGCCACAGTCTTTTGGTTGTAATGTTTTAAAGGTAAATGAAAAAAAAGAGCTCTCTATGAATAAATATGCTTATGCTTCATTCCACGTGAAAAAATCATTGAGAAAAAAGACACGACCCTGCAACTGTGGAGCTACTTTGAACCTTTGTTTCTGGTAAGCACTGAATGTACGTAGTAAAAGAATAATCAAGAGATTACCCGCATATATTAAAGTGCAAGATGTAAATGTCAATCTACTTTCAAAAGGGGAAACCGATGACCAAATAGGCTTGGCCCTGCAACTATTGCTGCTCTGTAGTATCTAAATTGTCACTGAGTAATATAAAGGAAATAGTTTCTTTATATGTGCATCAAGTATTGGAGAGTGCATCAGTGTAGTGTGAGCCATATAATTTGGTTCAAAACTTTCAGAGTAAATAGGTCTGTAGTTTGAATTTTATTTAAAAACCTCCTATTTGGCTCATTTTTGAAGAAAAAAAGGTGGAAGTTCCTGCAGGTTGCATGAAAATTGTCCACTTTCCCAATCATCCATCATTTTTTGTCTGACCCTGTTATCAAGTCCGCCCCTAGATTCCTTTTCAAGTTTTTGTCTATCATATTCCTTATGGGATTTTTTCATGCGTCTCCCTGACAAATCAGTGATGGAGCTACATTTTAAAATCCCACTTTCACACCATTGAGATGCTAAATACCAAATTGCTGTCAGCCCAAAGCTTGGGTTTTGACATAAAAATGTAAAAACATGAAACCTTTTTGAGTCATTAATGCTTGTGGGCTGACAGTTATATACACCCATCCTTGGATTAGCATACACACTTACTACTCACTGCCTGCTTTAAATGGATTTGCATGTCCATTAGGGTTTGAGGTATGCCTACCTTGTAATTTGAGTTAAGCCATGATATTAAGTTCCACCTATGCATTTACCAATGAAGCAAATAAGCCTTGTGCCAAAAACAGGAGTTTCGGTAGTTTAACAGAGAGGATTTTATGATCAGATCAAAGGATTTCTGCTGTTCATAAACTACTTTACTTGTCTTACCTTATATTTAAAAGCCTGTCTTTCCTAAATTTCTTGTTTTACTCTTTCAATAAGCGTTGCACCTTTCTTGCAAAGAGAAATTTGAATATATTTTAATAAAAGAATGTCTGAATATGTAAATCTAATCCTGCTTTACCAGGAATTCATAGGAGGATGTGTTGATTGGGTATCAATATCAGATATGCAGACTTATATTTGATTTTTCAAAATCAATTTGTGCCTCTACCAATCTACAGGCATCAACTAGAAAGTAATAATTCATGTTGATGCAGCTAGGTCAGGTGTTTTATCGCTGCAGACATCTGGCTGTGGCACCAGGTAAAACTTTACAGGTGGTTAATTTGCAGGAATTTGAGTCAAAGGCACACATCTCCAAGCGACATTTCATATATATATATATATATATATATATATATATATATATATATATATATATATATATATATATATATATATATATGTGTGTGTGTAATATGTATGTAAAGTACAGTTTAGATGGGTTTTTCAACAAATTGTATTGGATGACTATAAGAGGGAGCACAGGTGGCGATGGTGGTCATTCCATAGGCACTGGGAAAGACCGGTGACAGACTCGACGCCCACATGGGACCATGGGAGGGTAGGCACGGGAAGGGGATGGAGGTGGCCGTAACCCGAGACGAGAGCCTCTCTGCGGCAAAGTTGGGGGACGTACAGCCGGTTAGGTGGGGTTTCTGGTGGGGCAGGCATCTGTAATTTGGGCAACCTGAACAGTGTTTCCCCTAGAAATTTTTGTGGCTGTGGTGCTACACCGGCGGACCGGGGGCGGGGTTGAGACCAACTGGGACTGTTGCACCGTGGATATGTATGCGAGGAGTTTTGACACTTACCTCAACTTAATGTCAACTTTTTATTATGAACACACCAATCTCACTTAACTGCAACACCAACAAAAATAA
Source organism: Valencia hispanica (assembly GCA_963556495.2). Taxonomy (NCBI): domain Eukaryota; kingdom Metazoa; phylum Chordata; class Actinopteri; order Cyprinodontiformes; family Valenciidae; genus Valencia; species Valencia hispanica. The sequence goes on from OY747711.1 coordinate 22,121,954, forward strand.
ATGCACATCTTCTCATCTTAAACAGCATGCAACTAAAATATATCTAAAAAATATAACAGAACTGTTGAAATTGTTAAAGTATCCGGGATGACCCTAGTGTTCTTTTACCTGACTGGAACTCACTTCCTCAGATGCCTTTCATTTTTTGAAAAAAATACAGGCTCATCTGAAATTGTAATCAGTGACACAATACAATGATAAAATGTGGCGCGAAAAGCGTTCGTTACTGTGGCAACATTGTTTAAGCTAGTGTCAACTTCACTAGTCTACTTTAGTGCTACGGCTAGGGTTGCCAACTCCCAGCAAATAAAATAAGGAACCCCTCCCCACCCTCCGATTCATGATGCTTAATCGACGTAATCAACTTTAATTTAATGCACGAGTAAAACAAATACACAGAAATAAATTATTTTTCTACAATAATTAAATATATTAAATGGTAAACCATTTTCTCCATCACCTGTTCAGCTCTGATGATTCAGTAAAGAACATCTCCTGGTTTCATCTTCATTTTTCCATCTCCCAACATATCCAAACCGATATCATGACCAGCAGCGTTTACGGCTGTGGCTCCAGCAAACATCAGATGATACTAGAAAGTCATATTAAATCAGTTCTAACTGGTTTTTAAACTTGCTGCTGTTGTTTAGCGCAACATCCGCTGGTTTCCTCTTTCTGCGCATAGTGGGCGATAAACAAGAGCGAGAGTTGGGACTTCCGACAGAGAAGCCAATCAGCTGATCATTGAACAGTTTAATGATTGAATGAGCAACAGGAGAGGGAGGATGAGAAAATGAGAGAAGAAAAGGCAGCTGCACAGCTTAAAGACACAGAATAACTCCACCTTTGTGCCTTTTTTTCATTGTAGCTGAAGTACGTTCCTTTTCACCTCAATACGGAATGCATAATATTTTCTCTGAATACGGGACGGTTCAGTTTTTTACGGGACGGTTGGCAACCCTAGCTACGGCCTTACCAGTCAATGGCTACGGGCAATTACTTAAAGTGCCCCTGGCATGAAATTCCCTGCGACATTTGGGCTCTTTTTAGTCATACTCTAAGTACCTTAATACTGTATCAAAGGATCGTTAGCCGTAGCTCAGCCTTGTTGTAGAATTGCAGCCCCTACTAGGAGGCCCTTCTTTTAGCATTAGCACAGAACGACCGAGTTTTGGTGGGCGGGGCCCAAGCCATGCGCCTCTATTGTCAATTAATTCTCTAACGTCCGGATCTGATAAAACATTGACAGACTTGCATTTGCGCACCACAAATTGCCCAAATTCCAATATTACCCTATGTATGAAATGTAATTAGGTTTAGGCCTAATTATATTGTGTGTTGAACAATAATCTGTTGACAAATTACAGGCCTAATAAAATATTTGATCATCCATCCACACATCCATCCGTCCTCATTACGTCTCTAGCTTCACCATGACAGTAATAGCTCAGATATCGGCTACTGTTATGGCGTTTTAATTTTATCCGGAATCTGACCTGGATGGCGAGGCACCTGAGGAGGAACCAGAAAGGTAGAGCTCGTCTTCCACAGGTGATCCAGACAGACGTGCTGTGCATGGAGGGAAGGGACTGCATGTGTGTGTGTATGTGTGTTCTTGCATTGCTATCCTATTTAGGACCTTTTCTGGCATATGTGTGTGTGTGTGTGTGTAGGTGTGGATGTGTGCGAGAGACGCGTGAGTGACAGAGACGAAAAGAGAGCAGAGAATGAATATACTGCGTGTTTTAGATAGCGTAAAAAAGAAAAACGAAACGCAATATGTTGATCGGTGTAAATTTTTTGTTTTGGTCGGTGCTGAATCTGTGGCGGTCGGAGTTTAATCTGTGCCGCACCACCACATTTCGTCATGTTTGGGAAACACTGGTATATAACAGCTGAAGGACATTATTGCTGAAATATAGGCTACTTACTTGTATAGGGATATTTCCTGGTTCACGGAGAGTTGGTATTGATCCTGATAAAGGTTTAAGACGATCTGCGAATCCTGTGCTGTATTGTCCCAAGTTAATAAAACATCCGTCAGAGAAATGTTTGCCACAAACGACCACGTGCTTCGGGAGTCGGTCGGGTACATTCCCTGCATAAATAAAGTCCATCCACAAGCTTTTCAGCGGCTCGGAAGAGGGGAGGACAGTGTCGATGTGGTCTGGACTCCATGCTGTCGGTTAGTTGTTTGCCTTTTACCGTGTATAGCTCTCATTGTTTAGGTTGTAATACGCGCCGTGGGGGGAGGGACTTGGAGAGTGTAGTTCAGAGAAGGGGTTAATTGGCTGGAACTCAGTTACAACATATGCCAAAATGTGAGGTCATATGCCGAACTGCAAAACAGCCCGTTTCTGAGTGCTAATTTCACTATGTAGGTAGACATACCTGGGGACAAAGGAAACCCTAATCAGTCGTTTTAACCCCTTAGGGGACATAGGCAGGCTGGGGAAACTAACAAATATGACCAAAAAACTCCAAAAATGCAAATTTCATGCCAGGGGCACTTTAAAAATGCAATCGTGAGCCCTGCTCCTCAATATCTTTAACGAAATGCCTGTTTAACTTGTAAAATCAAAAAGCAATTTAACCACAGCTACCTTCTCTCTTGTCCTTTTACACTTGTATGATGCGCTCGACCTTCACTTAACGAGACTGATGAGACTAAACGAGTGCGCCCCTCCCCGTGTCTCTTGGAACGCTTTGATCACAAGCAGATCTCTGACAGTAGAGAACTGCTCCTTGCTCACGAGGCGGCAGCGCAGGTTCAATTAAGAAATAATCACCTCGTCCCCGTAAAATAATTTATTTTAGCATTTTGTTGCCGTGGCTCTGGAAATGTAGCCGTGGCGTGGCGCCACAGCTAAGTCTATGTAGGGGAAACACTGCTGAATAGAGGCCTCCAACGGCCATTGTAGTGGAGCCAGAATTACATGAGTTGCAATGATGTTGTCGGGTTCGGCCCTGGGTGTGGTGGAAGAATGCTGTCGGGTGAGGGAATCTGCTTTCTAATTTTTGGAGCCTGGTCAATATGATATGTGGAAGTTGAATTGTTTAAAGAATAGAGCCCAACAGGCCTGACAGGGGTTTAGTTGTTTGGTCCGTTTGATGTGGATAAGGTTTTGATGGTCTGTCCAGATGGGAAAGGGCTCCGGTGTGCCGATGAGGAGGTGGTGCCATTCCTTCAATGCACATTTAATGGCTAATAACTCCCTGTCTCCCAATCCATTCCTTAAGCCCGCCACACACAAGAGTAATCTGTGGAGCAAAAAGTAATTCGAGGCTGTTTGCTAAGCAGATAGCTCGCTGTTATTTTTAAGATATTTTCATCTTGTGCCATAAATCCTTAAAAAGGCTGATAACCACAGAGGGCGGTAATGTAATTCTTGGCTGTTTTTTTTTTTTTTTTCAGTTTAATTTGTGGTTAATTTTCTGTGCATTCTGCCTCACGAGGGGGAGGCTTGTCAGAGGGTGTGCTGGGCTTATTGAGGTTAATCGCCATGTCATATTCCCTATGAGGTGGAAGAAAGGCTGCTCGGAGTTTAGGAAAAAACATCCGCCAGATCTCTGTGAGTAGGGGAATGTTGTCAGTGATTGTGCTCTGCGGTTTAGAAGCCATAGAAACCTCGTCCGAAGCAGGGAGCAGACCACAGAAGAGGCTGTTGGTTCCCCACTGTAAGATGCGACGGGAGGTCCAGGAGATATGCGGATCGTGGAGTTGGAACCACGGCAGCCCCAGGATGAGTGGAGTAGTGCGAGAAACCATCACCAGAAAATGAATGATCTCCTGATGTTTCCCGATCGTGATCCGGATGCCTGTGGTACAGTAGCGTATGGGCGAGGGTTGGAGAGGACGCCCATCGACAGAGGAGATTGAGACAGGATGAACCAATTTCTCCAGTGGGACGCGGAGACTGGAGACCAACGCAGATGAGATTAAGTTGTCGGCGGCCCTGGTGTCCAGAAGGGCCAAGCAGGAATTGACATGGTGAAACTGAACAGGAAAGGGAGTGATGACGAATGGCCTAACCCAGGCGAGGTTCTCCCCAGAATCCACCTTGCTTGATCTTTTCCCGGCCGGATTGGACAGGTGAAACGACAGTGTCCTTTTGCCCTGCAGTAGGCACAGAGTCCGTCACGATGGCGTCGTTCCTTCTCTTTCAGCTATAGGCGACTCAGCTGCATGGCTTCCTCCAGGAAAGTGGATTATCGGTAGGGGGCTGTAGAATGGGTCTCTACTGCATGGGGGAGGATGTGTTGACGTGGCGGCTGAGGGCGACCGGGTGAGGAGGTTTGGATCAGAATGCGACGGTCGATATCCAAGGCCAACTGAACGACGGTGTTCAGTGTCCGAGGTGACTCTTTTCCCACTATCTCATCACGGATGTAGTTGTCCAACCCCTACAGGAATGGGGTGCGCAGAGCAGAGTTTCCCCATGAGAGCTGGGCGGCGAGGGCATGGAAATCCAAAGTGTACTTATGGACATTGGCCGTCTTGGTGTCGAAGGTGCAGGAGTTGGACTTCTATCTCTATGTCGCTTGAAGGAGGAACAAAGGTGTTGCATAGTTCGGTGAAATAGCGGAAGTAGTCATTGGAGGTAGGTGACTGTTAATAATGGAGGGCGGCCGCCTACTCTTGAGCCTTGCCGGTGAGCAGGGACATGAGAAGGACCACCCGGAGCGCGGCGGTGGCATAGGTGGAGGGCTGACATTCAAAAAGCATGTCTAGTGCTGCTAACAGCCCGTCTGGTTTCCCATCCTCACCATTCCACCTGTAAGGCATGCAGAATTGGGGAGCAAAGCTGCTGTGGACCAGGCCAGCTAGACGAACGTGAGCCGTTGAAAGGGATTCCACCTTGGAGGCTGGAGAGCAAGGCAGGTCTGATCTGGCAAGACGTGAGGACGACTGAATTGACTGGAAACAACCTCGGCGAACGTGGTGAAGACGATGTCGAAGAAGTTCAGGGCTGGCGGAGCAGATGACTGAACAGGTGGAGGTGACCGAGGGATTCTTAAATACGGGTCACTGACCAGCGATTGAAGAGCGACACAGGTGGGCGTGAGTGGAGTTGATGATTTCCTGACAGTTCCTCCCACTAAGAAAGGCTCTCATCTTTATTTAGCTCATCCCACACCACAGGTTAGTGCTTTTAGCATGTTCTGTGGAAATGAATTGTGTCTCAGCCATTTGTTTATTTTCCTATTTATTTATTAAACTTGTGTTTTACACCATAACAAATGTTTCTTTGATTTCTGATATGATCTGATTTGAGAGTATGTTTGCCTTTAACACACAAAGTCAGCCTGGATCCTTTGCACTTCGCTAAATAGGTGATATCAGAGAAAAGAACATTATGTAGAAATATTGAAGCAACATGTCAAGACATCAGCCAGGAAGTTAAGAGTTAGGCTCTTCCAAATAAACAATGACCCTTTAAAATAGACTTCCAGAGATCAAAGTCAGTGTTTTGGAGTGGCTATCACAAGGCCATGATCACAGCCTCACTGACATTTTTTTGAGGAGAGTGAGTAACATCACCAATTATCCTATAAGAATATCCAAAAATGTTTGATACAAGCCATACACTTCAAACGTAATTCTAATTGAATTCTAAAGAAATGCCTGTGAACTTCTGAATTTGAAGAAAGTAAAAAACAGACTTTCTCCTAATATTTTGCCATTTAAAAAATATAAAACAATACTAAATTATAATAATTATGTTGGTAAACCTAACTGACCTAAAACAGGAAACATTTAGTCTGATTTGATGTCAGAGTTTACCGTGTATGTAAACTTATTTCAACTGTATATATTGCAGAAGTCGCTAATGGTTTTGCTGAAGTCGCTAATGGTTGCACTGTATAGATAATACAATGATGTTTCTCTGAGGGATGTCCAAATAAACAGTATATTCTTAACATTGCATTCAACAGTAGCCATATTAGATTTTGAAGTCAGGGTTCATGAGAAACCTCTAATTTTCCAAAATCATAACTTGAGCTTTACTCCTATTTATTTTTACATAAAACTCTGAGGTTCTAAACTTCAAATACAAATGGAACACACCAATAGAGTTATTTTTTTCAGATTTACAATACAAGTATTTGGGGGGTTTTCTATTGAAAAAAATGCTTTGTTTTATGTGACATCAGAAACCTTCTTAGTGCACACTACCTTTGTTCATAAATCTATAAATGACACATGTGAATTCACTTAATGAGTAGCAGTCCAGATTAGCAGCTTGCCTGCTCTTAAGCTAACACTACATGCACCTGTTTAAAGGAGTCATAACCTAGTATTATCTTGGATACCCACGCTCTATTATTATCTTTCAGGCCCTTCTAAAAAAGAAAAGTTGAAAAAAAAATAAACACAGAGCTCATCTGACCCTTATTTCTGAAGGCATTATTGTCTCGCGAGATCTGATGCGATACTTTGGCTGTCGTGGACGGGCATTGTAATAATGCAAATGAGGGACGCAATGATAGGTGGCAGGAAGGATAGGGGTAGACACCGCAGGTAACGCTTCAGCACATCTAACCCATATCTACTACTCCCGCTAGCATACAATAGCCACATTAGCAGTTAGCTGATGTTTGTTACACACAGCACCACAATAAAAACACAGCCTTACCATTTCGAATGCAGGCAAGTCTCTGATTGTAGGAATGGCCACTTTTTCCAAACGGAGCTTCGATGCCAACTTCGCCTGATATTGTCCCAAATTCGTAATGGATTCCAGCGAAAAAAAAAAACAGAAAAAATATTCCCATGATGATTCTGGCAGTCAACAACAGCGCAACTCACGTGTGCACTGCGTTTCTGGCAGAAATGGTTTTATCGGATTTAGCTGATTAAAATAAAAGGCTGACACAAATATGTCTTCTTCATGCATCATTGCGTGAAGAAACTTTCTGCATCTTTCAAGGTGGAGTTCGTACTTCGAATCGGTGATGTGTCGGTCGTGAACGAACCGGCTATAAGAGCTAACCCTTTGAAGTGAACGATGGGAGAAGGCTGGTGATTGGGAAACGTTTTTTTTTTTCAGTCCCCCCGCTTGTTTTGGTACATTTGGTAGACATCGTTTTGCATTAATTTTGGTAATAAATACACTTTAAGCAACAGAAAATCTGAGGAGCATAAAGAGCCAGATCTTTATGGTGAGTCAAGCCAAAAGAACTGGCTCTCCAAAAAGAGCTGGAATTCCCATCACTAGAATTCAGTAATGGCGGTGCTCGACTGAATATGAGGGAGAGATGAGCGATGGGGAGAAGGGAGAGAGGGCGGGCTTCCTGCAGCATAGGTAGGTCTGCGATGTCTATATATGGTATATCCTGCGCCGACTTGACGTCAAGTCGACCAGAAATTAAAACCACCTATTTGAGTGCGCGTGCACGTGGGCTGGTTGACGAACCCAGGGGTAAACAAACGCTTCACTTTTAAATATCGGCTTCCCGGGCAGTGTATAATCGTTAGGCAATCATAACATACATTTTTTCACATGGAAAAGTGAAAATTACAGGTCATGACTCCTTTAAAACAGTCCTGTTATCCATGTTCTCCCCGTGAAAAGGAACGCGGTTTTTCCCGTACTTCAGCTACAATGAAAAAAAAAGACACAAAGGTGGAGTTATTCTTTGTTTTTAAGCTGTGCAGCTGCCTTTTCTTCTCTCATTTTCTCATCCTCCCTCTCCTGTTGCTCATTCAATCATGAAACTGTTCAATGATCATCTGATCGGTTTTTCTGTCGGAAGTCCCAACTCTCGCTCTCGTTTGTTTATCGCCCACTTTGCGCAGAAAGAGAAAACCAGCGGATGTTGCGCTATACAACAGCAGCACGTTTAATAACCAGTTAGAACTGATTTAATATGACTTTCTAGTATCATCTGATGTTTGCTGGAGCCACAGCTGTAAAAACTGCTGGTCATGATATCACTTTGGATATGTGGTGAGATGGAAAAATAAAGATGAAACCAGGAGATGTTCTTTACTGAATCATCAGAGCTGAACAGGTGATGGAGAAACAGGTTTACCTTTTAGGTGACATGAATGAGTTGAAGGCATCTGAGGAAGAGAGCTCCAGTCAGGTAAAAGAACACTAGGGTCATCCCGGATACTTTAACTATGTCAACAGTTCTGTTATGTACCTTTTTTTAGATATATATTCAGTCCCAGTCGGTCTCAAACCCCCCCTCCCCGCCGGTGTAGCACCACAGCTACAAACATTTCTAGGGGAAACACTGAGAGCGGAACCCCAGGACTGGAACTAGGTACTGGACTAGGTAGGAGCACTGGGTGATCAATAATGGGCAAAAATCGTGGGATAAAAAAAACAAACAAAAAAAACAGTCCTGTTATCCAAGTCAGGTGGTACAATGGAAAGGCAATTTCTATCTGAAGTCTTTCAGACCCCCACATCTTGCCCACCTCTGCCCCTTGATCTCCAAAAATGTATTTGTTTAGTGCTCTATAGGTACACTTCAATAACTAGGGGCACCTTGACACAGAGATTGACAGCCTTGAAACTACTAGGTGTCAGCAGACTCTCTATGTTTTCCAAACTCTGAAGTTGTATTCCTCTAAAACATATGCGCTCTGATTGGAACCTCATGGGGTAGACTCCAACAGACTCCCTTGGCGGAGATTGTGGTGGTCTTGATTTTCCTGGAACGATACCAAAGCTGCACTCTGCTCCCTGATTATATTATCTAGTGCTCTGCACTGGTGCTGATCAAGTGACACAAATTGACTGTAAGACAGATTGCATTTTGAGCAGATGTTTGTTGTTGCTAAAGTAGCTGTCTAGATGGTTGTGCATGTTTACATTTGAAGGAATGCCTTCCATAGAAAGCCTTGAGTGTTTAAATCTGATTCTGAATCATTATTTCTGTCATAACATTTATGAAGTGAACCTGGAAATATTAGTTGGACTTCTGGGAATTGATCCATTTAAGTGGTTGTGTGATAAAAGAGGATCTCTCAGAGACACCTGAGTAGGTTTATTTGTATGTTCAAGCTACAAGCTGAAAGGACAGTGTTCTGACACCATATACAGGTCCTTCTAAAAAAAATTGCATATTGTGATAAAGTTCATTATTTTCCATAATGTAATGATAAAAATTAAATTTTCATATATTTTAGATTCATTGCACACCAACTGAAATATTTCAGGTCTTTTATTGTTTTAAAACTGATGATTTTGGCATATAGCTCATGAAAACCCAAAATTCCTATCTCAAAAAATTTGCATATCATGAAAAGGTTCTCTAAACGAGCTATTAACCTAATGATCTGAATCAACTAATTAACTCTAAACACCTGCAAAAGATTCCTGAGGCTTTTAAAAACTCCCAGCCTGGTTCATTACTCAAAACCCCAATCATGGGTAAGACTGCCGACCTGACTGCTGCCCAGAAGGCCATCATTGACACCCTCAAGCAAGAGGGTAAGACACAGAAAGACATTTCTGAACGAATAGGCTGTTCCCTGAGTGCTGTATCAAGGCACCTCAGTGGGAAGTCTGTGGGAAGGAAAAAGTGTGGCAGAAAACGCTGCACAACGAGAAGAGGTGACCGGACCCTGAGGAAGATTGTGGAGAAGGACCGATTCCAGACCTTGGGGGACCTGCGGAAGCAGTGGACTGAGTCTGGAGTAGAAACATCCAGAGCCACCGTGCACAGGCGTGTGCAGGAAATGGGCTACAAGCCACTTTTGAACCAGAAACAGCAGCAGAAGCGCCTGACCTGGGCTACAGAGAAGCAGCACTGGACTGTTGCTCAGTGGTCCAAAGTACTTTTTTCGGATGAAAGCAAATTTTGCATGTCATTCGGAAATCAAGGTGCCAGAGTCTGGAGGAAGACTGGGGAGAAGGAAATGCCAAAATGCCTGAAGTCCAGTGTCAAGTACCCACAGTCAGTGATTGTCTGGGGTGCCATGTCAGCTGCTGGTGTTGGTCCACTGTGTTTTATCAAGGGCAGGGTCAATGCAGCTAGCTATCAGGAGATTTTGGAGCACTTCATGCTTCCATCTGCTGAAAAGCTTTATGGAGATGAAGATTTCATTTTTCAGCACGACCTGGCACCTGCTCACAGTGCCAAAACCACTGGTAAATGGTTTACTGACCATGGTATTACTGTGCTCAATTGGCCTGCCAACTCTCCTGACCTGAACCCCATAGAAAATCTGTGGGATATTGTGAAGAGGAAGTTGAGAGACGCAAGACCCAACACTCTGGATGAGCTTAAGGCCGCTATTGAATCATCCTGGGCCTCCATAACACCTTTGCAGTGCCACAGGCTGATTGCCTCCATGCCACGCCGCATTGAAGCAGTCATTTCTGCAAAAGGATTCCCGACCAAGTATTGAGTGCATAACTGAACATAATTATTTGAAGGTTGACTTTTTTTGTATTAAAAACACTTTTCTTTTATTGGTCGGATGCAATATGCAAATTTTTAAGATAGGAATTTTGGGTTTTCATGAGCTATATGCCGAAATCGTCAGTTTTAAAACAATAAAAGACCTGAAATATTTCAGTTGGTGTGCAATGAATCTAAAATATATGAAAGTTTAATTTGTATCATTACATTATGGAAAATAATGAACTTTATGACAATATGCTAATTTTTTGAGAAGGACCTGTATAAAATTTGAGATGAAAATCTAAAAGCAAAATTAATTTCTAGAATTAAATCAGGAACTACTTATATAAACATAGACTAAAATTAATTTGGTTCTTCGTCTTAATGGCAAAATTTGTTTCACCACCACTTTTAGCAACATGTTACCGTCATGTTAAAAACACAGTATGCTTTTTGTTAATTCTAGTGTTTTATAAGTATTACCAGATTATACAATCATTCAAATCTAACATCTGAGATACAAGACATCACACCTCAGATTTTATCATTACATTATTGTATTATTCAAAAATCTAAATCATCCACCTGACAACTTGACCCTCTCCTCACAGTGTTAGCTTGTCTCCCCTCATTGGTTCCTCTCACAACCTCAATTATTCACACTTCCCTTAACTGTCGAATTGTGAATTCATCTCTGAAAACTGCTTTTGTTATACCAGTTCTCAAAAAGCAGAGCCCAATAACTTTGATAATATTAATTTAAATATCAAACCTTTGTTTTATTTCAAAAATGCCCAGGCTCCTCTAACACCTCACTAACCACAATTTCTATAAACAATTTCAGTCCGGTTTCAGCCCCCACCACAGTACAGAAACAGTTTTGTTAAAGATTGATGAGATTTTGATGGCAGCTTATTCTGGTCTCCCCACCATTCTCATCTTTCTTGATTTTAATGCATCATTTGATACTATTTCTCATAATATCCTTCTGATCAGATCAGCATTCATTGGCATTAGTTATACTCCCCTCACCTGTTTTACTTTATATTTTCAGTTTATCCAGTTCCCACTCTTTAAATTTGTTTACTGTTTCTCCAACTGTGACACAGGGTTCAGTATTAGTTCCACCTTTATTCATTATTTACATGCTCCCTCTTGGTCAAGTATTCCGGAAATATATCACTTTTCATTGTTACTCTAATAACTAGCTAGCTAGCTAGCTCTACATTTCATCCAATTCCTCCCTTCCACCTACTTCTCTTTTAGACTCGTATTGAGGTTATATTATGGTTCTCCTCTAATTTTCTCAAACCTAACATAATAAAACATAAGTTTCACCTATTGGCACAGCCTCCACTTTAACCAAGCATAACTATTTTTTTACATTTTTATGATAACTCCCCCATTCCGACTTCCCCTCAGCTAAAGAGCCTGGGTGTCATACTTGATGGTACTTTATCATTTCAGTCTCATATTAATTACATCACTCAGTCTGCATACTTTTACTTACAAAACATTAACCGACTTTGTTCCTTCCTTACTCCCCAAGCTGCCGCCATCCTTGTTCAGAGCCTCATCACCTCCCGATCGATTATTATTGGTACCTGTCCAGAGCCCAGGGGTTGGGGACCTCTGCTTCAGACATGTGCAGCTCGGAGCATAACTTATTTTCCCTCAAGAGAACACATTACCCCAGTTCTTCAACAGCTTAATTGGTTGCCCATAGAAGTTTAGAAAAGCTACATTTTTAATTTTCACATCCAAATCCTTGCCCCTTATTTTAACTCACTTTTTTGTACCTTTTTGTATTAGACCTGGCCATGCTGGATTGTTGTTGTCTTGTTTTTTAAAAGACAATAAAGCATTGTTCAAAACTAGAAAAGCACTCAGAGAGCGCAGACCTCCGTCAGGGCCACTCACCCCCACCCACCATCCTTATGTTGTTATCTAATTCTAACTTTCGGTACTTTTACAATAAAATGTCCTTTAATGAGACACATGGCTTTGTTTATGCTGTTGCTGTGCTCTTCCCGCAGAGAGGGGAGATTTGTGCGTGCACGATTAATTTACTGTGCATATGCTCACACCGTAGCGGGGCTGCTGTGCAAGGGGAGACACTTGTGAGCTCTCTGACATGGGAGACGAGTAGAAGGTTAGCACCGCTGGTCGGTGGGTGGATACGCGCTTCATATCGGATCAACCCCAAAATTTAATCCGTTGTTACTGCTCCCATTGCAGTCATTTCCTGAAAATTTGCTTTCTGGTCCACTGACTAAAAAAAAGCACTATACAAATGCGGGCCATTTATAATTTATTCTACTATCTTTTTGTGATCATTTGTGAGTAAATAATCCCAAAACTTTAGAAATTACTTTGCAGCCTATTCCAGACTATTAGAGCTCAATGTGTTTCTTTCTCATGTGTTCTTGCCTTTGTTTAGATCTGAAAATAATTTGTTCCTTTTTTTGAAAAAAAAAAAATAGTCTACTTCATGTCATGCAGGTTCTGTTTAAGTGATTTCATAATTCTACAGACCTGGAAGCAATCAAGCCAGGTGTGGCTACAGAAACTGAATGTAGCACTGTATATCCCTTTTACAACAGGGATAAATGGTCACTTCTTGGTGAACACTGCTGAGATTCTGAAGTAGATGAGAAGTGCTCATGCTTGGGATTTATTGGGTACTGAACTATGTCAAAAACTCGAATCTGGATATAAAGGCTGAAGAAGGTCCATCTTTTAAATATTGTTTCCTAAAGATTGAAACTTATAAAGCAATTAAAACTTTGGATGCCAACGAAATGAAACTGGCTACCATTTGGGCATTTGTCTAAAGAGATGGGTGAGATGGGTTTTATATAAAGGCAAATAGGATTGTCTAGAATACTATAGAGAATAAAACAGAAGAATAGAAAAATACCTAGAGGAATTACTGACCAGTGTAACTATTGTCCGGGGCCTCTGTTTCCATCCTCTATCTCACTGTTCTCCAGGAAAAGGGACTCAAATGTATTTTATAGTGCAAGCCAAGTACCTGCTGGGGACTCTAATGATTCACTCTATCAAGATTTCAAAACTTTTACTCTATTATAACACAGCAGTGGTTTGTAGGAAAAACAATCTTTTTTACTCTAAAACTACACATTTTTATACTTTCGTCATAGCTTTTATTGAGATAGAGGATTTTCATATGTGAGTGTTACCAAGTAAAAAAAAATTTGGTTGGCTCCCAAATCTGTTCCTCCTGTGCTTGAAGTCCTCAGATAGCTCCCTGATAAAGGAGCTGCTTGGCTCACCCCTCAGTCAGGCCTCAGGGGAGACAAGTGATGCACGATCAATGTGATTATGTTGATTCAGTGTTTGGAGGCACAAAGCAGCTTCACCTCTTTGCTCTTATGAGCCTGTGGGACCTGCCACTCTCCACTTGATGAAAATATGTCCAGCAGGCTTGTCAACATACCCATGCTCCATTTACAAACAGCTAAACAAATCTTGCTACTTTTGTAAAAACAAACCATTTGCAGGGGAAAACACATCTGTAAAAGTGACATATTGTAAAGAACATGAAAGTAAAAAACATAAAATTAATAAATGTCATCATTAGGCATAAACTGTTGCAAGGTTCTCACAGTTTGACAATCTTGCGTTTTTCTGTATCATGGTATTTTCCATCCATCATCTCTACCTGCTTGTCGTTGTCTACAGCAATCATTGGGTAAGAGGAGAGCTATACCCTGGACAACTTGCCAGTCCATCACAGGGTCAAGAGACACATAGGACAGACAATCATGCATCTACACAGTCAAACCTTTGGGTAATTTAGAGTATTCAATTAACCTCCACATTCATGTTTTTTAGACTGTTAGGTTAGATTAGAAGCCAGAAAACCCGGAGAGAACCCCCACATGCACTGGGAGAACATGCAAACATCATCCAGAAAGACCCACGGTTTAGGTTTTAACTCATGACCTTCTTGTTGCAAGGCAGCAGTGCGACCAACTCTGCCTCATTCCAGCCTGCATTATATTACATACATAAAATTTTTCAAAAATGGAAGTGTATAACATGATCAAAACTATTCTATTTAAACAGTAAGGCAACAATTGCTCCCACTGCTGTTAAAGTAATACAACATAGTGAGTGTTTCAGTTCTGTTAAAGCTTTCTATGTCTTTATTGAAATTTTGATTTTGACACATCACCCATTAAACACCCATTAAAGACCCAAATTGGTCTGTCTTTTAGACTGTGGAGAAGTTTAGGAGCCTTTTTTCAACCAGATCCACAGCAATGCACAACAGTACATAGGGAGAGGGAGAGGGAGAGCAATGTTCTATGCTCTATAAAGCATTGGGGCGGCTGTAGTTCAGTGGTAGAGTTGACGGCCTGCGACCAAGAAATCATGGATTCGATTCCAGCTTCCACCTGCTACATGTCGTTGTGTCCTTGGGCAAGACACTTCACCTACCCACCCACTGGTGTTGGCCAGAGGGGCCGTTGGCGCAATATGGCAGCCTCGCTTATGTCAGTCTGCTCCAGGGCAGCTGTGGCTATAATCATAGCTTGCCTCCACCAGTGTATGAATGTGAGAGTGAATGAATAATGGAGTTGTTGTTGTAAAGCGCTTTGAGGGTCTCGAAAAGCGCTATATAAATGCAAGCCATTATTATTATTAAAGCCAGAGTTCACTTCATTCATTCTGATTCTTTGTATGGCGTGGGTATGGCATCTCATTAAAAGGACTTTCACAGAAGACAGAAACGTTTTAAAACCCTAATACTGTTAACAAGCAAATCCACAGTCATCAGGTTAATAGACCAACATTTTTACTTTTTTAACTTAAAGAGTAACTAAACCCCAAAACAACTTTTTTTTGCTTCTAAACTGTATAAATGGGTCTTTACCAATGCAATCTTTCAGTTTCTGGGGATTTTTTTACATTTTCGTGTAAACTTGTTTAATTCTACACTTTTTGGTCTAAAAACGTCTTAGTGCTGCCCTCTTAGGGTTGAACTGTGGCTACTGCATTCAAATTTTCTTTACCTCACAGGCATTGACTGTGTCACAGCAGTCATGGTCTCACAGCCACGCCCCGTGGGTTTGGGTATAAAACTATCAGACATACTGGCTAGTGATGGGAATTCCAGCTCTTTTTGGAGAGCCATTTCTTTTGGCTGGGCTCACCATAAAGAGCCGGCTCTTTCGGCACCCAAGTGGCTCCTCAGATTTTCTGTTGCTTAAAGTGTATGTATCACCAAATTTAATGCAAAACAATGTGTACCAGATGTACCAAAACAAGGGGGGGGGGGGGGTGAAAACTTTTAAAAAATGTCTCCCAATGACGAGCCGGCTCCCATCGTTCACTTCAAAGAGTGAAGTTCGAGTGAAGAGCCGGTTCGTTCGCGACCGACACATCACTAATACCAGCCCCGTGGCGAGTTTGGAGTTGGAGGTTGGATTGCGTTTTTCAGGTTACCATTATTATCACATTAGCACTTAGTTAGCATAGCTAACATACTGTTTTGAACGTTACCCTATGGGTTAGGGGTAACGTTAGCCTATGCTAGCACTACCATTCAGAGAGTGGACCCATCCTGTCTCTCTCTCCCTCAGCAGCAGCGCCGGCCTCGGACAGCGCTGACTCAGCACCCCGAGCCAGCGGCTCGAATTGATATGGCTCGCGGCCGCTGGGCTCCATAAAGCCTCCGTCTACTCCTCTATCTCCGGTGATGACAGAGGAGATCCGCTGGCTCAGGGCGCCGAGCCAGCGCCGCCCAACCCGGTGCTGCTGAGGCAGAGGAAGACAGGAGGAGTCCAGTCTCTGAGTGGTAATGCTAACATAGGCTAACGTTCAAAACAGATGAATGTTCATCAGATCGATCAGTCGCAAAACTGCCAACGTCGCTTTGGTCACTCTTCATGTTTCCGTGTCACATAAAGCGAGCTGTCACTGTCCACCCCCACGTTCCCCCCTCCGCTCATCCACCACACTTGGCCATACCCCTCCCTTCTTCCTGGCACCGCCCACTTTGTAGAATTTTTCAAATGTTGTCTGGGGGCGGGGTTATGGTTTTTCAGGGGGTTCAGTTACACTTTAAAGGTATTAGTAGAAAAATAACTGTGTCTTGGTTTCTTATGGTTTTTTCTTCCCTCCATTTTATGTGTGTAAATGAAACAGAATAAATAAAAATAGAGGACAATACATTTGCTGAAAAAATTTCAATAGTATGTGAATAATTTTTCTGATGAGGCTATACAGTGTTCTGTAACAACCTTTATTAGTGAAATGTATTCAATATGAAAAAAAACTTCAAATCAGGAACCTTTATAGCAAATTTGCAATAAAAGCTGAAAGCCTTTTAAAGGCATACTCCGCAACTTTTATGATATTTCCTCTCTGTCGCCCTCTTCAGGGTTGCCACGCAACATCACTGTTGTAAAATCAAATCTCTCTATCACTCATAAGAGGCATGTTACAGTGGCTGCTTTCCAAATCGCTTGCCCAAACAACAAACAAGCGCCGTTTCAGTTCGCAATTCAACTGTAACAATGAGTGAAGATGAGCGATGAGTGACTTATATACTGAAATACAGCGACTACGCCGGAGTTTGCAGCTTTATAGAACCGAGTCTTACTGGTTAGCATCAGATTAGCCCCTAGATGACTAACAGAGATCGACTCAGTTGCGTAATTGACATTACTTCTGTAAGGCATACCGTGCAAACTATGTACATCCACCTCCACACATTGAATAAATAGCTTTCTCAGGACTTTATAACAACATCATGCTAGACCAAACACTATAACCCCGGTGAAATCATTGATTACTTACCTATCCATTAGCAGCACGCCTAACTCGGTGTCCGTAGTACATGACGTTCGTTCCAAAAGAACTCTCCAACGAGGAAAAGCCGGCCCAATATTTACTCTGGTCTTTGCTCTCTATTTCTCTCTCTATCACTTTCTCTTTTTCTTTTTCTAGCTTCTTCTGATATGGGAATTCTCGGTCTCTTTGGTGGATCAGCCATATCTACAGTCTCTAAACAGAGAGGCTGTATGACTCTGCCGTAAAGCAGAACTCAGTCGGTACTTCCGGCAGCGGAGCGCTGCTCAAAAGTTCTATAGTGCAGAAAAAAGCCAAGGACCCCTGTAAGGTGGTCATAACTCTAAAAATGAACATAATTGATGATAAAATTCCACCATAACTTTTGAAAAAAATATTATATTAAGGTGTAAAAGTTGCAGAATGCTGCTATAATAACTCCTTTTATAACTGCAGGAAATAGGAAATAGTTGTGCAATGCAACCTTGAAATAGTAGTATTGGGGGAAGGCAACACATTTGAGAATTTTCTTTCTTGGGGCTTTAAGATCTGTACAAATTTGGGAATCTATGATTAAATTGTAAAGGTTCATGAACACTTGAATGAAAAAAAAAGCAAAGAGTTTTACAAAAAATGTAATCTTTGCTGTGTGGCAAGTAAAACTCAGCGCATGTTAAAATAGAATAAATGGGAAAACATTAAAATATGCCTTTATTTTTCCATTTAAACACCATCTGTCCTTTCTTTTAAAAATGCTTTTTATTAGAACCTAGCAAAAATATGTTTACCTTTCAAACTGCTCTAAATTTTGTGTTCTACCAACCTCAAACTTGTACAGTGGCTTGCAAAAGTATTCGCCCCCCTTGAACTTTTCCACATTTTGTCACATTACAGCCACAAACATGAATCAATTTTATTGGAATTCCACGTGAAAGGCCAATACAAAGTGATGTACACGTGAGAAGTGGAACGAAAATCATACATGATTCCGAACATTTTTTACAAATAAAAAACTGAAAAGTGGGGTGTGCGTAATTATTCAGCCCCTGAGTCAATACTTTGTAGAACCACCTTTTGCTGCAATTACAGCTGCCAGTCTTTTAGGGTATGTCTCTACCAGCTTTGCACATCTAGAGACTGAAATTCTTGCCCATTCTTCTTTGCAAAACAGCTCCAGCTCAGTCAGATTAGATGGACAGCGTTTGTGAACAGCAGTTTTCAGATCTTGCCACAGATTCTCGATTGGATTTAGATCTGGACTTTGACTGGGCCATTCTAACACATGGATATGTTTTGTTTTAAACCATTCCATTGTCGCCCTGGCTTTATGTTTAGAGTCGTTGTCCTGCTGGAAGGGGAACCTCCGCCCCAGTCTCAAGTCTTTTGCAGACTCCAAGAGGTTTTCTTCCAAGATTGCCCTGTATTTGGCTCCATCCATCTTCCCATCAACTCTGACCAGCTTCCCTGTCCCTGCCGAAGAGAAGCACCCCCAGAGCATGATCCTGCCACCACCATATTTGACAGTGGAGATGGTGTTTTCAGAGTGATGTGCAGTGTTAGTTTTCCACCACACATAGCGTTTTGCATTTTGGCCAAAAAGTTTGATTTTGGTCTCATCTGACCAGAGCACCTTCTTCCACATGTTTGCTGTGTCCCCCACATGGCTTGTGGCAAACTGCAAACGGGACTTCTTATGGTTTTCTTTTAACAATGGCACCCCACAAATCTGGCCTATACAACAAGAAGAAAGCCATTGTTGAATGAAATGCATTAGACTGCTTAAATTTTACCAATTAAAAAAGTGCTCAGTTCAGATGACACCAAATTGTGAATTTTTAGTCAAATGCAAAACACTATGTGTGACAGAGAACAATAGACTAAGACACCCTGATCCTATCTATCCCACTCTAAAACATGGTTTTGACAGCATTATGCCGTCAGGCATACGACACAGCTAATCAGGCTCTACATGTGGTCCCAACCTCTTGCCATGTACTGCAACAAATAAAAGTTGAACAAACTTAAAAAAGTTGTTAGGTGGGAGTTAGTAGGAGCATGTAGATATTAAATAAGTGGGGCCCAAGGATGAAGCCCTGGGGCACCCCACGTGTGATTTCTGTTCGTTATAATGAAAAGTTTCCTATTGAAACAAAGAAGCCCCTGTTCTTTAGATAAGACTCAAACCAGCCAAGTACTGTACCATATAGTCCAACCCAGCTCTCCAGTCGTTCCAATAGTACATCATGATCAACAGTGTCAAATGCTGAACTGAGGTCCAAAAGTACCAGCAGTGTGGTTCTACTACAGTCTGTATTTATGCTGTTGAGCGGATGAGCATGGAAACCAGACTGAAAAACATAAAAACTGTTGGTCATTGTCAGAAAGCTATTTAACTGCTGAAACACAGCTTTTTCAATAATCTTACTGATGAATGAAAGATTGGAGATTGGCTTGTAGTTCTGCATTAAGGTGTTGTCCAGTTTGGTCTTCTTTAGAAGTGGTTTGATAACTGCTGTTTTTAAAACTTGGGGGAAGACACCTGACAGGAGGGATGAGTTAACTATTTGAATCAGATCAGACCCAATGACAGGGAGAACTTTCTGAAGGAAAGCTGTGGGTAGGATATCAAGACAGCAAGATAAGGAGCTTAATTGGTTAATGATTTCCTCAAGGTTTTTTTTTGGTTTAATTAATGGAATTCTGACATTTTCTCTACATTGGTGTTGATTGGGTATAACATTTGTAGTGGGTTCGGTACTGAAGTACAGACTGACAGTCTAACTGTTAGAATTTTTTCGGTGAAAAAGCTGGCAAATTCATTGTAGGCCCTGGTAGAATTTAGTTCAGGGGCTACTGTCATTGGAGGATTAGTTAGTCTTTCCACTCTTGCAAACAGAGTCCGTGCATTATTTATGTTTCTGTTAGTGATTTCAGAGAAGAACGATTCTCTTACATCTTTTAAAGTTAACTGATATTTGTTAAGTCTCTCTTTGTAGATCTCACAGTGAACCTGGAGTCAAGTTTTTCCCCATTTTCTCTTGACTCGTCGACACTCCTTTTTTTCACTACGTACCAGTGGATTACTTGCCCACGGAGACTTCTTTCTACCTGAGACTACTTTCACTTTAGTAGGAGCAATGGAATCAAGGATGTCTGAAATTTTCACGAGGAAATTTTCTATCAGCTTGTTTACTGAGTTGGAGTTGGGAGATGAGGGGGATGTGGTGGAAGGGTAAATACGTTTAAAGGTTTCAACTGAATTATTCCAGAGAAAACGCTTTTTTACACTGGTCTCACTGTGGCTAGATAGTTTAGATAGCTTTTAGATAGCTTTTACAATGGAAACAGACAAAAAGGCGGATCGGAAGGCATAAGATTACATTGATCCATCCATTCATCCATCCGTCCGTCTGTCCATCCATCCATCCAGACAGACAGACATACAGACAGACAGAGTAGACCGCTCCTACTGAGCCTGGTTCTATTGGAGGTTTCTTCCTGTTGAAGTGGAGTTTTTCCTCTCCACCGTCGGTACATGCTTGCTCAGTATGAGGGATTGCTGAAAGATTGCTGTGGTTGGAAAGTCTGCATCAACGGGGCCCAACCTCACGCCAATCACTGACGCAATCTGCTGGGATTCCTTAAATAGGAAACTTTTTAACTGATTGGAATGTTTGTATAAATGTATTGAAATGACTTCTTGTTAAGTGCCTTGAGATGACATCTGTTGTGAATTGGCGCTATATAAATGAACTGAATTAAACTGAATTGAATTAATAGAATAGATGAATAAAGAAAATAAGATCGACCTTCTTTGTACAGTGTTTTGGTGTAGACTCTTCCCAAAACTCCCGTTTTTTGTTTTTGTGAAGGTTTCCCAAAAATATATAAGGAAGAAGTAGGAGGTGTACATCTTTCTATCTATTTTATATATATTTATTATATATATATATATATATATATATATATATATATATAAATCTTGGTTTTAGACTTGATAGTGATTTTAAACTTGACAGCCAAATCAACGCCACAGTCAAATCAAGTTTTTATCACCTAAGGAAATTGGCAAAGGTGAAACCTTTCCTTTCCAGGCAGCAGTTAGAAACCATAATCCATGCCTTTATTTCGTTATGGCTGGATTACTGTAACTCCCTTTATTTTGGACTCAGTCAGTCCTTACTCGCACGTCTGCAGCTGGTTCAGAACGCCGCTGCACGGTTTTTGACAGGAACCCGGAAGAGAGAGCACATCACTCCCGTCTTGCCTCCCTCCACTGGCTACCTGTGCATTTTAGAGTCCATTTTAAAATCCTCATTTTTACTTTTAAGGTTTTAAATGGTCTTTCCCCTCCTTATTTAACTCAGCTACTCCACCGCTACACTCCCTCCCGGTCCCTCCGGTCGGCTGACCAGCTGCTCCTGGTCGTCCCGGTTCAGGGGGGAAAGGGCCTTCTCTGTTTGTGCACCCAAGTTATGGAATGCCTTTCCTTTAACCATTCGCAAGGCTTCCTCATTGCCAATTTTTGAAACTCTTCTTAAAACTCACTTCTACACTTTGGCCTTCAACCCAAACTGAGAATTGATCTTATTTGCTCTTATCTTGTCTTATCTCCTAATTGTCCTATTTTAATATAGTTTTATTGGCGTAAGATCTTTTTTCCCCTAGTATATTCTTTCTATTACATTGTGACTATTATTTATGTCTTGGTTGATGCTTTGTTGTCCTTGGTGTACAGCACTTTGTTCAGCTGCTGTTGATGTGATAGCGCTTTATAAATACAATGATGATGATGATGATGATTTTATATATATATATATATATATATATATATATATATATATATATATATATATTAGCTTATATAACACTTATATCTATTATATTTATTGTCTATACTTATAGTGTATATATTAATCAGGTATTAAAATGGTTGAGTAGGACTTTCTGCTTCTCTATTTTATAGCACTGTGTGATGTGCGGCCCCACGGCTCATCAGCATAAACAGGCAGTAGTGGTCAATGCGGTGTCTACTCTTTAAATTTGTCTATGGTAGGGGTGCACCGATCCAATATTAGGATCGGATATCGGCCGCGATACTGACAAAATAGCTGGATCGGCGATCGGAAAAATGTACAGATCCAATAGCCGATCCAGATTTTTACTTTTTTTTTTGTCGCAGCAGAACGTATTTAATACATCAGCTTCACGTGTGTCGCATGCTAGAAGCAACATTGAGCAAGCCAGAGGGTCGGCTGTGTGGAGATATTTCACGCTTGCCACTCCAACTAGTTCGACGGGTGTTTGCAATGTCTGCAAAGTAAATGTTTCGAGCGGAGGTGGTATTACTGCAAAGTACAACACTACCACTTTAATCAAGCACATCCAGAAACACTATGCTAAGGAGCACGCTGAATTCCTGCATTTCAGCAAAACAAAAGGTCAAAAAGGAAAAAAGAAGTCTTAGTTATGTTTAGTTAGTAAAGTCTGGTACATTTAGTCTCTTCCAGTAAGGTATAAGGTGGAGGGTATACAGTTTATTAATAATTCAACAATAGTATCGGATCGGTATCGGGTGTCGACAGATACACAAAGCCCAGGCATCAGTATCAGGACTGAAAAAGTGGGATCGGTGCACCCCTAGTCTATGGGCCAGCCAAGAAACATAGTCTCTCCAGCATGTCCTCGGTCTTCCTCTGGGTCTCCTCCCAATGGGATGTCCCCAGAATACCTCACCAGGGAGATGTCCAGGAGGCATCCTAACTAAATGCCCGAGCCACCTCAACTGGCTCCTCTTGATGTGGAGGAGAAGCAGCTCTACTCCGAGTCCCTCCTAAATTACTAACTTTCTTACCCTACCCCTCTAAGGGAGAATCCAGACACCCTGTAGAGGAAACTCATTTTGGTGAGTACTTGCGATCCCGTTCCTTCAGTCACTACCCTGAGCTCCTGACTATAAATGAGGGTGGAAATGCACATTGACCGGTAAATCGACAGTGGAGGAGTGTAGGTATCTGATTGGAAAATCTCATCTTGACATCTCTCTTCATTGAGATTGCCTCTGGAGTTGAGTCTTTTTTTTCCAGTGAAGGAGATGCTGCCACACAACATCTTGCTGTCTCCACCATAATCTGTCTGACATTGGCTGAGAGGACCTGGCACATTTGTCACTTGGGCAGTTTACATACTCATCTCTGCTGCTCAAACCACAAATGCATTTCACTTACAAATGTGGCACCATTTAAGTGAAATAATAGGGTTTTCAGTGGGATAAAAATCTTTGCCAAGAAGCATTATTATTACAAAAAATATGTATTCTACCAAACATAAATTTCCATAATATTTATTGTAAGCTTACATTGATTTGCAAATCATTGTGATATTTATTTAAATATTCAACAGTTGAACAACTTTTTGATCTGTTAAATAAGAAGGTAAATTTCAAATCTTGTTTTGTGATTGCTTTGGTTTAGATGTAGATTACATTTACTGATTTAGAGTTTTCTGGTAAAAACAGCTTCTTCCAAATCAAGCACCAGCTTGGTTACAGGTTTGGAAATGTGTTAATTTGACAACAAACGGTTACCCAATCAAATTTTTACATGATGTTTTCCTGCACAGGCTTGCGAATATGTGTTTTGATCAAATCTTATACTGAGACTTGAAGTTACCACTTATCTGAGATATTCTTTAGCATTAAAATATTCATCCCGAGGAGGCGGGAAAATGTCCATATTCAAGGCACTCTTTAAGGTTTATTTAAGATAAAAAAGAAAGGAGAAATCATCTAGGAAAGCCAATAACAGTTGTGTATATATAATTAACCCAATTATGTCTTGTAGAGTAAATTAAAATGCACTGTAAATTTAGACACTATTGTGTTGAAAGAGCTTTGTATTTCATCATTTTAAATAGTGTGCAAACAACTTCAGAGGACTCCAGAGTCCTCAATCCAGTCCACCAGGGATCATTATCTGTTTCGTCTTTTCTCTTTTGTCCTTGTTCTTCACTGAAAATGAAGTCACACCTCCTCCTCCCACTTCTTTAGGCACTTCCTCTTCTCCTGTTTGGTGGACCCCCATGTCCCAGATGGAGAGGCGAGCACATGCGTGCTGCTCTCATTGTCATACTGCACAGACCAGCAGACAGAACAAACAAGATTTTCCCTCAGCTCTGGCAGCTTCCTCCCATTAGTGCTCTGTGTGGACCTGTCTGTCTGAGGAAGCTGATCTTATCACCAGAACCCTCAGGAGGCACATAAACATATTAGGAGTTTAAATGTTTCCCAGCCAAATATGGAAATTGAACATAGTTGGTGGATTGATGAGAGGACTCAGAAAACAGTATAGAGCAAACCTTTTGCTGCAAAGGAAAGTTTTAAGCCATTGATTCATCCTGGGATAAAAGTCAATAAAGCAGATGCCTTATAGGGCACTCTTGAGGACTTCTTGAATTGTACCATCTGTTCTAATTTAAACAGAAGCTAATTTAGTTTTTAAAGACTGACTTTTTACAACAGTGGAGTATTTTTTATCACAATTATTCTTTAAGGAATAGTTCTATATTTTTGAAGCAAGATTCCAGTAATAGGTTAGAAGCACTTAATAGCTCACCTGCAGTAGCTAACTTTGGCCATAGGTATGGGGGAATTTTACTGCCATTATTCAAGAGCATACATTTACAATTTGAGTGCAGGATTATTTCTCTTTGCTCTCAAAACCTGTAATGCTTGCTCTCAAAACTTCTGCTCTCTTTCAAATATTTGGTGTTCTCCCTCAAACCTATTTTTTCGCGCTCAGATTTTATGCTTCTTGCTCACAGATTTTCTCCTCCTGCGCAAACTGTCTCTCTGCACAGATCAAAACTGCGCACGCGAACCTCC
Source organism: Valencia hispanica (assembly GCA_963556495.2). NCBI lineage: Eukaryota > Metazoa > Chordata > Actinopteri > Cyprinodontiformes > Valenciidae > Valencia > Valencia hispanica. The sequence goes on from OY747711.1 coordinate 22,147,023, forward strand.
CCTCTCTGGTCGCAGATTCTATGTGCTCTCTCACAGATTGAGGAGTACCGTCGCCTAGCAACCCTTTCAGCCAATAGAATGACAGTGCTCCTGGATGTGGAGACAAGGTGCTTTATGGAACGTTTGTTTTGCTCAGGTGGATTAGCCTGTGCGGCTACAGGTTCCTGCAACTGCCATTACTGCGCTGCCAGAGAGAAACAACAACGTACGATTGGGGACCAATTTTGCAACATTGTTGCAACTTTGACTTGGTGCGGTTCGTGTTTACGTTGCACTTTTGACAAACAAACTAAACCTTTTACGTGTTGTATTTACCCCTTGGCTGTGGTGACGCTGTAGCAAGAATTGCCGAAAGAAAGTCCCAAAAAAAGACAAACAGGAAATGGTTGCATGATGTCAGTCATTCCGTATTGGTCCAGCAGCAGATGTGGTGAAACTCCTGGAAAAAAAGAGACTTAGCTCTGCATACACAGATGGATTGAGCTTGTCTACTTGTTGTTGTAGTGGTCGTAATATATTATATTTACATCGTTCATCGACCAAACCTCGATGAAGCACCGGACTTCCTCCCGACTCCACGTTAGACCACGATTCGTTGTTGGCGCTATTTCTAATGAGTTACAACACAGAAACGGTGCCTCACAAAGAGCAAAGCGCAGCGTGCTATGGCTTTCTACATAAAACAAAAAGGGCTTTTATCAGGAAGTTGGACCGAACCGAGGCTGTTTGGTATTCACACGTGAAGTGAATCGCACCAGAGTCCGTTTGAAAGCGGACCGAGACCACCTCAAAATGTGGATCTGGGTCTGGTTCGTTAGTACGGATCAAATCCTATTAGTCTGCATTCACACCAGCTCAAACGAACCGTACTAGCAAAGGAACCGTACTTGCGGTGCCTTGGGGGGGTTGCACTGGCGGACATGGGTTACTGGCCTGGTGGCCGTGCTGTGCCTGGGGTGGGCCTGGGGATTCGGGGCTCGGGGGCGCCGCGCCCCCTAGCTGTGGTCCTGGCTGGGGGTCGGCCGGCGCGGGGTCTCTGTTGGCTGTGGGGGTTGTGGCCGGCCGGTGGCCGGCATGTGCAGCCGCCTCTCTTTTTTTCTCTGGGCCAATTGTCATCGCCAGTCCCTGTATGGCGTCTCGCCTTGTTTGCTGGTTGGGGTGCCTGGCTGCTGGTCGCGGCAGCTGGGTGGCGTTTCTGGGCCGGATCAGTCCTTTTTTGCACTGGACTTGGCTCCTGGGTCTTGGTCTTTGTGTGGGGCGCAGGGGTTGGGCATTTGGCCGGGGTCGGTCGGACTTGCGGGTGGACTGGCCGGGTGGTGGGCGTGCAGGGCAGGTGGGTGGGGCGCTGGGTTTGGTCTCCAGCCGGGCCGTTGAGCAACAGTGGTCGCTCCACAAAGAACTCAACCTGGGTGTCTAGTGTCTTTTGTGTTTTGAGAGTAGAGCGAATGTCAGGGTGGGTTTAGTTCCCCTTCTGGGATGGGGCTGGGGGGACTGCCTTGGGGTCCGTGGGGCTTTGTGGTGCTGTGGCCGTGGGCCCCGGGTCGGACGTGCCATGGCCTCCCTCCCCTGGTGGATCCCGGTGAACAGCGGTGCCTATTGGGGTCAGTGGGGGAGCTGGCTCCCTGGGAAGACATTTTGTCTCCCAGTCCTTCCCTCCCCATCCCTGGACACCTCTGTCCACCCGCTCCATCACTTTACCACTCATATAGGGTCTTGGGGTATGGGCACATCACTGGGGTGCGAGGAGGGGCTTCCCTCCTCGCTGTCCCGTGGTGTCCTGGGTCCCAATTTTAATATACAACTTAGACACTCCCACTTATAACATTTTCACACGACACATATGTAGGGACTTTGGGGTGGGCACACTTTTCGGCATCCAGAGGGGGAGCGGTACAATCAGCTTCACCTCTGGTGCCGGTGCTCACTGTTAAACCACATATAGACACTGAGGGCTCGGGGTGGGGGTTGGGGGATGTGTGGCTGCCTCCCCCACATCCCACCCCTCTGTTTTAAATGCACATTATAACAATACGCATCAACACCATACTCGAGCGGGAGGATGGAGGCTAGGGGTCTTTTCCCACCCCTGTTCACTACGGGCCATCAGGGGTTGGGGTCCGGAGGAGGACAGGCGGTCTGGTCGGGGTCCTGGGCTGTCGGGCTGCTTTGCCACTGTGGGGCCCTTGGCGGTCTGCTTGTCTCCATCCTAGAAGGTAGGGGGTCCACCTCCCGGGTCCGGGGGCTGGTGGCTCTGCTGGGGCGTCAGTACCTGGACCTGGGAGCATAAAGTGTGCATGGGGTGTGTGAGTGAGGGTACAGCGTCATTTTTTTGGAACCGTACTTGAGTTCAATTTAATTGAACCAAATGCTGCAGGTGTAAAACCACCCTCAGTTTTACTGTGACCAAGGACGGCACCAAGAAAAATATCAATCTTGAGTGTAAGATTGCAAAGGTGAGCAATGATATTCATCTTATATATATATAAATGCTTTGATGTCTTTTGAAGTATATTTAAAGCTTTAAATGTCAACTTTACATTAGAAATGGCCACATATGTGCATTGTTAGCTTAGCATGGAGCCGTTAGCTCAAGGGGCTCCGCATTCTCGTTAACAAGCATTGACTTGTATCCACAAGTGCTTCATAAAACCATTCTAACCAGGAGTGAAATTACTCTAAAGTAGCAAAGCTTACCTAAACCCTAGTTATAAAACTAGTACTAATTTAACTGGTCTATTGCTCAAAAACATTATCATACTGGATTGTTTTGTTTCTCCAGTACCTTCTACCAGTACTTTTTACATCTTTAGCTTACATTTTTAAAAGACTAATAATAATGATAACCATGATGCAATTGGATACAATAATCATGACAGGGATGCACTGAAAAATTTACAGCAGCTGTAAATTTAGACGTCTAGCGTTCTAAGTTTATTCCTGCCCATACCTCGGCCCGTCACCTAGCAACTGTGGCAGTGGCATGTGTTATATCACCAGCTGAGAGATAATAGATTATATTCAGGTAAAGTAATTATTCTATAGAATTACATGTTAACTTCTGCTAGTTTCATGGATAACTTCAGCGACGGAAAGACTGGTGGTCAAATGTACTCGCTAAAGTATATTACCAAGTATACAGTGGGGGAAATAATTATTTGACCCCTTGCTGATTTTGTAAGTTTGTCCAATGACAAAGAAATGAAAAGTATCAGAACAGTATCATTTTAATTATTATTATTTTAACAGTGACAGATAACACATCAAAAGGAAAATTGAAAAAATAAAAGATAGAAACTGATTTACATTTCATTGAGTGAAATAAGTATTTGAACCCTCTAACAAAAAAAGACTTAGTGGCAAAACCCTTGTTTGAAAAGCACAGAGGTCAAACATCTCTTGTAATTGATGACCAAGTTTGAGCACATTTTAGGAGGAATTTTGGTCCACTCTTCATCTCTAAATCATCATCTCTAAATCACTAAGGTTTCGAGGCTGTCTCTGTGCAACTTTGAGCTTCAGCTCCCTCCATAGGTTTTCTATTGGATTAAGGTCCGGAGACTGACTAGGCCACTCCATGACTTTAATGTTCTTCATCTTGAGCCACTCCTTTGTTGCCTTTGCTGTATGTTTTGGGTCATTGTCGTGCTGGAACACCCATCCTCAGTTTCCTGGCAGAAGGAAGGAGGTTGTCACTCAGGATTTTACGATACATGGCTCCGTCCATTTTCCTGTTCATGAGGTGAAGTTGTCCTGTGCCCTTAGCAGAAAAACATCTCCAAAGCAAAATGTTTCCACCTCCATGCTTGACAGTGGGGATGGTGTTTTGGGGGTCATAGGCAGCATTTTTCTTCCTCCAAACACGGCAAGTTGAGTTATTGCCAAAGAGCTCAATTTTGTTCTTATCTGACCACAGCACTTTTTCCCACTCACTCTCTGAATGATTCAGTTGTTCATTGGCAAACTTCAGACGGGTCTGCACATGTACCTTCTTGAGCAGGGGGACCTTGCGAGCTCTGCAGGATTTTAATCCATTGCGGTGTAATGTGTTTCCATTGATTTTCTTGGTGACTGTGGTCCCAGCTAATTTGAGGTCATAAACTAACGCCTCCCGCGTAGTTTTAGGATGGTTTCTCACCTTTCTCAGAATCATTGACACCCCACAAGGTGAGATCTTGCGTGGAGCCCCAGACCGAGGTCGATTGATGGTCATTTTGTGCTCTTCCATTTTTGAACAATTGCACCAACAGTTGTCACCTTCTCTCCCAGCTTCTTGCTGATGGTTTTGTAGCCCATTCCAGCCTTATGCAAGTCTACAATTTTGTCTCTGACATCCTTGGACAGCTCTTTGGTCTTTCCAATGTTGGAGAGTTTGGAGTCTGCTTGATTTATTGATTCTGTGGACAGGTGTCTTTTATACAGGCGACTAGTTAAGACAGGTGTCTTTAATGAGGGTGACTAATTGACCAGGAGTGTCTAACCACTCTGTGCGAGCCAGAACTCTTAATGGTTGGTAGGGGTTCAAATACCTATTTCACTCAATGAAATGCAAATCGGTTTCTATCTTTAATTTAAAGTAATTTTTTCAATTTTCCTTTTGATGGCTATCTGTTACTGTTAAAATGAACCTACCACTAAAATGATACTGTTCTGAGACTTTTAATTTCTTTGTCATTGGACAAATTTACAAAATTAGCGAGGGGTCAAATAATTATTTCCCCACTGTATAGGCCTAATATGTATAAACTAAATATCTTTCAAATTTAAAATACTGATTAGATCTAAGCAGCTCTTAATTCTTAGTGCATAAAGGGGCTTGACCAATGTCACACTCTGTTTACTTTTAAGGCCAGGCTTTAAACTTTCCTTTTTGATAAAGCTTATAGTTAGAGTGGCTTAGGTCATCCTGAGCTATCTCTGTAGTTATGCTGCTATAGGCTTAGACTGCCGGAGGACAGACTGACAAATTTTCTTCACTCTGCTACTTCCTTTTCTACTACTACTCTCCAGTTGTATTACAGTACATTCTGTTATTTCGACTGTTAACTTTGTTTTCTCTCAGTGTTTTTCTCTCCATACAAGATATACCTGGTCTGGTATCCTGCTTGGCTGCAATGCCCTGTTGGACGGGGGGCATCAACTGGGATGATGCTCCCAGTAACTGAACATCCACTGTGTCCTGTTATCAACTTTTTACTTTCTGTAACATAGAAAGTACTCTTATATCAGATCTTCTGTTCTTACTGTGTCTCTTCTCTGTCTTCTCAAACCCCCAGACAGTCGTGGCAGATGGCCGCTCCTACTGAGCCTGGTTCTGTTGGAGGTTTCTTCCTGTTAAAGGGGAGTTTTTCCTCTCCACCATCGCTACATGGTTGCTCAGTATGAGGGATTGCTGAAGGACTGCTGTGGTTGGAAAGTCTGCCTCAGCGGGGCCCAACCTCACGCCAATGACTGATGCAATCTGCTGGGATTCCTTAAATAGGAAACTCTTTAACTGATTGGAATGTTTGTATAAATGTATTGAAATGATTTCTTGTTAAGTGCCTTGAGATGACATCTGTTGTGAATTGGCGCTATATAAATAAAACTGAATTGAATTGAATACATATATATATATATATATATATATATATATATATATATATATATATATATATATATATATATATATATATATATATATATTCCATGTGATGACATCATTTGTATGTTTATAACACCATTGTAGGTCATAACACATTGTGGACCCTGAGGATCAGCTGAAAGAATTTATAACAGTGGATGAGGTTGATTCAGAGAGAGTCAGCGGTGCTTTCTGGTGGGACCAACTGTCTTCTGAATACACCATGGTGATGTGGCAGCTGTAGATCAAACCTTGATGATGGACAATGCAGTGGACAGTGCAAAGAAGCACTACCCAAAGCACTCTGCAAACCTCAAAATGATGTACCAATCGTCAACCAGAAAAGACCAGCAATTGGTTTCAGTTGCAGCATTCCATCTACATTTCTGATCTTTCTTTAGAAGATACAGAAAAAACTGCCTGTTTATTCTATTCAAGGTTAAAAACAGTCCAGGAAGAGGTCATACAGGTTAATCCTAACAACTATAAATAGCTACACAGTTTTTTTTCCTTCTGTAAATATTTTTGATGTCTTATAAAAATATTTGTTTAAATGTCTTTTAATTCAGTTATTTTAAATCGTTCCAAGTTAGCTTTATGTTCATATGTTAAACAATTGTAAATAATAAAACTGTAAGTAAAATGAGTCAACTAGAATTACCATTTGTTTCAATCAATTTATTCATAAAAATAACAAATAACTAAATGTGATAAGAACAAATAAATTCAAACAGAAAACAGTCTATCCATCCTGTCCCTGCTCTCCTCAGCATTCCTTTGCTGCTACATGTCCTAAACACAGAATTGCATTTGATAAACAGAGAAACAAAGAACTTTTAGGAGATTTATATCAACTTCAGCTGCTAAAAAATATCTTCCATACACATGTTCATAGAGTACACTATATATATATATTTTTTTAAATCATCCTATTTGTTTTTGGCCTGTAAGAGGATGAATTTCCCCTGCTTGCCAGTCTTTACCAGAATTGTTCTCAAAACAGGGATAATTGAAGAGGGAAAACATGGCAACAGTGGTAATCCGTGAAATCAGAGCTATAGTTTTTACAGACTACTTCAGTAGTACAGAGATCTGTAGTGTTTGAGGGTTAATAAAAGTACTTGGATAAGTAACTGGATTTCTACTACTTCCATGCTACAGTGGCTGAATTTTGTCCTGGTGAAGAGGTGATCATTTCTCCAAAAAGTTTTCTCTTTGGTTCCTAAAACATGAAAAAAAGCTTAAATGACAAACAAATCAAATTAGCTGTATAAGCTGCAATACATGAAAACCCGTGGGACCACCATTCAAGTTCACTTTCAAACAACGTTTTTTTGGGTTTTTTTAGCGGATCACAAGCGCCAGCTCACACTGAGTGGAAATATCCATCGTTTCATCAGCTTGGATGGAGACAAAGTCTGCACTCCTGATTTCTCCAATGATGCACTTTCTCATAACTGACAGCATGCAGTCAAGGAATTCATTCTGTACAGTCTACAAAATCCACCAATCCTCTAAAAACACCAGGATTTTCGAAGGATTCACTTTCTTCATGGCCACGCAGGGCAAGTTCAAATGCACCACAGAAATTGACAAAGTCTATTATTTTTGATAGGATGTGCCTGTTTTTGTCAACCTCCTCATTGTGCTTTCTGATCCCTACCCTCTAGCTTTCATCAAGCTGGCATGAAATGTTAGTTTTCCCAAACATAGCTAGTCAAAGGGCATTTTGCATGTGGATACCAGTCTGCTCATGCTTCTTTGCCTTTTCTAAAAAGGTGTTGTGATTGCATTTCTCATAAGATGAACTGAACAGACTTTTGAATGTCTGGGAGCTATTTCAAAGATGGACTGAGCAGACCACATTTCCCAGCAATCCTAGCAGTGACCCCCAACACACTCCTATTGGTCTGTGACCACCCACAGTGACATCAGCGATGACATCACGGCCAAAGGGGGCTATAAGAGTAGTCGCGCCCATTTTGAATGGTTCTCCAGCTGGAAGTTCTTGGATGAACTACTGCTGAACAGAGGACATCTCACCGGTGAAGATTCTCTTTTGTTCTGACCCGCTGGACCGGGGAAGAACTTGCTTCGAAGTGCTCATACGGTTTGTGTATCTCGTGTGAGCTATATCAGAACTGTTCCCAGACAGTTTGTTAGACGTCGACCTACAGGCCATCCAGCCTGCCTTTGGGCCACACGGTCCTTAAAATCCTGTACAGGTTTTTTTTATAACTCTTCCTTTTCTTGCTCAACTACGGACACAATTCATTCTCCTCCTAGTGGACTGGACCTCCTTCAAGGCAAAGTAGGACTGAACCGGTTCATTTATACTAATAATGTGTCTGGGCATAGATAAACAGAGAAAATAGAGTTTTAATGAGTTAGATCTCGTTCATTATTGGTTAAAGTGTTTTTAAGCGCTGTACCTGTTTGCTCATTTTTGCGTCGTCAAACGTATACGTTTGAGCTGTGAAATTGCTGTTTTTGAAACTGTCTGTTTTATCCTGAGCAGATCACGCCTTTCTTTTTTTCCTTCCTCTTGTTTTCCCTCTCTCTCCCTCCCTGATAACTCCATCGGCAGTCGGGCTCGGTCCGGCCTGCGTTAGCTGGTCTTAGCTGAAAAGTTTAACTCCATTGTCTTTAGTCTGTTGCTAAAGCAGAGGCCTACCACATGGACGCTTCCCCCATGTGCTCCTTTAGCCAAAGCTAGTTTTATGATTCTTTCTTAGACTCCATGTGCTCCCCTCCATCTTGGCACAGAGCTGAGATTTATGACTTTGTCTCCTAGGCTATCTGTGATTTGAGCCCCCTGGAGTGAGGGCCCCCCTCCTTTTCTGACCCAAACCTCAGCTGTCTCACTGATTTCAATTCATGTTAATTGTGTTTAATGTTCACCTATTATTATTGTCTGTGATCTGTAGTAATTTTTGCATGCTTTAGAATAGATGGGATTTTCTATTTCCTAAATAGAGTCCCCTTATCTTAAAGAGAAGTTGTCTGGGATTACTTGGAGTGATGCATACAATTAATGTCCACAGCGTTAGAACTTATTCCTTCATCTATTGTTTAATTATCTGAGACTGAACAATTTGGCTATATATATATAAATGTTCCTGGAATCCAACAGGATGGTGCCCTTAAACTTGGTAATTTTTACATAAAATTATTAATCTTATTAATAATTGCCCTAAGCAATTATTCATAATTATTCATAGCCAAATCCTACCTATCTGCGGCACAACAAAGGGCTTCAGATCAGTCATACCTGTCTTGACCCATGCTGGGTCAGATCCTGATGTTTGAAACAGGAGGCATGGAAAGCAAAATAGAGCATTAGCCTACAAGCTGTTAGTCAAGACTTGGCGCTGAACCAGGTCCTGGAAAAAGTACGAGTGCACTGTCTCCCCCTGTCGTTGGACTGCTGATTGATCTTGATATTTGGCTGATCAGGGCCGAGCTCTTTTACCTCAAGCTTCTCCTGGTATGTTATTCTCACAATGGGTATTGTTTTGAGTGATATACCTGAATTATTTTTCTCTTTCTCCATTTTGCGTCTCTTTTTGTTTGTCTCCAACTCCCCCGGTTTGACCTGTCAGTCAGCCGCACTATATGATAGACGTCTGTGACGTCAGCTTGATGTCAGCCCCACGTAGGGAGGGTGGTGATATGTAAATCTCACACCTCAGGGCGCAGGAGAGCTGCGCCCCAAATCGTCCTATCTCTTGTATTGAAGAGGAGCTACTGCGCATGTAGCCTTGAACTTTTTACGAGAGTCTATGGTCAAAGATATTTATGCTTTACATATATTTCGAAATGTTTTTAGGTTATTATAATTTTTTTTTACGTTTATTCAAGGTAATATGCCAAGTGGTGAGTGGAGGGGCAGTGCCCTTGCACCCTCTATTGGCCAGCCGCCACTGGAGAACACCAAATATTTGAAAGAGAGCAGAAGTTTTGAAGGCAAGCATTACAAGTTTTGAGAGCAAAGAGACATAATCCTCCACTCATTGTAAATGTGTGCTCTTGAATGATGGCAGTAAAATTCCCCCATACAGGGAGGTTTGGGAGTTTTCCCGAACGGCCGGTCTGTTCTAGGGCTGGTGGCCAGAACGTTTTTTGGGGGTGTTTTGTACTCCAAAAGTAGCCGCGATTGAGCCACTCTCGTAATCCTGCTGTGCGTCTGTTTGTGTGCATGAGTGAGACATCTTCCTTTGTAGAAGATTTTAGTTAGCGTCGCGGTAATGCAGCTGCGCACCTTCGGTGATCGTGGTCCATCATCAGGCTGCAGAGCAACAGATTGTGTAGCCTACTTCTGTTATAAATCCGTCATTACTATTTAGACTCGCCGGTTGATCTGCATGTGGTTTAAAAGATTTCCAAGCAAGGCAATACTTTTTTGAAAGTGATTAATTTTTAGCTGAACTTTCTCTAACATTCTGAATATAACATTAAAATTAAGTATTCCCATTTCATTCCAACTGCTGACATATTTGATCCGGAGATTGCTGTACAAAAACAAAATATGGTCCACTCCTGGGCTAAGATATTTTCTCCATTCTTGAATCGCCAAATCAGCCACAGAAAAGATGCCCTCGATTCCACGGAGTTCGGACATATCCCTGCATGTTTTATTTTCCAACCAGAGGTGGATACAGTAGGGAGACCGGGGATGGTTGTAACACTTTTTGTTTGAACAAATGTAACTCAGTGGTTCTTTGTGCTAGAGATCTCAAATTTTAACATGTGGTAAGTACAATTGTTTGCTACAGCTGTCATGCATTTGGAGTTCTGCCACATAATCACATATTAGTTTAATTAATGTCAACTACAAAGAGGTATTTTGTTACAACCTACCCCAGTTCCGGGGTGAGTTGTAACACTACTTGGGGATGGAAGTAACAACTAAATCATTATACTTAAACAAGCTCCACACTAATACATTTTTGGAAACACTTTAATGAGTAATAAAGAACAAACCATAAACTAGGTAGGCAAACTTCCTAACCTAATAAATACACCACAATTACACTCGCTATGAACTATTTCTCTGTTATTTTCTCCAGTAATTTTCTTTGGTACCATATTGGAAAGTGTTGTTACCTCTTGAGGGCTTAAGCCATAGTACATGTCAGCTGCTTCCTTTAAGTACTCAGCTACAAGTTCCACCTGTTTCTCGCTGAAGACCTTCTTGTTTCTATGATAGCCTACATGGGGCTCTTCACTGTAACCCTCTGCCCTTAGCTTGTCTGCAGTTTTAAATATCTGTACAAGGTAACATGACAGAAGTTGTGGGCTTCTGCCCACAGGTTGTTAACACTTTTCAGATCTGTTACAACCCTCCCCATGCCAGGAGGCCATTAAAAAGCTAACAGATTTTAGCATTTAGCTTCAAAGCTTTAACTTATGCAACACATCAAATTAAACTAGAAAAACTATTGCTTAAGCTTATGTAAGTGAAACAATTATATCTATAACAAAATGGATACTGTGACAAAAAATTTTGTTGCTTCCCCCTCGAGATGTGTTTCGGGTCCAACCTATAGGCTACGCAAGGCGGCTGCTGCTCGTGAATGTTAAGCAGATGGATCACATTAGGTTTAGACAGTGGTTCCCTAATATAAGGATTAGAAAAGTCCTCCTCCAATGTTAGGATTAGAAAATGATTTACGGGTAGGCAATTGTTGTCGAATTTTATGATCAATAAGAAATCAACCTGTCAGTCAATCAGAAACGAGAAAGGCGGGACATTGCCCAACAAAAAATTGTATTAGGCTACTGTGGGTGGAGCTGAAACACATCTCGATGGGGGAACACATACTGACGTAACACATGATAAAATGTATTAAATTAGCCTAATACTTACAATAGTTAATGTGTCTGTGTTAGAACAGGGTTTCAGTGACAACATAGTATTTAGGCTACCGTATGTTTAATTGATCTCAAAATGGCTCGTCAGCTAGAATATATATATATTTATATATATATATCTATATATATATATATTTTTTTATCCACTCAAGTTAATGTCACTAGATACTAGATACCCACCTCTGGTTGATAAAACATATTAACTTAAACATGTTATCAATATTATGTTGTTATACTACCTATTGAAGTATTTATTTGTTAAAAGTATGGTTCCACTTGCATTCTTTGAACAATCAGATATAAAGGCTTCTCCAAACCAAGCTCCGGGCTGAATTTCAACACCAGCCCACCCCTGCTCCTCAGCATCTTCATTTAGCATAAATTCAGACCAGTAAGGTTGAGGCTAACAGCTTGTCTGAGAGTGGTCAAGACCAAAGTTTGCCATTATCATGTTAACACAACTTTGTGAATCTTCAAAACATCACCGCGTTTGCATTGGACAGTAATTGACAAAAAAGATTACGATTACTTACGCAGGAAATGGACATAGGAGGTTGTGCAACACCTGTGATCTTGGTGTGTGAAACAAGTATTGAGAGTGGAAATTGTAAATTAAGGATTTCGTACACGTGTATGTATGACATGAGTGGCAGCAGTAGAGCAGTCTAGTTTTATTTAATAAGATCTAGATGCATTGATTTTAATTGTTTGCAAAAATCTGATATTTTCTGATGACAGAAGAAAGTTCCATTTTGTTAATGAAGTCTAGTAAGACACTTTTATTACTGACATTCCTGCTGTTTCATGGTATTATGTTTTCTGTAGTGCCTCCAACATTTAGGAAATGAACAATAGAGTGTGTGGCAAACATAAGCACATTGATTTTAAGGACTCATGAGCCCAACACAGATTTTTTTTCATGCTCATCACGTGGATTAGTTAATATTCTTGAAGAAACAACTAGTTGTGTGGGATGGTGAGTAACTACAGTTTGAACAAATGTATAATTTTAGACATATTATTTAGATCTGCCACAAGCCGTTCTGCCAGTTTTTGCATTATTTTGGTACCTGCTTTAAACATTTCAACACAGCTTATTGTTTTCATCCTGTTAATGTCACCAAGTTTATATTTATAAAAATATGAAACTTTTTGTGATGTTACCTTATTTTTTAATGATTATAAATCAAGAAAATACAATTTCTTATAACTGTTTAGTTACTGATTTGCAGATATGCACATCTGTTGCATTGCAGATTTTTTCAATTCTTCTAAAGGCTTGTTGTACTGAAATCATAATCCAATACTTTTTAATGAAGAAAAAGTATTTTCTTAATAATAGCTATTTACATTCAGTTGCAAATCATCATGCTCTTACTTTACGTTAATTTAATGTCATAGTGGATCATATTATATTTTAGCTGAATAAAAAAAAAGAAGCTGAGTTTTGGTTTAATGCTAAAGCCAATAGTATCCAATCACTGTTTGTTCCTCTTGTAGCTTTAATTTATTGGATTGTTGGTAGTGTATTGAGATCCTTTTTGTATGGGCTTTAAAGCAGAGATTCCCAACTCTAATGTAAAGCATTTCATATTAACATATCAGAAAAGTATGGCAATGTAAAAATCAATACATTTGTGTTCACTTGGACTGTTATGCGTTTGATTTTTATACCACTTTCATTTTACAACAGATAGTTGCTCTGACCGGAAATGTTTCAAATGGAAAGGAAGCTCATTTCTGGTGCAATGCCTCTTAATTTCATTTCCCATTTAAATAATCATTAGCGTATGTGTAAATAACCTAAGTCATGTTTACTTCAGTGATAGTCATTTGTTGCAGATTCTGTCTCATTCAAGGTGAGTGAAGCATTTGGCAACCAAAACACAACATAAACTTGAGACGACCTCTGAAGCAGTACGAACATATTTCCTCTTTTATTTACATTCCTTTTCAAATGTTAACATTTTTCGCTATAACTTCTGGTCAAGTTGGCATTTTTTTCATTAAAATAAATTGGCACAAGTAAAACATATGTAGACAAAAGTTTATTTACACCATACAACATTTCTGTTTTTAAATATTTTATACAGAGCTGCAGATGAGAGAGCTTGCTGGGATCCTTCAAGCAGATTCTGCAGTATTAAAGTTGTGAAATATATTATTTATATAAAAGTGAGTATTATCTTTATTGCATTTAAAGCAATGAAGAATGTAGCTTGACAAACATTCATTTTAATATGACAGAAAAAATCCTCTTTGCCTCCCATGTTTTTATATTATAAAGTAAAAAGTGTAGTAATGGCCAAACGGACTGTTATAAACTTTTTAAAAACTGCATAAATATATACATTGTGCTCCCAGGTCCAGTTTTAGGAAATCAAAACTAGACCCGATGAAGCTGGGACGACATGGCATGTCATTTGCTTTGTGAGGTTTCATTAAGAGAGTTATTTTTTCAGCCAGTTCCTCCACAGATAATTGGTAACACAGGATGGTAAATATTGTACACCAGGCTGCCCCACACTAAGTACACTAGTGAGAATACAAAAAGTAACACTGATGTTTTTATCCCTTTTTATTTTTATTTTTTTCCTCTCTCACCAGTCCTTATATTGTATTGGCACATTATGTCCCTGCCACGCTCGTAAGATCCAGATATGTTTGCCAAGGCTGTTAGAAAAGTCTGTTGCTTTAATCAGTGCAAATACATCCCCTTCTCCTCCTTTCCACGTTTGCATTTTTTCTCCACCTTCTTCACCCTTTACACTTCTGTCTGGAAGTCTCCTTCCTGGACATCTAAGGGTAGGTTGACACACTTCTCCCACTCTGCAGCCGTCATCTCCAGTGAGTCCTTGGTGTCGGATTCTAGTACATTCATAGTGGCGTAGTTCTGGTACTCACAGGCTGGATTGTAGCTCTCCCATGGGTTCTGTTTTGGCATTGCCTTGTCCTGCGAACATGGCCAACAGCAGGTGATATTAGTACCATGACATCCTCAGCAGCTTAACTGCTACTTCTACTGCTCTTTCAAAATATACTTTTTCCAGTGATGTCAGTTCAGTCAGAAGGGCATTATATGAGCTCCTAGCATTGCTAATTGAAAATAATGAATTAATGCTGAGAGAAGCATCAAATAACAAAAAGATAATGGCAGTGTATTAAATGGGAACATGCTTTCTATTAACATGGAGCAGATCTCTGCTTTCCTCAGCTCTGAAACTAGAGCACTGGATGTGCTGCATGTGTGAGCCATTCATTCATCTGAATGTGCTCTCACTGACAGTCCCACAGACATTAGTGCAAATAAGGGAAAGAAGCTGCTCCCCATCAGGGAATATAAAATAGATACTAATGTGTGCTGCCAGCTCTGGAATAGATTCATTTAGGTGGAAAAATGAAAATAGGGGAAGTAAGTAGTTATCATTTTCCACAAAAAAGGTACTTGCACTGTAACTAAGCAACGAACCTGAAGCTGCATTGTACTGCAGGGGTGACTACAACTGGGAGGGTGTTAATATGCAGTCAAAAGGCTACCATTTATAGTGCAGTGAAAAAGTTTTTACAGATATTTTCCTGTTTTTGCTTTTTTGTCACACCTCAATGTTTTAAATGATCAGATAAATTTGACTATAAAAGATAATTTGCGTGAATACAAAATGTAGTTTTCAAATGATGATTTTATTTGTTATGAAAAAATAGCTGTCCAAACCAAACTGACCCTTTGTGAAATAGGAATTACCCTCTTAACTTAATAACTGGTGGTTCCATCCTTGGTAGCCACAAGGACCGTTAAGCATTTGCCATGACTGGCATTGAGTCGCTTACATTGCTATGGAACAATCTTGACTCACTCTTTGCAGGCTTGTTTAAATTTAGCCACAATAGAGGGGTTTCAAGATGAACAGCACGTTTAAGATTATAACACAGTATCTAAATCAGATTTAAGTCCAGACTTTGAAGCCACTGCAGACCGTTCTTTTTGAACCACTCAGAGACACACTTGCTGGAGTGCTGCAGGTCATTGTCTCACTTCGGTGTGCTCAAACCTAAGGTCACAAACCAACAGTTTTCCTTCGCATTTGGGATTTTCTGATAGAGAGCAGAATTCATGGTCCCATCAGTTATGATAAGGTGTGCAACCCTAAGGCAACAGTGCAATCTCAGACCATCACAAACGCTACCGCTACAATGTCAATACTTTGTTCTTCTCTGCATAGCTATTTTACAGTAGTTGAAATGAAATGATAGTCTTCCAAACAATTCTACTTTTGTCTTTTCAGTCCACAGAATATTTGATATTTAATATATAATCAAGATGCTTTTTGACAAATGTTAGAAGGGCTTTTGTGTTGGTTTTTGACACCAGCTGTTTTCACATTGGAATTATCCCATACATAGTATCTTCAACAAGTCTCTTTCTCATTGTTGAATCATGAACACAGACCTCGACTGAAACAAGTTCAGTTTTAAGTGCTTTAGGATTAGTTTTTTTCTTCTTTTGTGACCTACTGAATAAGTAATTGATGCACTCTTGGCGTAATTTTTTGTTGGCAAGCCACTTGTGGGAAGGTTCATCATTGTAACATATCTTTCCCATTGACAAATAGCAACTCTCATCATAGTTCATTGGAGTACCAAGACCTTATAAATAGCCTTACAACCCTTTCCAGACTTAGACTAGATGTCAATGACTTTGCTTTACATCTGTTCAGAAATGTTTCACATAGGTCCAGCCTAGTTTGGGTAGTTTTTTCCTTAGTAAATAGAATCGTTTGAAAGCTGCTTTTTGCAATTACTCAGGTTCTCTTTAGTATTAAATTTTTTAACACATTTAGATGTGGCAAGAAAGTAAAAAGAGAAACAATATATCTTCTTAGCACTGTGTCTGACAAGTTCTAAGTGTTTGAAGAAAAAAAGAAACACAGCTAATCTCAGACAGACGGATTAAGTCTGATCTCCCCATTGTCTACACATCCAGTCAGGTGTGTAGACAGATGGTGAGCCTTTTGGTTTGCAGCAAGGTCATCAGGTATTGCATAATTAGCCCGACTTCTTAATAGAGTCAAGTCCCACCTCCCACGGAGTTAAAGAGAGAGACTGGCCTTATTAGGCTAGTGCTTACACAAATGCTGATATAATAAATAATCTGACATGCATTAATGAATAAAAAATGATGAGCTTGCTAAGTAGATAAATGCATGTAAATAAAAGTGCTTTTATGGTCTTGCAATAGGTTGGATGCACTCCACTGTAGCAAAATTGCCAAAAGGTCCTTTTTTTTCTTCTCAAGACTCGCCTTGTGCTTCGATGCTTTTAAGAGGCAGCCCTTCTGGTGATTGCAGGCACATTAGATGTAGGAATGCACACTTTTGCTATATAACCACTCATTTGCACAAACACACATAACTGTGTCCTGCACCAAATATCTAAAAAGATTATTTGGATGTTGAATTCTTTGTTTAGCTGACAGCCAGCCCCCTTGGGTTTCCTGTTACTCACCATGCTGCCCATATTTGGTATGTCTCGAAATCGGTCCAGGGTTTGAAATTTCTGATTCAGTTCCTGGAACAGCTCCATGTGTCTTTTCCTGGTGTGCATGACTTTCTGCAATGGCAAGGGTTTTTGCTTTGGTATTGACAGCCAATAATGGAAATGCATCTTCCTCTCCAACTCCTCCACCTTTGATCAATTTGTTAGTGTCATGGTAGTTTACTTAGAGGCCAGGTCTTAAACAAATTTACTTTCCTCTGCATATACAAGAATGACTGCCAAAATAAAGGAAACACATAGATAATTAAAGTTAGGCTTATGGGACACCCAATGCTTAAACATAATTCTTCTGTGATAAATCACCTCATTTAGAGTTTTGTTGGTGTAAGAGAAATCCTTTTGATCAAACCGTGGCACAGCTTTTCCACACTGTGTTAGTGTGCATCTAAGCTCAAAAAAACTGCAACCAGAGCCAAAATAGCTGCAGGAAGCAACACGTTTCCTGTATTTTGACAGAGATTACAACATATATATGCAGTAAAGCTTTGACAATGCAAAAGGAAATACTAAAAATCTGCCAAAGGGGGGGTTGATTATGTACTTGCAAACCAATATATTTATTGCTGATCAGTGATAAAATCAGATGTGAAATGTGCAAATGACTTTAAAAGCATACAGTTTGAAAATCAACAAATAACTAATGGATGAAAGAGATGGAGGAGGATAAAATGTTGATGAGAGCTACTGCCCTGTTTGTCAGCTGACAGCCTTGCTTTTACCTTAACTACACAGTAAGTCTATAAATCCTGATGAGTCATGGCTGTGCTACTCCAATAAGCTTAAGAGGCACAACAGACACTAGTAAATCAAATGACTAACACAACTGCAAAAAGAGCCTTTTATGCATAAATAGCTTAGCTCAACATTAGAAAGTATATCTTTTTTACTTACCTCAAAGTCTAGATCGGAATATCTTGACTTTCTTCTCTGTTAGGACAAAAATAGAAGGAGTCAACTTATTAAGTCATCAGCATAAAGTAAATATTTGGCAAGGTGGAACTCTGTGTTCTTTGTGTTTAATCCACATGACAATATGTACCTCCAGTGAGCTCATTGATATTGTGGAGCCCGTGTCACTCCGAGACAGGCCCCCAGTTTCTTCCATCTCTGCAAGGAAGTTCTTAACAGCTGTGCGAGGTTCAAAGGGCAGGGTTTGCATCTGCTCTGGAGCACTAGGATACTGGTGCTCCAGGTTCACATTCATGTGGTCCATGCCTGACGGGTTGATATTGAAGTCAGGGCTTATCTTGTAATGCTTTAGCCTCTCGTGGGGCAGAGTATCCATGGTGGCACTCATCTTGGGCTCCTCTTTAATGAGGGTGGGCAGGGTGGCCGACCCCGACACTATACCCGCAGAGGCGCGAGGCATCACTATGTAGTCCGTCTCCATCATTTGGCCCTGCGCCGGATGGCCCTCCATGTCGTGACCGCCCATTTCGTGGTCACTCTGGCGCATGCCATCGTCAGTGCACAGGTAGACTGTGCGGCGCATGTCGGCATTGCTGTCAGACATGCACTGGTCTTTCAGCTCGCCCATTCCTACTGGCATGTGCAAAGCCGAAGGCTGCTGGATTATCACTTTGGAGATGATGTTGCCTGGCAACGTGGAGTAGTTGAGGCCCTCAGGCGCCTTCTCATCCTCCTCATCGTTGAGAGAAATGCGGGAGAGTGTGCCTGTTATGGTGGCTGCACGACACGAGCCCATGTCCTTGTGGAGCGCTGAAGGGCAGGGTGAAACAGATATTAGTTTGCTTAATCAAAGCAACTTTAACATTTTAAACTTAGCAAAATGAGAACAAAAGAACACACAACATCCAAATCAATATGAGAGATCCTCAAGGGAGGTTGTTCTGTCAGGGGAGAACTGTAATCATAGAATGAGTAACTGTGAAAATGCTGTGAGTGTGACATTACACTAAATACAAAAATACACAACAGCAGACACTGAACTCTCAAGAGAGTGTTGCTGTAAATAAGAAAGCACATTTTCATTCTCTCCTTGAAATCCCCTCAGCTTTACTAATGCTAAGTCAGGGATTGGTGATGACATTATGAAGCGCCACAATGTGTCATATTACAACCCTAAATTTGAATGAATTTTTTGTGATTTTATATGATAGAAAAACACAAAATGGTGCATAATTGTAATTTCTTTAAATATTTTAATAAAAAGAAGAAAAGTCTGGAATGCATTTGCATTTAGTCTCCCTAAGTCCATACTCTATAGAACTACATTTTAATGCAAGTACAGTGGCAACTCTTTTGTGTATGTGTATCAGCTTTGCACTTCTAAAGACAAAAAACATTTGTCTATTTGTCTTTAGAAAATGCTCAAATCAGTCAGAATCCACGGAAAAGTATTTCTGAACGCCAGTTTTGAAATCTTGCCACAGATTCACTATTAGATTTAGGCCTGAACTTTAACAGGGCCATTCTGACATATAAATATGTTTTATTCTAGATCATTCTATTGTGGATTTGGCTGTATAGGGTCAGCCTACTGAAAGGGGCTTATCTGCTCCAGTCTAAAGTTTTTTTTCAGCATCTAAAAGGTTTTCTTCCAGAATATTTCTGGGCTTAGCTCCATCCGTTTACCTATCAACCCTGACTAGCTTCCTTGTTCCTGCTAAAGAAATAGATCCACACGGTGGGATGCTGCCACTGCCATATATCACTGTGGGGGTGTTGTCTTAAAGTAGTTTGCAGAGTTAGTTTTGAACCACACAGAAACTTCTGCATGTAGGCCCTATGACTCAACTGAAGTCTCATCTGACCAGTGCACCTTCTTTCACATGGGTTCTGGAAAGCTGCAAATAGAAATGCTCATGGTTTCTTTAAACAGAACCTTCTTCTTGCCACTCTTCAATAAAGTCCATTTTACGACTAATACTTGTCCAACTGACACATTCCTTTACTGGACCGTGGATCTCTACAGCTCCTCCAGAGTTGCAGTGATCCTCTTTGCTGTTTCTCAGAATAATGCTCTCCTTGCCCTAACCTCTGAGGCATTCACAGAACAGAATTGGGTAATTTTTAAAGGGAGTTCGCTAGACGAGATGTTCAGCATGTGTGCGTAAATGGGTGAATGACTGAATGTAGTGTTAAGCGCTTTGGGGTCCTTTGGACTAGATAAATCGCTATACAGGTACAGGCCATTTAAGATTTACTATTTATATTTTTCTTAGGAGGCTGCACAGTGGTCGAACTGTTGCCTTGCAGCAAGAAGGCCAGGGTTCAAATCCCAGCCTGGGGGCTTGCTGCATGGTGTTTGCATGTTTACCCTGTGCATTCGTGGGTTCTCTCTGGGTACTCTGGCTTCATCCCACAGTCTAAAAACATGACTGTTAGGTTAATTGGTCTCTCTAAATATCTCTTAGGTATGGTTGTGTGCCTCTGTGATGGACTGTCACCCTGTTCAGGGTGTACCCTGCCTCTCACATTGCGACTGTTGGAGATAGGCACCAGCCCCCCGCAACCCTTTTATCTGTAAGAAAATAAACATTCCTTTTTTACCCATTTCACAATTATTTGCCATGTGTAAGTCTGCCACATTAAATCCAAATCATATGTATTGAAGATTGTCATTGTGAAATACAAAGAAAAGTCAAAGGCATAGAGTGCTTATAAAAAAGTACTCACACCCTTGGTGTCAGGTTCCGTGGACATTTTGCTTTTTTCCTTCCACTTCATTTCCTTCCCCTCTGTACCCTAAGCTGCTCTCTTGCTTTGTCCCTCCTGTTTGTGTTTAAACTTAGTTCTTTTCCTTCTCTAGTTTTATCATGTTAGGTTATTCTTTGTCTTTATTAGTTTATTCTGGCGATTCCTTGTTTCTGTAATTCTTGCTCTTAGATGTTTTTACCTTTTGTTTGTGTCCACATTTGTTTCCTTAGTTTATTCCCTCTAGATAGTTTACTAATTTATTTCTTCCAGTGTTTCCTTTAGATTCCCTTCTAGACATATTATCTTTAGTTTCTACAGGTCCTTCTCAAAAAATTAGCATATTGTGATAAAGTTCATTCTTTTTCATAATGTAAAGATAAAAATTAAACTTTCATATATTTTAGATTCATTGCACACCAACTGAAATATTTCAGGTCTTTTAT
The DNA here is from genome assembly GCA_963556495.2 of Valencia hispanica. Taxonomy (NCBI): domain Eukaryota; kingdom Metazoa; phylum Chordata; class Actinopteri; order Cyprinodontiformes; family Valenciidae; genus Valencia; species Valencia hispanica. The sequence goes on from OY747711.1 coordinate 22,168,173, forward strand.
TGTTTTAAAACTGATGATTTTGGCATACAGCTAATGAAAACCCAAAATTCCTATCTAATAAAATTTGCATATTTCATCCGACCAATAAAAGAAAAGTGTTTTTAATATAAAAAAAGTCAACCTTCAAATAATTATGTTCAGTTATGCACTCAATACTGGAATCCTTTTGCAGAAATGACTGCTTCAATGCGGCATGGCATGGAGGCAATCAGCCTGTGGCAATGCTGAGGTGTTATGGAGGCCCAGGATGCTTCGATAGCGGCCTTAAGCTCATCCAGAGTGTTGGGTCTTGCGTCTCTCAACTTCCTCTTCACAATATCCCACAGATTCTCTATGGGGTTCAGGTCAGGAGAGTTGGCAGGCCAATTGAGCACAGTAATACCATGGTCAGTAAACCATTTACTAGTGGTTTTGGCACTGTGAGCAGGTGCCAGGTCGTGCTGAAAAATGAAATCTTCATCTCCATAAAGCTTTTCAGCAGATGGAAGCATGAAGTGCTCCAAAATCTCCTGATAGCTAGCTGCATTGACCCTGTCCTTGATAAAACACAGTGGACCAACACCAGCAGCTGACATGGCACCCCAGACCATCACTGACTGTAGGTACTTGACACTGAACTTCAGGCACTTTGGCATTTCCTTCTCCCCAGTCTTCCTCCAGACTCTGGCACCTTGATTTCCGAATGACATGCAAAATTTCAGGGTCCGGTCACCTCTTCTCGTTGTGCAGCGTTTTCTGCCACACTTTTTCCTTCCCACAGACTTCCCACTGAGGTGCCTTGATACAGCACTCTGGGAACAGCCTATTCGTTCAGAAATGTCTTTCTGTGTCTTACCCTCTTGCTTGAGGGTGTCAATGATGGCCTTCTGGGCAGCAGTCAGGTCGGCAGTCTTACCCATGATTGCGGTTTTGAGTAATGAACCAGGCTGGGAGTTTTTAAAAGCCTCAGGAATCTTTTGCAGGTGTTTAGAGTTAATTAGTTGATTCAGATGATTAGGTTAATAGCTCGTTTAGAGAACCTTTTTATGATATGCTAATTTTCTGAGATAGGAATTTTGGGTTTTCATGAGTTGTATGCCAAAATCATCAGTTTTAAAACAATAAAAGACCTGAAATATTTCAGTTGGTGTGCAATGAATCTAAAATATATGAAAGTTTAATTTTTATCATTACATTATGGAAAAGAATGAACTTTATCACAATATGCTAATTTTTTGAGAAGGACCTGTAGTTTCTTAAGAGTTTTCCCTCTCCCTACCATTCTACCTCTCTTCCCAGCTGATTGTTTCCACCTGCTCTCTCCCTCTCACATCTGATTCCCCTAATTGGTCATTGGTCTCCTCTCACTTCCTCATTTCCTCCCCAGAATATATTCTGCTTGCATTCAGTCACTACTCGCTGGTCTGTCGTCATTCTTTCCTCTCTGGTTCATGCCTTCCTGTTGCCTGTCTGGTTCCTGTTCATCTCTGCATTTTTGGTTCTCCTAGTTCTGTAAGTTTTGACTCCTTGTTTTTGTTACAAATAAATTATTTAAGTTTATTTTTTGCTGCCTTTGGGTCCTCAATCCGACAAACATGACACTTGGATGTTTTACCTTTTTATTCTGTTTACAAATCAATTGTGATCAGCAAAATTTGCCTTTTTTTGACAAAAATAAGGACCAAAGAAAGCCCTTTGATGTCAAAATGAAAATGTATTATTACAAAATGACAGTTACATAAAAATATTTAACATGAAATATTAAATAAATATTTACACCCTTTAAAGTGACTGATCTAATTCAACTGAGATCCAGCAAATTAGTGTAGTCTCATGTTGAGTGGAATGGAGATCACCTGAGTGCAGTGACTCTCTCAAGCGATTGTAGTATAAAGACGCCTGTGTCTGAAAAGTCCATTCAGTGGTTAATCAGTATTTCTTGCTACCATTACAGCATGGAGACATACTAACACTCCAAACGATTTGGATAAAAGGTTACTGAAAAGTATAAGTCAGGGGATAGACAAATAAAATTTCTAAGGCACTGAACATTCCCTGAAGTTCAATTAAATCCATGATCAAGAAATGGAAAGAATTTGGCCCATGTGTAAATGTCCCTAGATCAGAAAGTCCTCAGAAACGGAGTAACTGCACAAAGAGACTAGTGAGAGAGACCACCAGGAAACCTATGACCAAGCTGTAAGACTTACAAGTTTCAACAGCTGAAACAGTAGCGACTCTACATCCAACAACTGTGGCCTGGGTCCTTCACCAATCAAAGTTTTATGGTAGAGTGGCATGAGAAAGCCACAGTATCAAGGCTAAACTAGTTAGCCAAAAGGAATGTAGGAGAGACCATGGTGAAATGGAAGAAAGTTATTAGGTATGAAGAGACCAAAATTGAGCTTTTTGGCCGTCAGACAAAATGCTATGTTTAGCAAACACCAAATACTACACAAACACACCATCCCCACTGTGAAGCTTGGTGGTGGCAGTTTCATGCTGTGGGAATGCTTCTTGGAGGCAGGCCCTGAAGAATTTCTAACGGTAAAAGGGCAAATGAATACAGCAAAATGTAGGGAGTTCCTGAAGGGCAATATTTGTCCATCTGCAAGAGAACTAAGGCTTTGTAGAACACTTATTCTCCAGCATGACAATGACCCAAAGCATATAGCTAAAGCTACAGAGAAATGGTTTGAAGAAAAAAAGGTGGATGTTCTAGAGCAGGGGTTCTCAACCTTTTGCAAGCTGGGCCCCCCCAAAGCTGGTTCATTGCAGTTGGGGCCCCAGTGCAACCCCCCCCCACTCCACATCACCTTGCATAGATAGATAGATAGCCTGCCCTAGGCTATTATTTTTAGGCCCACATTATTATTATTATTATTATTATCATTATTATTATCATCATCAGTAGGCCTATCATCATTATATAATTATATGAGGTTACATGCTTTGATGTTGTTTTTGTTGTCAGTAGGCCTAATATCATTACTAGGCTATTGCTATAATTGGGAATTGGCACCAGACCTCTGCTATTAATTTATGGTTTATTATTGTTATTATTACTAGGCCTAATAGTAGGCATCATCTGCATTTTTTACAGAAGCTTGCAGGTAGGTGATGGTAATGTCAGACCTGAGCATGTTTTGCCTTGCAAAGATCCTCAATTCTTGGCTCAATGTTTGATAAACATAGCCTCAAATCATCCTCGATTTGTGCACGATTGCAGTATTTTGTTTTGAGTGCAGTCATTTATGAGAATCCTGCCTCACACAAATATGTTGACGTGAAAGGAAGGAGAATCTTCAAGACGACGTCACAGAGTTGAGGATATTCCTGCATCAATGCTGCCCAGAATGACGAAAGAGGGGAGGAGCTAAAGAGTTCCTTCAGTCTACTGTCACTCTTCAGCTCAATAAGCTGCTCTTGCATATCAATAGGGTGACCATATTTTGATTTCCAAAAAAGAGGCCATCTGGCACAGTACTGAAACACTTTTAGGACTTGGTCAAGACTTATGATTTTTAACATATTTAAAGTGTGCATTCTCAATGTGGTTAGAAAAGTTTAGTTAAATAACAAACTGTAAAAAGGCTTTCACAAGAAGAAAATCATTTTATAATCTCTGGAAATAAATTATAATAGAAATAGTTAATCTTCTGAATTAAAAAAAGTTACCAGCAACAATATTAGTTTACTTTTTAAATTGCACTGGACAAAACAAGTATTATTTTCTTTTCACTGTAATAAAAGTAAACAGCTGCAGACTCAAAAACAAAATAAAAAAGTGCTTAACTTTGTTTAACTTGCATCTTCATCCTCCACAGTCAGTTTATAGATGAACTCTCACTTTGCTCAGGCTTTTTATAGTTTTTGTGTCCATGTGATCTTTGGGATATTTGCCACTTTTGTCACACAGAAACACACATGCCAGCTATGTGAATGGTGCACTCCGCCACCCATTTGTTGCGACTGGACAGTATATCTTTTGTGGTTTGTGCATGAAGCTTGTGCTTTGACTTCTTGTAAACAGCAGTAACTCTGTGCTGGGCGGCCTAACGCTGTGCAATTGCGTTGCGCAATGCAGGATAACGCGGTGCGGTGCAACTCGGCTCAGAGCAGCGCTGCGCTGTGCAATGTATGCGGCGCAGCTCGGCGCACAGCCTGCTGTCTATGGCGTCAATAAACGGATCAGAACCAGCTCGGGAGGACGTTACATGAGAGAAAGGCTGTCATAATGAATGCATCACACCAGTCAGTTTAAGTATGGTCCTATGAAAACAATAAAAACCTGGACATTTTCATCAGTCTATAAATCCCCCCGGACAGCACATGAAAAGTGGACATGTTCGGGGAAAAGAGGACGGTTGGTCACCCTAAATTGACAGCTCGTTTGCTGTGCACACAAACGGATCTCGAACCCACACAAAAGAGCGATAATACTCTTTAAAGTACGTCGCAAATTGTTTTCTCTTTGCTGACAGGTGTTCAGACGCTGATTGAAATAGAGAGGAGAAATCGTGTGACGTGCCTGCATCAGTGATAAAATCTACAAGGCTGGGGAACATGTTGCAGTTCCCTCCACTGATGCGGCCATAGAGGTCTAGTTTTAGTGTGAAGACGTGCACTTTGTCTGCAAGGAACAAAATATGAGTTTCGCGACCTTGCAAAGACAGTTTAAGGCCATTCAAGCGATCAAATATAGATCAAATAGGACAGAGACACAAGCCACATATATGTAAAGATAAAGATACATAAAGATACATACTAGCAATAGCCTAGTAGTGTCATCCAGATGCTTCACCAGATCTGATTTGATTTGATTTATGTCAAAAACCATTTCACCTCCTCTCGCAGCTCATACAACCGCTGTAACACCCGCCCCCCTGGAGAGCCAGCAAACTTCAGTGTGACTCGCTGAAACAGCTGAAACCGCTTATCACCTGCATTTGCGCACACGATCGACAAACAAATCAAATTTGTTCAAAACTTCTTTTTTTTAAATCAGTCCAAACACATTTTAATTTCTATTCAGGAGTTATTTATATACAAAACTAGAACTTTTTATGACAGTAGTTTAATAATAAAAAAAATTTGCACATTTTCTTTTTCAGTTTTTTCCTCCCATCCTGTAGCCAACTGGCACCCCCCACCGGTTGAGAATCACTGTTCTAGAGTGACCGAGTCAAAGCCCGGACTTCAATCTGATTGAGAAGTTTTGGCAGGACTTGAAACGGGCTGTTTTCAGCCTGTCCCAATGAAACATGACTGAGCTTGAAGAATTTTGCAAGGAAGAAAGAGTACAATTGCAGTGTTCAGATGTGCAAGCCAGCCTGAGACCATTCCACACATACTCCATGCTGTGATTGCAGCCAAATGTGCATCTACTAAATACTGACTTTAAGGGGGTGAATATTTACAAAAACAATTTATTTAATTGCCATTATTTTGTAGAAATCCATTTTCACCTTGACATTTAAAGGACTTTTTTTGGTAATTTCTTTTGTGAAAAAAGCCACATTTTGTTGATCATGACTGATTTACAAAAGCAATAAAAAGGGCAAAACATCCAAGGGGGTGAATACTTTTTGGAGGCACTGTATGGATATTTTTGCAGAACATTTCATTCTAAGTTTTTTTCCCAACATAATAACAAGCATAAGTACTGAGGATTGACAGTGTTATATGAACAATGCACTTTGCTTGACAGTTTTTCTTTGGTCTCAAATTAGGTCATGATTTATAAATGACACCTGTCAGCTCAGCCTTTTACTACCAGATACTCCACATCCACTTTAGCTTGCAAGACGGCACCGTGTAAGTAAAGCATTCCAGACAACCTCTTTAGGTTCTGTATCTCACTCGGCTCTGAATAATGGTCAGCATAGTAATTCCTTTAAGCTCTATTTAGGATGTGCCCTTCATTGGTTTGGAGGAGACTGGAGACAGATGAGGCTTCAGTCTAGTGCAAGATGCCCTCTCATTTATATTGGGGAAAGCTTATAAACTTTCTTTTTTTCTATGTTGTCTCATTTTTCAAACAATTAGAGTGACTAACCCTAAATCCTTTCCATGAAATTATTATGCAAATTAAAAAAAACAACAAGGATCACCTGATATATAAAATACTGAGAGTCCAAGTAGTTATCTTTCTAATATTTTGTTCTCACATTAAAGTTTGTAATTTTAGAACTGTGATGAGTTCCTGTGGGGCTGTGTTGGTTGTTACATAATCTGGGCTATTTTCTTACTGTTTAAACCCTTTTCAACCAGAGCAAGGGGAATCTTGTTAGTAAGAGACCATATGTTCTGTACCTGATCGGCAGGCGATGTCCACATCTTTCTCAAAGTCTGTCTGTAGAAAGAGGACAGTTGGTGGTAAGTTTCCCCTCATATATTGTACTTTTTAAATTGCACAGTGCCTTCCACATTTATTTGCACACCCTGGTAACATTATTTAAACTGCTTTGAATTAAATATTTTAATGCATTAGAATATTTTCCAAATGAAAAGAATTTGGAAAAATCTGACCTTCAAACCTACCAAGGAAAGAAATTGTTTTTGTACAACATTCCTGGGGCACACATATTGGCATCTTAAACAATTCCTTTAACATTAATGTAACTAAAGCATTTTTTTAAATTCATACTTATTTTTATTAAGTTGGTAGGAGTGTCTTTGAATTATTAATAAATAACTTGTTTTTTTCTCTTAGGTATAAATATGGTATGACACAGGGGGCCATCTTTCTTAGTTACTCTTCAGAATTTGGGAAAAACAAGAGAACATGCCATTTGAGTAAGTGATGTGTGTGGATATTCAAGAAAAGGCTTCAAGAAAAAAGGTATTCGCCAAAGCCTGTCAAAATCTATAGTGAAAACTATAACTCAGTTGCACACTCAAAGCCAGATAGCCATAGCTAGGCAGTAAACAAATGCAAGCTGTACAGCTAAGCACACAGCATTTCCTATTGTTTCAAAAGGGTCCAAATTACCCCCTTGGCAGTACTAGATATATATGGCCATAACTCTCTAGTTTTATGTTAAGAATTTCCAAACATTTCATTGTGAATAATTCATTCTTCAATGTAGTTATTATGCTACTCCAATAAAGGAAGAATTTATTTGTAAGGTTTTTTTGTACATATCTTTAACCTGGATGTGCCAAAAAATGTGAAATAGGGCTTTATGCTGTGCATGGAAAAAAAGGCAACTCAATAGTAATAACTAGCTACAAAATCAATATAAGTTAAAATTATTTTCTGCTTCAATACAAAATATCACATAGAATAGGAAAGAAAATAAATGCAGCTGAAGCAGCTGCAAAGCTTTTGTGCTTACTGTTAACAGACTGTATGTCAGCAGCATTGACACCATTCTGCTAATATGTGAAAACGGTTCCACTCAGAGGGGTAGAGAACCCTAATGGCAGATCATTGCCTTGAGTTGCCAGTGGTAGGACTGCGCAACATATAGTAGCACTGTCCTATTTTAAAGGTCTGGCAGGGAGCAGTCCCCTGTTACCCAATGAGAGGAAAACAGAAAGATTCAAGGGAAAGTAACTATAATCAAGCAAAAATGAACAATTGGACCTGGAGGCTTCAAAGGAAAACAAAACTAATGCCTTTCATCAGATATTCAGAGGTTTTACCTTGCATGGTTTTGCATGTTGTAAAAAAGGGGGGACTTTACTAAATATAGGGACATAATGCTTCGTGCCTAGTTCAAAACTAAAAAATGAACAAAATTAGACAATAGAAATACAAAAAAGAATATACGTTAAATCAAGGTTGGAAGAGAACAAAAAAACAGTTGTGTAAGTGTATTATAAGTAACAAGGAAACATTGGGTCGATGTCAAATATCAGAGTCTCTAATGACTGCAGATAACAGGGTGACTGTGCCTACCATTATCTGAGCATGCCCATTAGGGAAGGTTCCTGTTGCATCACCACTGATTGGATCTTGACAGTTTCTGAGCCGACATCTAAAAGCATCTTGCACCTAGGTATGAGAGGAATTTCAGTTTGAAGAAATTTGCTTAACCAAACTTAGCCAGACTTGAATGTTTCGACAGAAGATTTGCTTTAATCTCCATGTCACTAGAAAGCAATAACTTGGGGAACTGATTCTACCTCTCTCCGTAGGATGCAGTGCACCATTACAATGACAAAGCCCTGCAAGGAGTCAAAAACGGCAAAGAGGATCTGGAAGAGAATGGAACGCTTGTCCGTCATGGCGAGCACGGCGGACATCCAGGTCAAAGCCAGCAGAGGTAGGACAACACAGGAGCTCCACAACGACGCCCTGAAAGAAGAGAGGAAGGATTTTGTTCAGGAGACAAACAAGATAAGGTCTGGAGAGCTGAGTTAAATCTCCATGACGACCTCTTTCCTCTAGAATGATGGTGGGGCTTTGCTCTGCATACTGATATTTATGTAAGCTCATTTCAAAAGCCCCTCCACACTGTAGTTCTGATGTACTGTGGGTGCATTTGGAAACTGAATTTAGCGCACCCTGCATTGGACACCCTCTACATAAAGAAACTCCCCGCAGCATCGTTTTATTGATTCACAGACACTGACAGGCACTTACATTGCATTGCTTGCTGTTGTTGCTGATAAAGCAGTTGTTGATACAACACCGCATTTGGCACACTTGAGAGTTAATCCTGTATGCGGCTCACTCATCTGTCTGTGGGACACAAGAGACATTGGGACAACATCATGACAAACAACGCCAACATCCACCTGACTTCACATTTTCCTCCATCATGCGAACAACAGCAGGGCCATTGTGTGGGTGTTAAAATCATTTTCATCTTGGACTCATTCTGCCAAAGAAATACAAAGCCGTGTCCCTCCCAAGAGGGAACTAACCTCTTTATGCCTCTAATTTTATTTTAGCATAAAGAAAAAAGTAAGTACAGATCTCCATACATATAAGAAAATAATCAAAGCATACAGTTTTTATACAGGCATATTCAGAAATTAAAATATTTTTGAAAAGTTAATTTGTTTCAGTAACTTAATTTACTAAGTAAAAAACATCATACAGACTAATTATACACAGTCTGATGTTTTACACCTTTATTTCTGGTATTTTATAATTTTCTGCTTACAGCTCATGAAAGCACAACATTTAAGATTAAAATATGACATTAGACTATTAACATTTTTTATACAGAGATGTTGGTTTATTGCAAAATGTTTAACATCTGCCTAAGGGTTGTCATTTTAAAATGTTGCTTTTAATTTGACAAACAATCCTCCTCTGAACACATTCTAATCTATTGAATATGACTTTATTTTGGAAAATGTTAATATTCAAAAATGAAGAAGAAAAACGGGTACTAACAAGGATGTGCTGTCATACCCTGCTCGATGCTTCAGTTTCTTGTCCAGGATTCCATCTCTGGACACTAACTTATTAAATACCAAAATACCAATCACCATGTTGACCTGTTAAAAGAGAGGAAAACAGAATATTCAGAATCAAACTTCCCAAACTTCTATTAAGTACACAGCAGATAATCAAAGATTGATGTAATTATTCTGGAGCCTTTTCTTCTATCTGCAATGAGCCTTGACTTCTAGCTTCTGCCGTTTGCTCTTCCAATGGCATTTCAGGCAATGGATGTGACATGGCTTGCACACTCATCCCAGCACAGCAACCTCAAGAAAGAAATCTGCCTGCTAGATTGGTCACATCACAATCACAAACTTCAATGTATTTAATTGGGATTTTATGAGTTAGAGCAACACAACGCAGAGCATCCTTTTGCAGGAAAAGAAACTTAGAAATTTAGAAATGTTTTACAAATAAAAGAACTGAATATTTTGATGTACATATGAAGTCACCCCACAAGTCTACGCTTGCAAAACAATTGCCCTCAGAATTCCTCTAATTTGTAAATAGGAAATTTATTCTAAATCTAGCTGTCCTGTAAAGGCCTCTGCTACAGAACATTCGAGAACAAATTGCATCATGGAGATCTAGGAACACAGGCACAGTTTAAAGCAGGGTTGGGTTATAAAATAATATCATATGCTTTAAATAAATGACAGCGGGAACGTCTTCAGCCTCCTGCGCTCTGCTGCCACTCATGATTCCACTCCCCTGTGTAACTGTTTTGACCTTAATTAGAAAGATCTGAATCTGAAAAAAATATAATCTGAAACTTAAGGAATTTTTTTTATCAAACTTGAAAAATATATAATACTGAACTTTCTGAATTAAAGTTTATTGAGAGAAATACAAAATAAAAATACCATTGAAATTTTAATTAATATAAACATTCAATAGATTTCTTTTTTTTATCCTTTTTTTTTTCCTTGCAGGAAAAGGTGCTCTGGTGAAAGATTCAGCTGCCCTAAATATACTGTCAGAAGTGCAACTGACAATTAAAATTACCATAAAGCATAATCGGATGTTATTAAAGTATATAGTATAATTGAGACCGAAATCATTGTGAGAGTCTTTGACAGACCGAAACATTTGTTTCCAGACTCCCTCCATCCAATTTGAGTGAAGTTTAGAAGAAAAACAAAGAAGTCCTAACCGTGACCCAAAATATCTGCAGAGGCAATGGAACATGCTTCTACAAAATATTGACTCAGAGGGGCTGAATACAAATATGCCACACTTTAGTTTTTATTTGTAAAATCTTCAAAGAACATGTACATCTTTTCTTCTACTTTACAATTATGATCTACTTTGTGTTGATCTACCCCATAAAAAAACATTAAAGTTGACAATTGTAACATGACAAAATGTAAAAAAAAAAAAAAAAAAAGTTGATGTAATACTTTTATATGGCATTATAACGAAACATTTTACTTACAAAGACATAATATATATTTGCAGGTATATGGTATTTGGTTGCTGTTAGGAGCAATGGCGGTAACGTATCAGTACAAATATGACTTTAATACTCTGTGGCATGATATTCTCACTGCAGATGGTCAGATGGGAGCTTGTGCTCCTCTGAAGTTTATTACAAAAGAAAACTACAGCCAACCAAGAGTTGAAGTGGGTTCTTTTTCTTTACTCGTAAATTAAATCCTTTGGTCGTTTTCATATTCCGCCAAAGTATGGAAACTCGACAGTGAAAAATAGCATTACATTTCTGCTGTCATGGTAATTTAGCAATCTGGATAATGATAAGTTTGTGGGTCATTTTCTAATTACAACTATGTAAATATAGGGCGATTAAATTACCCTGCTATATCAGATGCTGGACAAATCTAAATCATAAATACTTAATAACCCTATTGCTACATGGAAGAGTATTATATTGTAAACGAAAAGGGATTATTTGAACACAGTGCCTGATGAGATGCTTATTACTTTGACTTGGAAACCACAACACAGTTAAACAGCAATCATATTGAATCATGACTAAAACAAATGAAAATTATAGATTGTGATAATGATTTTCTTTGCTAATGAAATAATTGATGAAGTGATAAATATATTAACATTTTTAAACACACTGTATTATACAAACAAGTAAAGTGGAATAAAAAGCAGACATCGGTAACCAAGACGTACCAAAACAACAGCAGCTGCAGGTCCAACAAAGGCATACAGGAGCCCACCCTCCAAGGAGAGCCAACAGCTGCGTGGGGAAACAAGGAAAAAAACAATTAACTCCCACTACAGCATTAACTTCCACGTTAATGGTGCACTCCAGCGCACCATTGTTATTTTGCTCAATTGTCAGCGGAGAGGTGCCATATGCTGTTACTCCACACCCAAAGTTTCACAGAGCAATAAAATGCTAAGGAGAGTTTAAGCAGTGTTTATGCATTTGGTTTCCAGCAGAGAGGCAGCTCACATGAAATTGGGGTCTTGCTGTGCTATTTTGAAATGTGATTGGGTTCATGGGACTTTGTTTATGGCTCTATTTAGGATAAGTAAGCCACTGCAGAAGGATTTGATCATTATTCTTAAGTGTTGCCATGAACCCAACATGTCTGTGTGCAGAATATCAAAGAGGGGAGGAAAAAAGCAAGAACTTACTATAAGGGTGTCCCGTAGCCCTTTGTTTTAGTGAATCCCATTGAAATGGCGACAACTAAAGCTGGTAATCCTTAAAAGACAGAACATTAAATAGTTACTTAAGCAGTTTGAGTCACAAGAACATAAACTCTCTTCAGTGCACCAAAAACAGAAGCAAGGCACTGTACCTTCCAGTCATAAAACAAAGTGCAGCTAAAGTGATTCCATTAGAGACCACAGCATGAGGCTATGCAGACATCTGAGAGTATATGATCAGCTATATATATTTGACCATTTTACTCATTATATTGTAAAAATTCCCTTAGGAGGTGATGGAAATAGGACTGCAAGGTGTTTTAACAAAATGGCAGTGGTGTGTCACACGCAGGAAGCCATGTAGCTAGATTTCATCTCTGTATTGTGAGAAATTTCACCACTCTTCACCCCCCTCCCCCCCCCCCATTGCAACAGGAATAGGGGTATTTTGCTATGTGGCTCCTCATTATGGATCAGTGTAATTGATTCAGTCTTCACTATTGTGTGCTCGGAATATTAAAGCGTTTCCTCTCCGAATGGCGCGGGCAGGTGCAATTGATGTAATCAGTTTCCTGAAGGCACGAGCCAAAGACCCTGGGGCCATTCTGTGCCTCTCTGCAGTGCTGAAGAGGTAAAGTGTGCTGAGTGCTCACAAGCACGCCATAAATCAGAGCGCAGCAACAGTGCGGAGTGGGTGATGTACTCAAGCGGGCTGAATTAAGACACAGGCAGTATTCTTTGGGGGGCATGTTGCTTCATGATCAACTTTAATCAAGTCAGTGTCACCTGTTTTCTTACATGTAAAAAGTGCAAAATATGTTTCTAGGGTTTGCATGTGCATGCATTTATGTTTTTTATATATTTTTTATTCAATGCATCTTTTCTTAAATGTTATTTGTCTGGGATTTGTTTATCATCAGCATTTCTGCTTATGCTTTTTTTAAAAAGCAGTCCAAGTGATAGTAAAACAGCCTTTGTCCATGTTTTGCAGCAAGCAATGGCACTGCAATGACTAAGAGAGCCTTGTTTGTTGCTAGGTAACAAGAAGAATGAGAGTGGGCTCTTTCATAATCAGGTAGATTTTTTTAAAGTAGAAATTTCTCCTGTAGTCTGAAAGAAGGAGCTATTCGGACAGGAGATTCAGACTGACATCACATCAAGGAGAAATCTTTGCATTTTGATACAGATAATTTTGCCTGTCAGGATTTATTACCAGACGTCGTTATTTTGAACAATGATTTAGTTTTTTTAGAAACTGGTATATACACATTATGTAATGATGTTTGAATATGACCAACTGCATTTATTTACGGAATCAAACAAGATTGACTATTAGATTTAGCCAAATAATTAAAAAAAGATAATTTAAACTCCCTCATACTAAATACTGCTTTAGCATGTATTTTTTTACTAGATTTTAGATTTAAACGCCAAACTGTATTATGCTGCATTGTACTGTAAATGCCAGCCTCCAACCCTCTCTATCAGACATAAGGTCATTGCAACCTGCTACAGTAAAGGAGAGCTGCACCAACGCTCCCCCACCCCGATCCCCTCTCCCACACACGTAGACTCTCTGCTCAAGGCCGATCTATTTATCCAGTCCTCAGAGAGCTTGACTGAAGCACAAAGGAATCACAACAAAGAGCTTGACAGAATGAAGATCCAGCCACCCTACAGAGAGCCACGAGAGCAGCACTCTGAAAAGACATACAGTTTGGTGTGGAAAGACACCTCACCGAAAGCTGCTGTGAGAAAACAGCAGCTGTAAGAAGTGACGGGAGCAGTTTGGGGAAACGAGCCACTCACTCACCCCAGCCAAGACACAGGAAACGCTTCCGGATGAGCCTGGTGCGAACCTTCCCTGTCACTGCCATGTAGGACTGCCAGGCTTCTGTAAGTACCCAGCAGAAGGACGCGAGGAAGAAGAAGTGCAGGAAGGCAGTTGTCATGATGCACACACCCTGTTGATGGAAGAAAAAAAAAGTCACAGAGATTTTTTTAATTAATGTGGGTTACCTCATATGAAGCTGTTATGCTGCTGAAATACAAAATAGTTGATAGCTCAATCAGATTGATATTCCTGTAAACCAAGACACTCCTGGCAGATACGTACAAGCCAATTATATCAACATTCCTTCAGTTTTTGGGACTATTCTTGGATGGACATGTACAGTCATGGTAAACTCTAGGACTTTGGGTATTTTGTAGATATTAAAGATTTTGACTTACAGCTAATTAAAACCCAGAAATATATTTTTCAGAAAATGTTAAGGCTATATGGGGCCATCAAACAACTAAACAAATTACTGCCAAATTGCAGCATAGCATAGAGGCAATCAGCATGTGGCTATGTTGATGTGTTAAGGAAGCCCAGGTTGGTTGGACTTTTGTGTACTTTTTTTACCTTGGCTGAAACATCTTGTTCAAAGAATAAAACAAAGCATCAGTTTGAACTGCAAACACCAGAGGTGCTGAAGATAGTTCAGCTCAAATCCCAGCCAGACGAGCTAACACAGAAAGCATTCCCCTGCACTAACCCTCATTAGTATGCTAGGGATCCCACCTGGAGGCATGTGAGCCAAGGTCAAGTGTTTTACACAGACAGGAGCAGGGAGAAAAGAAAGCTACAACATTACTTAAAAAGAAAGAGCACATATGTTATATTTCAGGTTTGACAACATAGCAAGACTTCAGTAGCTTTATATACGTTTCCATCTGTGCTCCACAGAATGTCTATAAATTAGTATTTAGGAAATTATGTCAATGCACACGTCCATTGTTGAGCAAGAGTAGGTGTTTGCAAGGCAAAGCAATGGTATCCTATCACTTTAAAAAGAGAGCTGAGAAGTACAATCACATTCCAGAGTGTCCATATCATACTGTGGGATCTACTATATACTTTACATTCCTAAGGCGAAAAGCATCTTAAGACCATGAATCCCCTGTAGTGATCAAAGAGTTCACACAAGTCAATAATCCAGCATTAGTTGGACCAATATTCTCATGGGATATTACTAATTTACACATTGATGTTATTATAGAAAAACATTTAACAATATTTATGTGGTAACTTTGAAGATGTTCAACTAAAGTTTTACAAAATGTCAGAACACTGATGTACATAAAGTGAATTTTAAAACTATTCAAAGCTCTTGAACGTTTCCACATTTATCACATCAGTCACAAAGGCAAATGTATTTTTAGGGTTTTATGTGATAGACTAACATTTTGCCCATAATTATCTCACATTAATAATTATGGAATAATAGTGGAAGGAAAAGCCTGAGCTTCCCTGGTAAGGTCTATTCAAGTGTTCTGGAGAAGAGGATCCGACGGATAGTCGAACCTCGGATCCAGGAAGAACAATGCGTTTTTTGTCCTGGCCGTGGAACACTGGACCAGCTCTACACCCTCAGCAGGGTCCTGGAGGGTGTGTGGGAGTTCGCCCAACCGGTCTACATGTGTTTTGTGGACTTGGAGAAGGCGTTCGACCGTGTCCCTCGGGGGGCCCTGTGGGGAGTGTTCCAGGAGTATGGGGTACAGGGCCCCTTGATACAGGCTGTTAGGTCCCTGCACGACCGGTGCCAGAGTTTGGTTCGCATTGCCGGCAGTAAGTCGGGCTTGTTTCCTGTTAGAGTTGGACTCCGCCAAGGTTGGCCTTTGTCACGATCCTGTTCATAACTTTTATGGACAGGATTTCAAGGCGCAGCCAAGGTGCTGAGGGGATCCGTTTCGGTGGCCTCAGGATCGAGTTTCTGCTTTTTGTAGATGACGTGGTCCTGCTGGCTTCATCGGAACGTGATCTACGGCTTTCGCTGGAGCGGTTCGCAATCGAGTGTGAAGCAGCTGGGATGAAGATCAGCACCTCCAAATCCAAGGCCATGGTCTTGAGCCGGAAAAGGGTGGGGTGCCTTCTCCGGGTCAGGGATGAGGTCCTTCCCCAAGTGGAGGAGTTTAAGTATCTGGGGGTCTTTTTCACGATGAGGGAAAAATGGAGCGGGAGATCGATAGACTGATTGGTAGGGCATCTGCAGTTATGCGGGCGCTGTACCGGTCTGTCGTGGTGAAGAGAGAGCTGAGCCGAAAGGCGAAGCTCTCGATTTACCGGTCGATCTATGTTCCTACCCTCATCTATGGTCACGAACTCTGGGTGGTGACTGAAAGAACGAGATCACGGATACAAGCGGCTGAAATGAGTTTCCTCCGCAGAGGGTCTGGGCTCTCCCTTAGAGATAGGGTGAGAAGCTCAGTCATCTGGAGGGGGCTCAGAGTAGAGCCGCTGCTGCTCCACATTGAGAGGAGTCAGTTGAGGTCCCTCGGGCATCTGGTCAGGATGCCTCCTGGACACCTCCCTGGTGAGGTGTTTCAGGCACGTCCCACCGGGAGGAGGCACAGGGGAAGGCCCAGGACACGCTGGAGGGACTATGTTTCTCGGCTGGCCTGGGAACACCTTGGGATTCCTCCCGAGGAGCTGGAACAAGTGGCTGGGGAGAGGGAAGTCTGTGTGTCCTTGCTTAAGCTGCTGCCCCCACAACCCGACCCCGGATAAGCAGAAGAAAATGGATGGATGGATGGATGGAAAAGTTTACAACTTGTTCTTCAATATGTTTCACAAAAAAGCAATTCGAAAAGTGTGGCACCCATCTGTGTGAACCCTTCTTCACTCTGATAACCCCTAAATAAATATAGTGCAAACCATTGCTTTCAACCGATTTTAACTTTTTATTTGTGAATAAACTTTGAAAACGTTGTATTGTTTACCTATAACTTTACAGTTATGGACTATTTTGCGTTGGTCTATCAAACGAAATTCACCACAATACATTACTGTAATGCTTCTAATGCGATAAAATTATATATGATCTAAATACCGATTTTAAGGGGAATGAAAGGCACCTTGCTAAATTAATTGACCTAATTACAAATTTCCTATCTGTCACTATGAATTTACAAAGTATTCTAAAACATAGTAGTATAAATATCAACACACCTTAACAAACAAACCATAATGCCTATAAAATATTTTCAAATATTTATGGACAGGTAAATTCTGAGCAAATCCCTGAAAATGTTCTATTTTAGAAATATTCTAAAACACGATGTTGCCTTAGAACATCAGATTTTATCTTGCTTCTCCATAATGAAATCCCTAAATGTAGACACTAAATATCCTTGTTTAATAAGATAGAAGTGATAAATAGCCTAAGCCAGGAATATTAAGTAAAGACCAATCATGTCCAGGGAGGAAAACCTGACTCTGTGTGACGTGAAATTTATATTCTGATTTTAATGCTAACAAAGAGACAAAGGGAAACCACATTACTTTGGTCACCATTCTGCCTTTCAGACTTACCCCTAAAGCTAGCTCTGACGTGGCTGCTGCTCATGTGCTGTCCAAGGTGCTGAAAATAGAGCCTGCCTTGTTATTTGGAAACAGGTCATTTGCAACTGTTATGTTTCACGGCTCACTTGGATGCCTATACTATCCAGCCTCATTATTCTAGCACAATTAAACTGCTTTTTGGAAGAGAGCGACAGATACAACATGACCACATTGTGATTGCACAGATCGGGTACAGAAAGTCATACAAAAAAGAGGTTTAGGCCTTGAGTTCACTTTGCCCTTTTTGAAAGGCAAATGCTGGGAGATGGTGAGCACACTGTCGGTATCCATGGAAACAAAGGCACTGAGGAAGAGCCCATATTAAAACGTGGCAGGGCTGATAGACACAGAGGTGAGAGGGAGGCAGTGACGAAGTATCTTCAGGCCAGGTCGGTAATGGCAGTTTTAGATGAGGGGTGAAAATGTGAGGAATTTCTTTCTTGTGGCCTCAATAAACTCCAAAGGTTCGGCTAAGGCTTTTTAGTCTTTATCCTCTCCCTGATATTAAGAACTGAAACTATATTGTCAAGACCTTCAAAAAGAAAGTGGTTGATAAAAGTAGCAAAATATGGATAGTGATGTCAGTTTTGATAGATACGGAAATATAGAACATATAGTTAATCGAAATTATGTTGATTGATACTACTAGTTAAAATTACTCGATGTATGCCTATTGGTAATTGCAGAGGAAATGGATACGTCCAGATTTCAGGTGGAAGAATTGCTGAAAGCCATTGTAAAAAGAAAGCCATAGTCCAGGAGTCCTGAATATTTATTCAAATCTCATCCAAAGATGCAAAGAGTACAACTGCATTTCAACCAAGATATGGCTGACCAACTAAACTGAAAGGCCCAGCAAGGAGAAGATTAACCAGCGGCAAAAAGGCCCATAATAACCCTGCAGGAGATGCAGAGATCCACAGCTCAGGTAGAAGTTGGTGCCGTAGTCATGTACATGACAGAAACCTAAACTTGGACACTCCACCCTCAACAGACAAACCGCACTGTGAAACACAGTGGTGGCAGTATCATGCTGTGTGGATAAGGTTTTTCATCAAAGCAGGACAACTAGTCAGTAAATGGGAAGATGGATGGAGTAGATCGATGGAGATAAACACAGGACAATCCTTGAATGAAACCTCTAAGAAGATGCAAAAGAGTTTAGACTGGGGGAGAGGTTCGACTTTCAGCAGGGCAATTACACTAAATATACAGCCAGAGCCACAATGGAATGGTTTAGATCAAAGCATATTCCTACATAAAAATGGCCCAATCAAAGTCCACATCAAAATGGAATTGATTATCTGTGTTAATGCTTGATAATTGCTGTGTACAGACATGTAGCTTGAGCTATGAAGCAAAGAATGTCCACAAAATGTGGCCTTTTGATGGACAATGCTGGTAGAAGTATATCTCCACATAATGGCAGCTGCAATGAAGGGTGGCTCTACATAATATTGACCCAGGTGAGCGAAATACATTTCTGAGGCACATTTTAAGAGTTTGTAAAACCTTTGAAAACTATGTGTCATTTTCATTCCAGTTCACAATTATGTGTTACCTTGTGTTTGCCTATTACAAAGAATCACAAAGGTTCAAGCTGAATGAATCATGCTTTATTCAAACCTTTTCTTAATAGGGATACATTTATTGTTTGATGTACTTACGGAAAAGCAAAACAGCAGGATGTTTAAAATATATTGCATCGAGACAGATCAGATTATCTTACTTTGGAGAAAACTGAAACACAGCTGTGAACATTCTGGCAGAGATAAGCAACATTTTTTAAAAGGCTACAGAAGTCTCTGAACCAGTTCATGTAACTTTACTTAAATATTCAAATTTGTTCTGACTCAGTGGAGGTGAACGAGGCTGGTTGTTATTTTGGCTGACACACCCTCCCATAGTGCTTTAAAGCAGGTGTCCCCAACCCCCGGGCCGTGGAGCGGTACCCGGCCGGGGGCCACACAAACCATAAATAACTTCCAGTATTTCTGTTTCATTTATTTTGAGTGTGACCGCTGTTTTATTTTGAAAAATGACCAGATATCCCCATTACATAACTCAGTCTTGACATGTCAAGAGGCTTGTATTGGTCACGTGATAGTTACTGCTAAAATTAATCCCACAAGCAAGCAAGATGGATAGAAAACAAATGTCTCTCGGGTCGTTTATTTGGAAAGGGGAAAAGACCAAAGGCTCTAGACCAAAGGCTCTCACTGATTCAGCGTTGTGGTGAGTTAGATTTTTTATGCACTTTGTATTTGTTTTTGTGGTAAATCTTGAATTATTAAAGGTACGTTTAAATGTTACCATGGCGACCAGAGAGCGTTAGGGGGATTAGTGTATGTTACTTGTGTTATGTTGTCTGCTCGATGTTAGGAGGACACTATTAATAAAGCTGCAAATACACATTGGACTTACGTCTTATGTTATAATTTTAAAAATACCCCATTTTTATACCGTCCGTTATCATTTAACCGTCACACCTTAAAGGCCAGCTTGTGAAAATATTGTCTGATATTAAACCGGTCCGTGGCGAAAAAAAGGTTGGGGACCACTGCTTTAAAGTGTAACTGAACCCCATGAAAAATCATAACCCCGCCCCCAGACAACATTTGAAAATTCAACAAAGTGGACAGTGCCAGGAAGAACGGAGGGGTATGGCTAAGTGTGGAGGATGAGCGTAGGGGGAAACGTGGGGGTGTGTTCAGGAGGACAGTGACAGCAGCTTAATCTGACACTGAAACATGGACAGTGACCAAAGCGACGTTGGCAGTTTTGCGACTGATCGATCTGATGGACGTTCATCTGTTTTGAACGTTAGCCTAAGTTAGCATTACCACTCAGAGACTGGACTCCTCCTGTCTCCCTCTGCGGTGTTGGCCTCGCGCAGCGCTGACTCAGCGTCCTGAGCCAGTGGATCTCCTCCGTCGTCACCGGAGGTAGAGGGAGGCTTTATGGAGCCCAACGGCTGCAAGCCGTATCAATTCGTGCCGCTGGCTCAGGGCGCTGAGTCAGCGCTGCTGCTGAGGCAGAGAGAGACATGATGGGTCCAGTGGGTCTAAGCGCTAATGTGATAATAATCGTAACCTGAAAAACGCCATCCAACTCCAAACTCGCCACAGGGCCGGAATGTCTGATAGTTTTATACCCAAACCCACGGGGCGTGTCTGTGAGAGCATGGCTGCTGTGACAGTCGATGCCTGTGACGTAAAGATGTACCGCTCTCCACCAATCACAAAATTCAAATGAAGTAGCCACCGTTCAACCCTAAGAGGGCAGCACTAAGACGTTTTTAGACCAAAAAGTGTAAAATTAAACGAGCACATTTATAGGAAAATGTAAAAAAAAATCCCAAAAACTGCAAGATTGCATTGGTGAATACCCATTTATACAGTTTAGAAGCAAAAAAATAGTTGTTTTAGGGTTTAGTTACTCTTTAAAGAATAGCTGTTTGGGTGATAATACTTTTTTAAAAGCAGCCAACAAAAGGGTAGCACTGGCAGAAAAGTGTTAACATAAAATACACTGACAGATATAAAAAAAATATTCAACACCACCACTTCTTCATTACATAGTTAAATGTGTAACACACCAGTTCTAAACAACACATTTTATTAGTCTAATTATGACCAGATGATTTTTGTTATGTAACTATTACCAAGCAATTTGAAAAGAGCTGTCTAGAATTTATGCAATTACAGAAATACACCTAACCTCAAACAAAAGAGATACATAAACAATAAGGGTGCGAGGCCATCTGCATACAACATATCACAAAAAGTTTATATCGCTAGCCTTAGTCATAAACTTGTATAGAAATGATGAATCTACCTAAGGGTGAAAAAAAGATTATTTGTGTTCTTAAAATCTGATTTAAAACACCTTTAAATGTAATGTAATTTGTCTGCAATCTTCAGATAATCCAGCATTATTTTGTAAAAACAGATCTGTTTAATGTCTTTAAAACTGTTAGAATCTTTAATTTCGCAACTCATAACAACTGCAATAATCTATTTGGTTTGAAACATAATTTGTTCCATTCAAACATAAAGAAACTCTCATTGCATCACCAAGTTATAGAGATAAGGTTTTCTTATATTGTTCTTACTGGACATTAGACACCTGTTGAGTCTACGGTCGTTAGAGCATTCAGTTTTACACAATCATCCTAACGCTGTCTATTTGTTAAATCTGCTTCCTTCCCTTTCATAAAGCCAGATGAAGAGGGATGGCGGACAATAGAACAGCATAGAGACGCACACACAGGTGACTCACTGACTTCCTGCTCCCAGTGGACACCTCCACAGAGAAGAGATGATTTCTATTAGATGACGAGCAACTCTGAATCCACAAACAGAGGAGCCAATTATATGCACTTCTTACAGGAGATGGAGGAAAAACAAGTGAGGCAGTGTCATGCACCATGGCAATTAAACCCACACAGGGACTGTGTTTTCTCCTCTTGCTGGCCCACCACTCAAACATGGGGCTCGGCTGTACGTCTGATCAAACAGATTAAATATTTCTCAAATATTTTTACAGCTGGATTTTCAACAAGGGGCTAAGGAGGAAGTGTTGATGAACTCAATGTCCTGAAAGTTTTTTTCTTTCCCAAAGCACAAATGTGACTGAATAAATCCACCATATTAGGCTCTTTTTCAACTTTAACTGGGTTGTTTGGCTTCTTAAAACCATTAGAATTGAAATTATAAACTGGAAACATATCTGCTAGAGTAGAAACTAGTAAACTATTGTACAAAAAAATAAAGGATAGAAATACATACAAGACAATTTAGAAAGAAAACCTATATGATGTTTCAAAAGACTTGAGACCGGGGTGAGGGGTAACCCTCCAGCAGGACATTGGCCCTACACATACAGTCAGCAAAGAAGGGTTTAGATCAAAATATAGCTGTGTGCTGAAATGGTCCAGTTAAAGTCTAGACCTAAATCAAATAGATATGTGGCAAGACTTGAAAACTGCTTTTTCTAGACTCTTTCCAGACATTAAACCTAACTGAGCTTAAGCTATTTTACAAAGAAACATGACCAAAAATTATTCTTTGTAAAGACAATCACTTATCTCTTTGATATTCCATTCTTATTTATCCAAAATGTTGAAGATTGGCCCATTACAAATCACTTGAATCAAAGTTCCTTATCGAGTCTGTCGAAACCACTTCAAAATGACATCTTAAGTGCATCAGTGGATCTTGTGAAAAGTGTGTCATCCCTTCTTCAATTTTATAGACAGATATCCTATTAGAAGCATGCAGAGTGAGTGTTCCATGTAAAGCAGTGCTTCTTATAATCAACAAAAGGTGGATGAATGGAGGCCTGATTAAATCTGACAAGGCTTCAAATCAGTTCAGCTTTAGAAAAAAATGCCCCGAGGCCTTGTACATTCATGGAATATGCTACTACTGTTCGCCAGCTATGCAAGGGACAGCAAACAAGCAGATGATCTCATGCAGTTTCTGATATTTTCTGACATTAAAATGATTGGCATGAAATGAGTCAGTTTTGTTTCAAGTAAATGCTTATATAAACTGTGTCACATTTAATGTGTAGTTTTTCAAGAAATAAAATGTATGATTAATCAGATGCTTTTGATGTGTTAACTTTTTATTTAAAGTCATCTATTTATGGACCAGTTAGCATTATGATTTAGATCAAGTGATTCAAATGCTCATGGGTCAATCACACACATCTGGAACCAAAGGAGTTGCATAATGTATAAAATCCTACTCATCCTAATATCAGTGTCTGCAATATTGAAAAGGACTGCAGCAGTGGAAGGCACCATCATTTATGTGCAATGCATTTATTATCTGCATTGATGCAGATTGTTGTGGCTGAGCTGTTAAAACTCACTGAGAGTTGTATGGCCATCATGGTGATGGAAAATGAGAAGAGTAGTGAGGAAAATGTGCTTTAATATCGCAGCTGAAACCATCATTGCAATATCAGTAAAATTGCATTTGCATGATTTCAAGTTTTGTGCATCCTTAATAAACATATACACAGCTATGACATTTTGAGCTCGAACTAAAATTTCTGCACTGTTTAATGTGTTTAAAATCTAAATTGACCGCACTGTCGCAAAGTCCAAATGGTGAAAAGTTTACCATGCTAGTGCAGCAACAAACCAAAGACCCAAGTTCCATGCAGAGAAAGTGGGAAATGATAAGTTGCAGAATTAAAAAGGCCTTCTGCAAAAGGTTCAAACACACTGGAAACTGTTATACAATAAAATGCCTGTAGTTGGACAATGCATCTTTCTGTATTGCTGCCAGATGACTGAGAAGGGCATCTGTGTGGGCAGTTTGTGAATTCAAACTAATTTTTTCTCCCCAAACGATCTTTTACATCAGCCACTTGTTTACTTGCTGGTTACAGCAATAGAGAGAGAAAGTGAGATATTTTAGTGGAAAAAGTCCTTTACTTACAGGGGACCGGTTTTCTATCTGAACCCTGTAATGGTTCAGGTAGAAAAAGATTGAGTTGCTGTCATTGATATAGCTGATGGCATGGGACTCTTTTTGTACTGCCTATAAAACATGTGCTGCAGAACGTATAGCTGCTAATTTAAACAGTTTTAGTCTGATCCTAAATGGTGTACCCTTGTATGCACAAGGTCTTATTGCATAATTTTACTCTTCTTTACGTCTCAGTTTTAAATCCCCTCTTCAATACAAACTGATTGGACTAATCAAGTTCACCAGAGGGGGAAGGGTTTTGAGTCAATTGCAGTCTCATAAAGACTTTAGAACACTTCTGTTTTTGTTGTCATTATAGAAAAATACTGACAAAAAGAAATAATTGTCCTACAATCTTTTTTGGAGTCTCTTCTCATACTCAGAAGAACCACATTCAAAAACAGCTATTGAGTAAGAATGTGAAAGAATCTGAAACTGTCAAAGTAACTAGGAACAGCTAAATACCAAGAAGGCTTTAATGCAAGCTTTCATTTTAAAGTTTCATGGTAAAAGAAAATTATTTACGTATTTTATAGGAAATTTGTATCTGTATCTTTTTACAGATACAAAGCGAAAAACTAAAACTTGAGTGCAGAGTGTAAAGCTCTGCACTCTTACAGTGATGCAAACAACTCATTGTCAGATATCACAAACCCTTATTATGTTTTGGCTCCAAAGTTGTCACAATCAATTATTAGGTTATAATTTTTCCAGCACTTCAAATAGTAATAGAACGGCTCAAATCTTGTCTACAAATCAATCGAACAATTTCTTTGCAAAAACATATTCTCTGCCATTTATTTAAGATACTAAACCCTTGTGACTTGTGATCCTGCGAGTTTCCTTCTCATCTTAGAAATTAATACAAAAAAATCTTTTAATACCCTTTTCAATAGCAGACTATAAAAACAATAGGCTATAGAAAGTTACTTTAACTCATCGGTTGTCAAACCTGTTACAAACGGTGTTTAGGGTGACAAATGGAAGCAAGATTGGTAGAAAACATCTCAGTGGAGAGATCCCAAAGAAAAACGCAAAATGAAGGTTGCAACAATAAAGGGATACATAAAGGGAAAGCTCTATTTTGTTATTTTAATTAAGCTACATTAAAAGCTATTGGAAATATATGAACCATTATTTGCATAATGCTCTCATTTTAATAAAGAAAAAAAGAATAGAAACTGGTGGGTCTCCTTTTTCCGCATAGTAACACAATTCAACATTTATTTGAAGTCTT
The DNA here is from genome assembly GCA_963556495.2 of Valencia hispanica. Classification (NCBI taxonomy): domain Eukaryota; kingdom Metazoa; phylum Chordata; class Actinopteri; order Cyprinodontiformes; family Valenciidae; genus Valencia; species Valencia hispanica. The sequence continues at coordinate 22,193,297 of OY747711.1, forward strand.
TTGGTCACATAACCTGGATGCGATTTAAGAATAATCCTTATTTTTACATTACAAAGTAGGAGATCAATAAAAATCTTGTGGAATCAGGTTTATCTCCTTACTCTAATGTAGCAATACAATTCAACAGTGATTCTTAGTGTTTGGGTCATCTGGAAGCGATTAATGTGCCCCCCCCCCCCATGTTTCGGCTGGCAGAAATTTGTTGATGTTCATGTCTCGCCAAGCGCCATCTCTCTGACAGCGTCTGTGATGAATAGGAATCGCTGCTTCTACTGAATCATGGAGAGAATGTCTGTTAAATATCCAATTTAGAACTAAACTTAATATGGGGGAAAAATTGACATTTGGGGCAAAGGAGAAGGACTTTGGCAATCAAAACAGGTGGAGGTAGTCCGACATCCGACTCAGTCTACTCTGTCAGACCCTGTGACAGCCAAACCCATCTGTTCTCCGATTGGATTGTTAAATTTGTGATTGACATGACATTGGCCAATGAGCTGAAAGGAAAAAAAATCACGTAGTTGTTTTCTTTGTATCCGTTTTTTACAGATACAAAGAAAAACAACAAGAAAAAAAAAAAAAGTTGTAACTTGTGTGATAATTTCTTACAAATACAAACGTGTTTTACACATGCACAAAGCAGAAATTCTCAGCCTGTTTATTTTACAAGGATATAAAACTCAGTTCACAAGTACACAGTCTGACTGACAAACAAAATATTTATGACCAGAATTTGAGCCCATACACATGTTGCTCTTCAACCCCTCTGCTTAGTTACAGAGCAAAAGTGGTGTGAAAATGAGCCATGTTTTAATCATAAAGGCAATAAAAAAGAGTGGGTTTAGCTGTTTTTCTGCACACTTTTCTGCAACAGCTGCATGGAATTTCTACTTCAAAATAACTCTAAAGCCGCACTGTTTTTTCCCCAGTCGATTTATAATTTTTTCTCCAAACTACGTACTTAATATTTTTAAGAGGGGTAGCAGTTTTTCTTTATTTCATATAAATATGGAAAGAACTAATTTTACAAAATAATGATTTACATTTCTTTCAAAAGATAAATGGGGGGGGGGGCGGGCGAAATGTAATTTCATTGTTTAATTTTCACAATAAAGTCTAATGTATATAACTTTTTTGGCTTCAGACAAACATTATTTTACAGTGGCAAGGGCAAAAATGGCTCTGGGGATAGAAAAGGTTAGTGACCCCAAGATCATACATCAAAACTCGAGAATTGCCAAAGTGTGCACTTATTTAAGCCATGATTGTAAACCCAGAGATTCATACCATTATATGTCTTAAAACCATTATTTTCACTTAGTAATAAAAGCTTAAAAGTTAACACAAGAGACTAAAATAGAGTTCTGTGCTGCCCTAATAGTCTTAAATATTTTAAATGGACCATAATTTTTATTTAACTGAAAAGCCAGAAACCTGTTACACTTTCCAAACTGTTCCTACTGTATGTATACATGAGACTTACCACATTGTGGGTCTGTGTTTGTCCAACAAGGATTAGTATGTTCGAGCAGACTATAGATAGGCAGAAGTTCAGCAGGATAATGGATCGTTCAGATCGAATATACCTAAAAGAAAAAATACAAGTGCTAAAATCAACTATACCTAAACACTTTTTAACTGCACGTTTACTCATAAATTTAGTGTTACTACATCAAATATGTTACAAGCACACAAATGCACCATGATATGCCTAAAGCGTATGTCTTTGCAGATTTTCATTTACCTCCATAAAATGGCATAGATTACCGCCAGTGTGATCAAGGCAAGGCAAGACAAACCACAGCCAACTATCAGTGTCACAGATGGGACCCCTGAGTACTCCATAGTCTGTGGAGAAAACACAGACAGAGACAAACCAGTTGGTGGGAAGCTGTATATGTGGTTCATGCAGGACAGTAAATCTTTATAATGGCCTAAAGTAGAGAAGCAATCAAAACAACCACCACCAATCTGAAAACCAATCCACAGTGGGCCCCCTAATTAACCGGGAGGTTGGAGGTGTGTGTGTGGGCTTTGGAATGGATAGAAAGACAAACTTTCCATCCTATGGTGGCAAAAGATCATTTAAAAATAGAAACTCATGAGTAGCAAAACATGTCACACACTGTAGTTCCACACCCTCCAATCAGGAGTTTGTGGTGTGATCCCACTCAACATCATTCCTATATATATATATATATATATATACACATACATATATATACATATATATATACACATACATATATATAAGTATATACACACAGTGGTGAAAAAAAAGTATTTGGCAGCCAGGTCTGTCATTTTCAACATAGGTACACTTCAACTGTGAGTGATAGAATGTGAAGAACAAATCCTGGAAATCATCTTGTATGATTTTTAAAGAATTAATTTGTATAATGGTGCAGAAAATAAATATTTAGCTACTACAACAAAGCAAGAATTCTGGCCCTTGCAGACCTGTCACTTCTTCTTCAAGAAGCTTTTCTATCTTCCACTCGTTATCTGTATTAATGGCATCTGTTTGAACTGGTTATCTGCATAAAAGACACCTGTCCACACCTTCAAACAGTCAGACTCCAGCCTCCAACATAGCCAAGACCAGAGAGCTATCAAAAGACACCAGAGACAAGATTGCACACCTGCACAAGATGAGATCAACTGTTGGAGCAATTATTAGAAAATGGAATAAATACAAGATCACTGACAATCTCCCTCAACCTGGGGCTCAATGCAAGATCTCTCCTCACTGAGTACACATGATCTTGAGAACGGTGAGGAAACAGCCCAGAACTACAAGGGGAGAACTGGTCAATGACTTGAAGAGAGCTGGAAACACAGTAACAATGGTTACTATTAGTTACACACTATGTCATCATGGATTAAAATCCTGCAGTCCCTCTGCTTAAGCCAGCACATGTCCAGGCTCGTCTAAAGTTTTCTGGATGATCCAGAGGAGGATTGGGAGAATGTCATGTGGTCAGATGAGACCAAAGTAGAACTCATTGGTATAAACTCCACTCATCGTGTTTGGAGGGGGAAGAAAGCTGAGTTGCAACCCAAGAACACCATACCCACTGTGAAGCATGGGGGTGGAAACATTATGCTTTGGGGCTGCTTTTCTGCAAAGGGGCCAGGACGACTGATCCATATTAAGGAATGGGGCCATGTATGATGAGATTTTGGGCTTAAACCTCATCCCATCAGTGGACACCTGATGCTCACAGAGCATTGAAGATGAAACGTGGTTGGATCTTTCTGCATGACTATGATCCCAAACATACCGCCCGGACAACGAGAGAGGCTACGTAAAAATCATTTCAAGCCCGAAAACATCACAGCTCTAGAGAAGATCTGCGTGGAAGGAAGGGCCAAAATACCAGCTACGGTGTGTGCAAACTTGGTGAATATCTTCAGGAAACATTTGACCTCTTCCATAGCCAACCAAGGTTACTTTATAAAGGATTGAAATTAACTTTTGTTATTGACTGAATACATATTTTCAGCAACATTATACAAATAAATTATTTTAAAATCATACAATGTGATTTCAAAGAACTTGTCTGTCTCTCACAGTTGAAGTATATATATGATGTAAATTACAGACCCCAATCATCTTTTTAAGTGCCAAATACTTTTTTGCCCCACTATATATATATATACAGTTGTGTGCGAAAGTCAGGGCACCCCTTTAAAAACAGCATATTTTATATATTTAAAAATGTATATTCATATTTACTGTCTCTCTGGTATATGGGAAAAAAAGACAATATTGTCAGGAAACATTAATGCATAGTTACATTTTATTTTATAAATTGAACAAAATTACAAAAATTTAAAACATAATTTTGGCATGTGCAAAAGTTGGGGCACCCTGAGAGTTTCAAAGTTTCAGATTCTTTTTACAAGCTCAGACCTCTACCAGCTCATTGGTCCTGAAGCATGTGTCAACAATTGTCATTAGGGAGTGCCAGCTGGTGCCAATTTGAGGGTTTCTTAAATACGGCGACTCCACAAACCTTGTACAAACACTCAGCAACCATGGGTTCCTCTAAGAAGCTGTGTAAGACAGAAAAAATGAAAGTAATTGATGCCCACAATGCCGGGGAGGGCTACAAGAAGATAGCAAAGCGTTTTCAGCTTGCAGTTTCCACAGTGCGAGGCATAATTAAGAGATGGCAGGTGAGGGGAACCGCGGAGGTCAAGAAGAGATCTGGAAGACCAAGGACACTCTCGGAGAGAACAGCTCGTAGTCTGATCAGAAAGGTAAACCAAAACCCACATTTGACTTCAAAAGACCTCCAGGAAGATTTAGCAGACTCAGGAGTGGTGGTGCACCCTTCCACTGTGCGCCGATACTTGCACAAACAAGACCTTCATGGAAGAGTCTGCAGAAAAAAACCTTATCTACGACCTCATCATAAAATACAACGTCAAAAATATGCAACAGAACATCTACAGAAGCCTGATGACTTTTGGAAACAAGTGCTGTGGACTGATGAAGTTAAAATAGAACTCTTTGGCCACAATAAGCAAAGGTATGTTTGGAGAAAAAAAGGAGCAGCATTTCATGAAAAGAACACCTTGCCAACTGTTAAATATGGGGGTGGATCCATCATGCTTTGGGGTTGTGTTGCAGCCAGTGGGACAGGAAACATTGCTCGGGTGGAGGGAAGAATGGATTCAATTAAATACCAGCAAATTCTGGAGGCAAATATCACAGCATCTGTAAAAAAGCTAAAGCTGAAAAGAGGATGGCTTCTACAACAGGATAATGATCCTAAACATACCTCCAAATCCACCATGGACTACCTCAAGAAACGCAAGCTGAAGGTTTTGGAATGGCCTTCACAGTCTCCCGACTTAAACATCATCGAAAGTCTGTGGGTAGATCTTAAAAGAGCTGTGCATGCAAGACGTCCTAAGAATATTGCAGAACTGGAAGCCTTTTGCAAGGAAGAATGGGGAAAAATCCCAAATAATAGAATCCAGAAACTTGTTGTTGGCTATAAAAAGCGTTTACAAGCTGTGATATCTGCCAGAGGGGGTGTTACTAAGTACTGAAGGTACTGATGCTGTAGGGTGCCCCGACTTTTGCACATGCCAAAATTATGTTTTTAATTTTTGTAATTTTGTTCAATTTATAAAATAAAATGTAACTATGCATTAATGTTTCCTGACAATATTGTCTTTTTTTCCCATATACCAGAGAGACAGTAAATATGAATATACATTTTTAAATATATAAAATATGCTGTTTTTAAAGGGGTGCCCTGACTTTCGCACACAACTGTATATATATATATATATACACCTTAGGGTTAGCAATAATGGTGGCTATTTATATGTGAATACTTCAGGCCTGCAGAAAAAGTCTAACTAATTTCTTCTTTCCTTGCAACAACACAGGTGCAGATCTCAATCAAATGCTTTATGTTTTCACTGCTAGTTCCCCAAACCTGAAATTACAGCCTTCTGCTTCCACTGATAGTGATATATGAAAATCTTAGCAGCACATTTTCTAATTTATCCCTGAACAAATTTATTTGATGAAAATAAGAAAATGCCACACAAGTATTTGCATGCACACACCCTCTTCCACCTCCATTTTCATAGTAGACTTTGGAAATCTGAGCAGCAACTAGAAAATATCCCCACACACGCTCCCTGCACTGCTGAATTACTGTTTAAGGTGATTAGCATGCCAAAGATTCAATTTTCGTTTCTCATCATCTCTCTCTTTTCCCCCTCTCCAGCTACAGACGCACGCACATACGCACACACAAACACGCAGGGTTTCACCTTTACATTAGCCCATCAAACCCACACTGAATAACAAATCAATATGCTACTTACTATTCCTCTCGGTTGCTGAGCCAAAATGGCGAAGGTAGATACACGATCACACGAGCATTTTGTATGGGATGCATCTGTGAGCACCGTTTTGCATCCTTTCGCGGACCAGGCTCCCCAAGAATCGTTCCTGCAAGGAGGAGGCAAAGGCAGTTAGAAATTTCTTCTTTCTTTTCTTCTTTTTTTCCCCCAGCGGTGGTGACACGACTACTGCAGATGATTCCCTGGTATCTAGCTGCGGCTTTTTAGAGAGACGAGATGAAATAAAACATTGTAGATCCGCAGAGATAAAGAGGATAAATGTGAAAAGGGAAAGAAAAAGAGAGGCGAGCAGACAAGACACGGCTCGTTGTGCGGCTCCGAGCAGCGTTTCAGCTGGAGCGGATAGAGAGAGGCAGAGATACGGAGGAGGAGGAGGGAGGAAGCGCGGAGCTGTCTAAGCAGACCGGTGCTGATTGATTCGCTATACGCGCATAAATACCAACCGGCCTCATGGTATCAAAACACCGTCAACCCCGCATAGAACTTAAAATGAAAATATTCATTATTACCTTGGATTTCCCTTCCTGTGGATCTTTTCTTTTAATCCAAACGGCTGATTTACGTTTCCCCTCAGCTTTCCTATCGTTTGTTTTTTTTTCTTCTTCCCTCAACTGTTTTAATTAGCAGCTTTTGAATGCTTCCTTAGGGGGGGTTCACCCTGGAAACGGAGGATAGCATCAGATTGATACTCTGTTCCTCACCTCCGGAGTAAGAGGAGGGGGGAGGTTGGTATAATAAAAATAAATTGTCATTAGATCTGGTTATTTTGCTTTAATTCATACCGTTTGAGAGCAGGAATGGTTAATTTAGGAGTGTTCATAAAAATCATCGCACATGAAAGTTGTTAAAATCCATAAACAAATAAGCCACTGCAGAAGTCAGACCACCCCGCGGAGACGGCGCAAGTGGTTGCAGCCAATTCCCACTTTTCAGCGCTGGAAAGAGAAATTAAATGATCGACTTGATTTGGCTGATTTTGAGCCTTCAAGAAGAAAAACACATGACAAAGATAAACACATTTTTTGACAGAAAGGTTGGAACTAAATGAGTGGTGTCTTTATTGTAACCTGATTACAGTTACAAACACCTGTTGTCAGATGACCATCCCATAGGCAAACCCCAAACCATAAACAAACAACAACAGTAACGTTTTAAATGTGCATTTCAATAAATACAAAAGATCACTTATTTAAGTAAATTAGTTTTGTAAGCGAGACAATATTCATACATAGACTTAGACATACATGCAAGAGTTTATTTTTGATCTAAGGCTACTGAAAAGTCAAATGTACTTTTGTGGGAAAAGCTTGAATAACATAAGACATCCATCTTAAATGATACTCCAATAAAGGATATGTCATAAAAGTTTATTGCAAAAGAAGCTGGAAGATCACAGCAGTCAAGTAAATTAATTTAAAGTTGAGCAGAAGGAAACAAGCGGTGTTGGAAAAAAAGTTTAAGAGCAAACTGAGGTAACTGTATAATGCAGCCAGAACCACTGCCACAACAGCCACCATAGGAGTATCCATGTCACAGGCTACAACTGGAATGTTCCTTGTGGTCTCCTGAACCAGAGACCGTGTCAGAAGCATTTTACCTGGACTGCTTACTTGTCCGGTGTCCTATTTTAAAAACGATGGTTTTACTGTGACTGATGGAGTATTGTCAAATGGAAGACTATAAACTCCAGCCCTAACAATGCAGCTGAGCTGAAGAACGCTATTTAGGCAACATAAGCTTCCTTGGGGCCTCAGCAGAACCACAGGTTTGTCATCCCATGTCCAAGTTTTGACCTAAACATCCAATTCTGAAATAATTTGATAGCAATGTCAGGAGTAAGTGAGATATTCAAAACAGAGTTCTATGAAGGACAAATGGAGAAAGCATAATAACACAAAGATACTAGTAAATAAACAAATCTTGTCTTATCTTATCCTTTCTTAAGTTCATGCAAAATATGTTATGCATATAAAATTGCTGTGGCCAGAGTGGGTGGTGGGAGGCAGCCAGCAACTTAATAGGTATGGCTATTACCCTTCTGCAGCATACCACCCCCAACACACACACCTGGTGGCATAACTGTTTGTTGTCCTGTAAAACATCTGTATCTTCGCTCTCCTCTGCATCAACACTTTTCATCACAAAAAGGCCAAACAAGATGCATGCGGCTGATTTACGACAACAGAGGACATACTGCATGTTGATTTGTGAGAGCAGTCCAGTGCAAGGCAATCCTGCTTTGTCATTTGATCAATATGGTAGCAATATTTATTATTCCTGGAAGGAACCTTGTAGCCAGTTGCAAATTTTGAACCATTGCTAGTGGTTTAAGACCATAAATGTGCCCACCTTACACTGAACTCCGTCATGGCCTCTCTGCTTTACTAAACTGTTTCACTGTGTAACTGACTGATACACATTTTAGCCCGGATTGGATACAAATGGTAAGGGAATGCATTTTAGTTTGTATTTGTCTATTTGACAGACTCATAAAGAAATTTTAGGAGGACATCTGTTTAATTAGACACAATACAGAATGGCTATAAGCAGTAAGTAAATTAAATACTCTAAATTCAGTAAAAGTCTTGTTTAAAATGTACTTTATTATACGTGCACTTATAAAGTTAATTTATGAAGCCCAACTTTCCTGACAGATTGGAGAAATAATTTCACAGAGGAAAAACCAAGAGCTGTAATCCATGAAATAAAAGTTATCACAATTTCAAAGATGGAAGATTTTGGTGATATAAATCAAATTACTTTCTTCATGGCTTCTCATGAAGAATGTCATAGACCTATCGAAATATCTTTGAGTATTTACGAGTGACAGATCAAAAACTCATTTTAAAAATATGGTTAATTGTTTGTGACTGCTACAGAAAAACAGGCATCAGTGGGTGTAATAAAGTTATCATGAGAAATATATATAGAAAAAAGACACGACATAAAGCAAAATGGCCTTTGTGAACACCCTTCAAAGATCAACACATTGATGACTTAAGAAACCTTGCCTCGATCAAGATGACTTAGTTAATTACAGACCTATATCTAACCTACCTTTCTTATCTAAAATCTTTGAGAAAATAGTTGCTAATCAAGTTTGTGAGCATTTAAACAGTAATAACCTTTTTGAAGAGTTTCAGTCAGGTTTTAGAGCTCGTCGTAGCACTGAAACAGCACTGGTGAAGGTTACTAATGATATTCTCATGGCCTCAGAAAATGGACTTGTGACTTTTCTTGTCTTTTTTTTTTTATATTTTTTTTCCCATTATTTATCACCCAGTGCTCCTACCTAGTTCCAGTCCTGGGGTTCCACTCTTCCTCTGCCAGCCCCAGGAGGGCCCCGCACTGAAACCCAAGCCTCCTTCATGCTTGGGCAGTGAGCAGGCCCTTCTTTTCACCTGATGGGGCAGGGTTTCCCTGGCTGGGCGTAGCGCATGGAAGGATCACGTTATTCCAGCCAGATCCTCCCCAACCCTTCAGGTGCCCCGGCCGGCGAGGAGGAGGCAGTATATAGCCCCAGGACTGGTGCATGTTTTTGTGGGAGTAGCTCACATTAGCTGCTCAAGGGAACACGGGGAGAACATGCAAACTCCACACAGAAAGGCCCTTTCGCCAACCCCACCCAGGGTGTGGGTGCCGATGATGCGGGGGAACAAAAACACACTCAGCACCCACAGCGTCCCCGGCGGTAATTGAACCCAGGACCTTCTAGCTGTGAGGTGAGCTGCTCTACCAGCTGAGCCACCGTGTACCCCTTGACTTTTCTTGTCTTGTTAGATCTCAGTGCTGCTTTTGACACAGTTGATCATAAATTATTTAGAAAGGCTCAAAAATGTTGCAGGGATCAAATGAACAGCACTAGGCCGGTTTAAATCACATTTGTCCGACAGATTCCAGTTTATTTATGTAAATGATAAACCTTCTTTGGAGTACCACAGGGTTCTGTGCTTGGACCAATTCTTTTTACTATATATATGCTTCCAATTGGTAAAACCATTAGACAGCATGGGATAAATGTACTTGCGATGGACTGGCAACTTGTCCAGGGAGTACCCTGCCTCTTGCCCCGTGACTGGTGGAGATAGGCACTAGCCCCCTGCAACCCTGCATAGGATGGACGGGTACAGATAATTAATGGATGGATGGATGCAGTTATGCAGATGATATATGATACACAACTATATTTATTCATGACTCCTGATGAATTCCGTCAGTTAGGTAGATTAAAGGCATGTCTGGAAGACATAAAAACCTGGATGACACCAAACTTTTTTCTCTTAAATTCTGACAAGGCAGAAGTAGCCGTCTTTAGACCAGAAGCTCTAAAAAAAGAAACTGCTTAGTCAATCACTTTATCTGGATGGAATTAAATCCGCCCCCAGTAATAACATAATGGACCTCGGCGTTATTTTTGACCAAGACATGACATTCAAATCCCATATTAAACAGGTTTCTAGGATTTCCTTTTTTCACCTTCAGAATAATGCTAAATTTAGAAACATCCTTTCTAGGAGTGATGCTGAGAAACTAGTCCATGCATTTGTTACCTCAAGGCTGAAGTACTGTAATTCTTTACTATCAGGAAGTCCACAAAATGCAATCGCTATGTTGATTCAAAATGTGGCAGCAAGTGTTCTAATGAATATTAAAGAGAGATCAGCCTCCCTTCATTGGCTCTCTGTTAAATCCAGAATACAATTTAAGCTCCTCCTTCTTACATAAACCCCTTAATAATCAGCTCCATCATACATTAGCGATCTGATTGTTCAATATGTTCCTAACAGAGCACTTCGCTCTTAGACTGCAGGTTTACTTGTAGTTCCTAGGATTTCTTAAAGTAGAATGGGAGGCAGATCTTTAAAGTTATCAGGCTCCTCTCCTGTGGAACCAGCTCCCAGTTTTAGTCTGTGAGGCAAACATTATGTCTACTTTTAAGGCCAGGCTTAAAACATTCCTTTTTGATAAAGCTTATAGTTCGAGTGGCTTAGATCATCCTGAGCTATCTATGTAGTTATGCTGCTATAGGCTTAGACTGTTGGAGGACAGACTGACCACCTTTCTTCACTCTGCTACTTTTCTCTTCTACTACTCTCCAGTTGCATTATTGGCTGTTATTTCTACTGTAAACTTTCTTTCTCAGTGTTTTTCTCTTCGTAGAAGCTACATTTGGTCTGGTATCTTGCTCAGCAGCAATGCCCTGTTGGACGGGGGGCATCAGTCACTGAGCATCCCCGGTGTATTGTTATCAACTTTTTCTTTGTTTAAAATAGAAAGTACTCATACATCAGTTCTTTTGTTCTTTCTGTTTTTCTGCTCTGTCTTCTTGAACCCCCAGACGATCGTGGCAGATGGCCGCTTGTACTGAGCCAGGCTCTGCTGGAGTTTTCTTCCAGTTAAAGGGGAGTTTTTCCTCTCCACTGTCCTTACGTGCTTCTCAATATGAGGGATTGCTGTGGTTCGAGTCTGCATCAACGGGTCAATGGCTGTGTTTACATGCAGCCAATAACCCATTCAAAACCGGAATATTAGCAATAACCCGGTTACACACGGCCATGTAAACACTGACAAAAACCTGAATATGCTCATATTCTGGTTTTTAAAAACCCAAATATTACCCCTGGGGTACCCCTTTTCTAACCCATATATCTGGTCATGTAAACCCATTTCGGCATATCCCCATCAAAAGTAACATTGATTTGTGTTCTGCGCATGTTCTATTTGCAAGGAATCTTGGTGTTTTGAGTAGAAGAACTTCTTGTATGCGCATAGAAAACTCCGCTTGCAGTATACAGAAGTAAACAAGAAGTGGAAGTAAACATGGCAAGACGCAGCACAGCACCACACTTTTGGAGCGAGGAAGAAACCGATTTCTTTCTTTCTGTGTGGTAGAACCACAGTGCTGGTACTCCTGGACCTCAGTGCAGCATTTAACACTGTTGATCATGATATACTATTGGTACGACTGGAGAGCTGGGCCGGACTCTCTGGTACAGTACTTGGCTGGTTTGAGTCTTACCTAAAGAACAGGGACTTCTTTCTTTTTCACATGTGGGGTGCCCCAGGGCTCCATCTTAAGGCCTATCTTAGTTATTATCTACATGCTCCCGTTAGGCAAAATTATAGCAACCAATAAGATTAGCTACCATAAATATGCGGATGATACTCAGCTTTACATTACAATGTCACCAGGTGACTCTAAACCCATTCAAACCCCAAAATGAATGCATCAACCAAATAAATGGATGGATGTGCCATAACTTTCTCCAGCTGAATAGAAACAAAACTGAAGTAATTATTTTTGGACCCAAAGAGGAACGATCAACAGTCAGCACACAGCTTTAATTAATACAGCTAGGAATTACTGATCAGGTCCGAAATCTAGGTGTAGTAATGGACTCAGACCTGAACCTCCAAGGTCACATAAAGGCAATAACAAGGTCAGCCTTCTATCACCTGAACATTTTAGGATTAAAGGACTGATGCTGCAACAGGACCTGGAAAAACTCATCCATGCGTTTATCTTTATTCGGATTGATTACTGCAACAGCGTTCTCACAAGTCTGCCTAAAAAGTCAATTAGACAGCTGCAACTGATCCAGAATGCTGCTGCTCGTGTCCTCACTAGAACCAGGAAAGTAGAGCACATCACCCCAGTTCTAAAGTCCTTACACTTGCTCCCTGTAGCTCAGAGAATAGATTTCAAAATACTTTTACTAGTTTACAAATCACTACATGGATTAGCACCAAAGTATGTTGAAGACCTGTTGTCACCGTACCAACCACCAAGACAACTCAGGTCAACCAACTCTAGCCTATTAAACATCCCTAGACCTAGAACCAATCATGGAGAAGCAGCTTTCAGTTTCCCTGCTCCCCTTATCTGGAAAAGATTTCCTGACGAGTGCAGAGCTGCTGAAACTCTGAACTGCTTTAAATCAAGACTAAAAACCCATCTGTTTAAAATTGCCTTTGAGTAAATGATTACTGTCATATGTATCAAATATGTTCATGCTCTCTTGCTTTATTGATCTTTCTCTTGCTTTACTGTGTATCATTTGTTGTGTATGTTTAGTGTGCATCATGTGTAATGTGTGTTTCATGCAAATTTGCTACTTTTACTTTTAAATTTCCAATGTTATATTCTATGTTTGTTTTGTTTTTAATCACCAAATCATGTAAAGCACCTTGAATTACCCTGTTGTTGAAAGTGTGCTATACAAAAAAATTGCCTTGCCTTGCATAGTGTAGTGAAAATCATGAATATTATGTCTTTTGTTGACAGCAGAAAATACAGAGGTACCGTTTACATCGGGATATGCCAATTGATCAAAAATTCCATGTATACAGGAGTAACTCTCTCTGCTCAAGCATGTAAACGGGTTATTCCGAATGTTTCAGAAAACCTTATAGTGAACTTAACCCGACCATAACCCAAATATTGGCTGCATGTAAATGTAGTCACTAACTCCATGCAATCTGCTGGGATTCCTGTCATAGAAAACTAGCTAAAACTTTAAACTGATTGGAATGTTTGTATTAAATGACTTTCTTTTAAAGTGCCTTGAGATGACATCTGTTGTGAATCGGCGCCACATAAATAAACTGAATTAAATTGAATTGATGGTCTGCGATGGACTGGCGACCTGTCCAGGGTGTACCCCGCCTCTCGCCCTGTGACTGCTGGAGATAGGCACCAGCCCCCCGCAACCCTGCATAGGATGGACGGGTACAGAAAATGGATGGATGAATTAATGGTTGGTGGTTAAACTTCAAAAAGTTAAACTTCAACAAATGTTTCAAAATGTTGAACCTTGAGGAATGTTTTTTTGCAAGGAAATAGAGCACCAAATGCTTCTTTTATGTATTAAAAAAGTAATACGCACACAGAGAAAAAAATATGAATATTTGGCCCAATTTTCTTTATTAAGTACTTGATCACTGTTTGGAATTGCAGGCTTGAAATTTTAACATTCATGTGAAAACCCTGTCTCCAGTGATGAATGACAATGTGACATATTTGATACATTTTGATCTTTGATCTTCTTATCTCCCCTGGTGAAAAGTCTTTCCCTAACTTTTGACTTGCTAGATAACTTCCCGTTTGTCCATTGCACAGGAGAAGCTGAAAGGACAGCAGGCGCTGACTGGGGACTTTCTGCAGGCCACTTTTGATATGTTGCATGACCTTATGAGGGCTCAGTGGCCTCCAGAATAAAAAAGGCCCCCAAGAGAAAGTGTCACTGTTGATGTTAACCAAAGTGAAACTGATGACATGACATTCGTAATATACCCTTTTGTTGACTGCATTTACAGTTGTATGTCAAAACCTACTTGACTTGGAATATTTGAAGGAACTCAGTTAATCTTAATTGTTTTACATCTTCTTAAAAGATAAGAGAAGTAAAGCAACATTTTGTCCCATTGAAACCACAGCCTTTAATGTATTTAATTAGGATTTTTGATGGGTAAAACAACACAAAGTGGTGCATGATTTGGAATTGGAAGGAAAGGGATACATTGTTTTCAATATTTTTTACAAGTAAAAATTCTAAAAGTGTACATTTGTTTTTAGCCCGTCTAAAATCAGTACTTTGTTAAACTACTTTTCTCTTAATGTCTTTTAGGGTTTGTCCTATTCGGTCTACAGTACATTGGACATTTATGCTAATTCCACTGAGCAAAATTAGCTTAAGTTTATTCAGATGGTGAAAATTATCTATAAATGTATTATAAGTATTTTAGGGTTTGTCCTATTTGGTTTACATGGGATATTTATGCTAATTCCAATTAGAAAAATAGCTTAAGTTTATTCAGATGATGAAATTGATCTATAAATGTCAATGCTCATGTTCTGCCATGAAATTTCATGTGTGGACTTTGACTGTGCCATTCTCACACATTAATGTGCTTTGATATAAACCATACCATTGCATCTCTGTTTGTAATTTTCGAGTTATTGCCCTGCGTATAGAATAAACAGCTGTAGCTAAACTGAAATCAAATTACACAGATGTAAACCCTTTGGATTTTGTTTGGAGGAGAAAAGACTGCTAAAAAACAAATGCATGCCACATTTCCCATAATTTTACTTGAAAAGACTTTTCAAATTCATGCAACATTTTTCCTTCAATTTACAACTTTGTTTACTTTTGTCTTGGTCTATTACATAAGATCCAATTAAAGAGAATTTGTGGTAATAAGACATGGTGACATACCATGCCTGGCCACAAAAAAGTAGCCAACTAGATTTAAAAAAGCAAATAGTTATGAGCCTCCTATTGGGTAACCTCTACTGATGCAATGAGTAGCTTCTCTTTTCTCAAACAACCATGTTGAAGAAAACATGCAGCCGTCATGGAAAAGATGTAGGCCTGTTTAAGAAGGATCAAATGATTGGCATGCATTAAGCAGAAAAAAAAAACATCTAAGGAAATAGAAACTGCTAACATTGAGTTAAGAACTGTCCAATGCATTATTAAAACTGAAAGGAAAGTGGTGAACCATCATCTTCAAAGAAGAAATGTGGTCGGAAAAATTAATGATCGTTGTAGGCAATGGGGTATCAAATCGATTTAGTGTAATCAAATCGAAGTAAAACAACAGTAAAACTCAGGGCTACAGTATGTTTAATAGTGGAGTATTTCCACATGCACAATGAGAAAAAAACACAAGGAATTGGAACTGAACAGCTGTGTAGGCTTAGGAAAACCACTGATCAGTGAGGCTAACCAGAGAAAAAGACTCCCATTTGAAAGGGAGCATAAAGATTGTACCCTGAAGTAATCGAAGAAGGTCATGTGGTCTGATGTGTTCAGATTTACCCTGTTTCAGAGTGATGGCTGGCAGTGGGCGGCAAAAACTCTTGGCCAACACATAAAACAGGTAAACAAACAATTCATGTACTTTATGTCTTCAAATTATATGAACATTAGGAGGATTCACAGCAGTGTTTGTGAAAACACATCAGTCGGACAAAATCTTCGGACATTTCGGACCGACGTCCGTTGGTCTGCGTTTCTCTCTGATCTGTGTCTCAGTATGGCTCCTCATCGCCCCAGAGTGCTGCTCATTCCAAGCTTTATCCCGGCCCGTAACTGGCCACTTGCTTTTAGCAGCACCAGAACTTTCTGCACAAAGCTCAAAAAGAGAGACTTTTCTGAGAGTTTGAATTAATAACGGTATTTATTAATGTTGATCAGACCCGCTGTGTTTAACCCTAAAGGCCCATCTCCAATCTTCCATTTTTAAGTAAGATCATTGAAAAGGCTGTTTTTCATCAGCTAAATGACTTCTTAAGACAAAGCAACTGCTACGACATCTTTCAGTCAGGTTTTAGACAGCACCACAGCACTGAGACTGCTCTGACCAAAGTCATCAATGACATCTGTTTGAATACTGACAGTGGAAAAATGTCAGTGTTAGTTTTATTGGATCTCAGTGCTGCATTTGATACTGTTGAGCACATTATTTTACTCAAACAACTGGAGAACTGGGTAAGTCTCTCTAGCACTGTACTAAACTGGTTCAAAACGTACTTAGAGAACAGGAAGTACTTTGTGTCAATAGGCAACTTTACATCTGAGCAGACGGGAATTACATGTGGGGTTCCCCAGGGTTCCATCCTGGGACCTCTTCTGTTTAACATCTATATGCTCCCACTGGCACAGGTAATAAATAACAACAATATAAGTTACCATAACTACACAGATGACACACAGATATATATTAGAATGTCACCAGAAGACCAATGGTCTGTACAGGCTCTTGGCAAATGCATTGAGGAAATGAATGACTGGATGTGCCACAATTATCTGCAGTTGAACAAAAACAAAACTGAGGTAATTGTCTTTGGAGCTAAAAAGAAAAGATTGAAGGTCACCACAGGGCTTCAGTCCATACACCTATAAACCACCAACCACGTCAAAAATCTGGGTATAGTGATGGACTCAGACCTAAACTTTGAAAAACACATTAAGGCAATCACAAAATCAGCCTACTATCATCTTAAGAATAGCTCAAGGATAAAAGATCTGATGTCTCAGCAGGACCTGGAAAAACTAGTCCATGCATTCATCGTTAGTCGGCTTGATTATTGTAACAGCGTCTTTACAGGTCTACCTAAAAAATCAATTAGGAAACTGCAGCTCATCCAGAACTCTGCTGCTCGAGTTCTCACAAAGACCAAAAAAGTGGACCACATCAGTCCAGCTCTGAGGTCTTTACACTGGCTGCCTGTCTGTTCTGCTGCTGGTCTATAAAGCTCAGAATGGTTTAGGACCAAAATACATCAGAGATCTCCTGACCCAGTATGAACCTACTCAACCCCTCAGGTCCTCTGGATCCGGTCTTTTATCAGTTCCCAGAGTCAGAACCAGACATGGAGAAGCTGCATTCAGCTTCTATGCTCCACATGTCTGGAACAAACTCCCAGAAAGCCTCAGATCAGCTGAAACACTCAGTTTATTTAAATCCAGTTTAAAGGCCCACCTGTTCTCAGCTGCTTTTGATTAGATTTTTATTCTAAGTTTTAAATCTGCACGGCTTCTTTTAAGATTCTTTTAAGATTTTTTCTTTTTAATCATGGTTTATATTCCTGTACTTTTGCTTTTTCTGCACCCTGCTGTAATGCTTTTGTTGTTTTATGTAAAGCACTTTGAATTGTCTTGTAACATGAATTGTGCTATACAAATAAACTTGCCTTGCCTTACCTTGCCTTGCCTAAAGTGAGTCTAATTTCGTATGTCTTATTCAAAATGATTATAGGTAATAATGTTTGAATAATATGTTTATATAATGTTTATATAAGCCTAAAATTACTTAATTAAGATTGGTGAGCAGGGGTGTATCTAGGAAGTTTTTAAAGAGGGGTAAATCGGAGCCAGTGATGATCTTGGGGTGTCACACTAAAATAAAAGCAGGCCTGTAATACAAAGGGGGCAGGGCCTAGACTGAGTGATAGACATCAGAATCACAACATGGGGGTTTAAAGATTGATGTAAATATAAATACTTAAAATCATCAAATAATTGTAACTAATTGAAGCTGTTTCTCTGTCTTATCATTCATTAGACTATTATCTACAGAAGAAGTGATAATGTAGGCATCTTCATAATATAAAATAGAAGGAGCTGCTTCAGAAAGCAGTGCAGGATTAAAATCACTGACCAATTAAAGACTGATTTAACATTTTGACCGATGATGGGAGGAAAGTAATCAGAGAATACTACTAGAATAAACTACAGCACTGATTAAATCAACAGTTTTACTTTTGTTCTGAGTGCAAAAACTGTTGTCTTGACTGGGTCTGAGCTGCGTTGGCGGAGGTCTGCGCTCTCAGAGTGCTGTTCTTGTTAAAACTACATAATTTAGCCAATTTTCTCTCCCAAAAAATTACACTTGAATGCTAATAATGTTGCAAAGGTCAGTTCCTATTATGATTACCTTTTAATAATATCTGTAAGATAAAAGAAATCTGATGTTTTACTTGGTTTACATATGACCTAGACAGGACAGAGAATGAGGAAAAGAGCAACAGACACAGAGGTCCACCATGCAACCTGACACAGAACTAACTTTTGGGCTTGTCAGGGAAAGAAAAATATGAGAAAATAATTGTTACCATTTGACTAATTTTATCATCCTGTTTTACCTAATATTGATACTGATTTTAGAGATCTTGTTTACATTGTCACGTTTAAATTTGAAAATAAATACATTTTGAATTACATATCGCTGTATTTGGCTTTAAACAAGGTTCCACAATGCTCAAGAAAGCTTCAATAAAAAGCCTTTTTCCTGCATAGGTTTCCCCAGATTCCTCTAAGAGGGTGTGGGCTCAGCCCCCAATGTTTCCAGGTCCAGGAAACGCCCCTGCCAGCTTCCTTTTACTCTTCATTACATAATTAAAATTTGTTACCAAGACTCGAGTCACAGACCAGTCAAGTCAAGAGTTCAAGTCAAGTATCAAATCAGGGCACAAGTCTAAGTCAAATTTAAAGTCTTTTATTTTTGTGAGTGAAGTACGACTTGAGTAGTGTCAACTAAATTCAGCAATGCATTTAAAAAAAAACAACTTTTTTACGTGTCCTGTTTGGCAGTGTGGAGCTCAGAATTGGTGTCTGAGTACCAAGTAGAAGCCCAACAGATTTACTTTCACAAGCGGAGCAGTACAGCTTTTGCTATAGTACTCCACTTGTTATATATGTGTGAGAAATCTTTATTATGAATTGCTGTGGGTTTTATTTTCTGATTTTATGGACCCGGAGACGGAAAATTAAGGGGAAGAAAGAAAGAAGACGAAGAAGAGAGGTAGGAAACAAAATGTCATGAGAGAGGGTGAGTTGAAAATACAAGAGAGGAAAGGGAACAAAGAAAACACAGGAAAACATTGAAGTCTGCCTCCATACCCACAGGAAGGCAGAGAGAGGGGAAAAAACAAAACAAAACACGAAAAAGGAACATTGACAAAACAAACCTAACATCGTGAACTAAGAACTACACAACCACATCACACAAGAATGGATATAAAAATACAACAACAATGTCACAGAAAAACTCATGGTACCGATTAATCAAGCTCTAGTAATGATAACCTCAGCCCAAGAATATATCTGTAAACACCAGAGACCCCACATCTATGTGTGTGTGTGAGTATGCTGGTGCATATAAGGTTTCTCCATAAGAGTGTTCGATAGCTGGTGTGGCAGGCATCAATCCGTCTCTCAGGAATCGATGCAGACATGAAGGAGATCGGAGCCAAGACGTCCAAAGGAACCCAAGAGCCCCAACCCGGACGGGGTCGACCACATTCCCCAAGAGAGGAACAAAGGAGAACCCCAGGGGAACATCCAGCGGCTACTATGAAGGGGCCCGGGGGGCAGCAGTGACGAGCCCATGGGCCCCGCCGGCAACCAGCCGCGCCAGGGCGTGCCGGTCCATGGACCGGGAGAGCCGGGGCCCAGGGGCGCCCCACCCCCCAGCAGAGACCCAACAAGGGACCGCCCGATGAGGGGCCCCCGGCACCGCAGGGGCCGCGGCCGGCCGCCACGCGCCACCACGCGCCACCACCACCCTGAGCAAATCCCCACCGCCAACATCCCAGCGCTCCACCCCTGCCGCACGTCGGGGCGCCCCACCGGTAGCCGCAGCGGATGGATAGCATCCCCAGGCCAAGCTCAGCCAGCACCTGGACACCAAGTTGTACCAGCTCCTGAGTCCTGATCCCGCGCAACGCAGAGTGCCGAGACCAGGCATCCAACAAAGGCCAGGGCCAGTCCAACCCGCCAATGAACCGACCACGCACGGTGCGCACAGAACAGGTGATCGAACGAGCAGAGACGCTGGATCCGTGTCCTGCCGAGCCACCGAGCAGGCACCACCCAACAATCCCAAACCTGGCACCCCTAAAAGAGGTGCCCCAACCAACCAAAGGAAGATATCGGCCCAGCGCATCGGCCGACCAACACACCGGCCTCCCCAGGCCCGGCCAGGCACGCACCAGGTCCGAACCGGATTGACCACCGATGCACCAGTAGGCAGGGGCATCCGTCACCGGCGGGGAGTGACGGAGGGGAAACAGGCCACCCATTAAATGTAAGGCCTGAGGTGCGCTAGGCGAGAGGGCAGTCCAAGACCCAACCTGACAGGCAGACAAAGACATACAGACAGTCATACGTTCCCTGCCTCTTAAACACATACATTCTCACTAACTCACCAAGACACCCAAGAAATGACGCTGTACCCTCACTCATTCACCCCATACACACTTCATGCTCCCAGGTCCAGGTACCGATGCCCCAGTAGAGCCACCAGCCCCCGGACCCAGGAGATGGACCCCCTACCTTCTAGGACGGAGACGAGCAGACCGCCAAGGGCCCCACGGTGGCGAGGCAGCCTGACAGCCCAGGACCCCGACCAGACCACCTGTTCCTCCTCCGGACCCCAACCCCTGATGGCCGGTAGCGAACAGGGGTGTAAGAAGACCCCTAGCCCCTATCCTCCCGCTCGAGTATGGTGTTGACGCGTGTTGTAATAATGTGCATTTAAGGGGTGGGATGTGGGGAAGGCAGCCACACATCCCCCAACCCCGAGCCCTCAGTGTCTGTATGTGGTTTAACAGTAGGCACCGGCACCAGAGGTGAAGCTGATTGAACCGCTCACCCTCTGGATGCCGAAAAGTGTGCCCACCCCAAAGTCCCTACATGTGTGTCGCATGAAAATGTTTTTAGTGGGAGTGTCTAAGTTGTATATTAAAATTGGGACGCAGGACACCACGGGATAGCAAGGAGGGAAACCCCTCCTCGCACCCCAGTGATGTGCCCATGCCCCAAGACCCTATATGAGTGGTAAAGTGATGGAGCGGGTGGACAGAGGTGTTGGGGGATGGGGAGGGAAGGACTGGGAGACAAAATGTCTTCCCAGGGAGCCAGTTCCCCCACTGACCCCAACAGGCACCGCTGTTCACCGGGATCCACCAGGGGAGGGAGGCCATGGCACGTTTAACCTGGGGCCAGCAATGAATTTCTAACTTTATATCAAAACTTACATTGGTGAAAATTTGTGAAGAAGCAAGGTTTTTAGCTGTTTTTAGCAAAGTCAGGATGGAACTAACATAATGCTGAAAGAGCTTTGGGTTGATTTGGTATTTAAACCTTTAAACAGAAACGCTTGACTCAATATTCATAACCTTTTACGTACAGTAGACTCACAGATTTCCTGCAGCGATTCTATTTTTTAAAAATGTCAATGGAATCCACTTACAATGTATGTTAAACACTAAAGCTAGTGGCCACTGAGCTAATGAGGTGGTGCATAAGCACATTCTAAAAGAACACACCAAGCTGCAGTTTTTTACTCTGTGCTCTCCCAGCATCCCATAAGCACTACTCACCACATACTGCATATTTTCAGGCATGTAAAAACATATTTAAATTGTTTGCATGGCCATATTATATTATCCAGACACTAAGGTGGAGTGCCTACAGCTTTGCACTTCAGGCGGTTTTTACAAATTCTTGAAAGACTGACATATGACGACTGGGAGTGGAGGGTGGGGAGCCAATGCTGTAAAATTATTCCATCCATCTTGGATATCTTCATGATGGGCAATTTATATCAGCCTGTGGGCCACACTGAGTATTTTAACTGGATGAGGAGAATGAAAAATGAGTGTGAATTTCCATGTAGCAGGAAATATGTTATTAATTCAAAGTGATGAACAACTTTGATAATGTGGTAGACATATAAATGAAACTACAGTTTGATTATTTAGATGAAAGTTCATGGGTGTACGATCATTTCAGTTACTGGTTTGTAGGACTGCACTTAATGCATTTAATGCAAATCTAAATAGACATTTATCTAAATGTGCGAAATTACATTAATTAAAGTTTTAAAAAAAATTGTGCCTCTGGCAGACCAAACCAAAACATGTTCAATGCTGAATTCAAACTATTGGATAAAAATATGAAGATAGGCTACGAGCACTTAGTCCAATTCATGTTGCTCTGACACACAAACACAACAATAACACGTAGTATAAATTAATGCAAAATGTGTTCCCAAGAGGGCATCATTAGTCACTGCGAGAGTGAAGCTTGGAAATCTAGTCAAAATCCCCCACATTCTTTTTTTTGAGTGTAAAATCTTTTTCTATATACAACAAATTACAGCATAATACATAACTTTATATCCTAATCAAACCCAGAATGGCTTGGATAACAATCTCAAATTGTGTTCATGTTAATATTTACATTGTACCTCAGAACATGTTATAAATAATCAGTTTTAATTTTGACAGCATGTTTAAATAATTTTTACGTATATGCTTTACTCAGTGTTTGGGCTAAAATACATTATTTTTAATGTCATCATCACTTTAATACATAACACTTACCAGGGTTTACCAGGGAGACTCACAAGTAACACAACATATTATGATGTCAGTGTGGTAATGTTCTGATAATTAAATTAATAGTTTCCTTTGATTAATAATTAAAGCAATACAGCTTGTGCTTAGTATTAAAGAAGAAACATTTTTCAAGGTAAAACTTGAATCTTTCTATCATGTAGTCATCACTTCAATGCCATTTTGACTTAACAGTTGCATATTTTCAATACCCAATACTATTTTCAATAAAAAAATGTATTGTTATTAATACATTATTAGATTGTGATTTGAATTTCAGCTCATCAGATGGAGAATATGGCTTTCATATCTTCTATTGCAACCCAGAGCTTAGGTTCTTATGCACTGCAGTACCTGGTAGTGTTTGTTGTAGCATGTTTGGCTCAAATCCAAGTTCTCCAGATGTTTGTGAAACCTGAAGCTGGGACTCCTGCTTTCCCCTTTTCAAATATTAATGACTAACAGGATTTGATTCCTCAAGAAGAAAACAGTAATGTATGAAAAGGTTACCACATCTACTTTCTCAAAAACAGATTTAGTTTTGTTTAATGCAATATAGGTTTCCATCATGTTTTTTTAATACTATTATGATTATTTCTTTTGTTTTCCTCCATAATGACCAAACTTTCTATTTTATGGCTTATGTTGTTTGACTCATCTTGGTTTTCTGCTTCAGTCACTCATTTTCATCCTCTGTCTTGTTTTATTATCATTAGTCGGTTCCCATGTTTATGGTCCATCTTGCATTCTGCTCTCTCTGTTCACCTGGCCTCAGTTAATTATCAGCACCTGCCTGTTGTTAGTCATTAGCTACCCAAGTGTATAAATACATTGACGTTTCCTTTGTTTCCAGCCAGACTGCCATGCCCCCCTTTCCTGCTCCAATTCTCCT
This sequence comes from Valencia hispanica, assembly GCA_963556495.2. Taxonomy (NCBI): domain Eukaryota; kingdom Metazoa; phylum Chordata; class Actinopteri; order Cyprinodontiformes; family Valenciidae; genus Valencia; species Valencia hispanica. The sequence continues at coordinate 22,216,993 of OY747711.1, forward strand.
TTTCTGCTTGGTTTTGCTGAAATTATTGAAATCCTTGGAGTAATTTTTTTATCTGCAAATCTGCTCAGCATTTCCCTTTATTTAGTGTTTTTCCCTCGCTATTTTCTTTTATAACATGAGGGCTTATGATATACAGGATTTGGAAATGGAAGGGTTTGCAAGAAACGTCTGTCAGATTATGTCTGTTTATTTTACATGTTGAGACATCTATGACATAAATCTTTTTTCCCCTTAAAAAACCCCAAACCTAATATCAAAAAACCTTTGCAGATGGACAACAAGTCTGAAAGAAAAAATAAGATTTTGGAAGAAATTGATTTAGCGAAAAAAAAAGTGTCCCATGTGTAAAAGCATTCTTCTGTTTGATGTTTTAAATCCCATTAGAGACTGTTATATAATCTGAGAGAGGATTTATGAAGATCAAATTGTCACACAGTGAGGAGGCTTTTTATGCTCTGATTACAAGCATTCAAAGGATGTTAAAGTCACCCAGGTACAAAAGCAGGCCACATAGACTGGAATATAGAATCATTCTATAAACTTAACTTTCAAAAACAAAACTTTTCCTTGGTGTTGCATGTTTGTTTTTTGTTTTTTTAATCTAAATACAATTAATGAAACTCCACAGTAGCATATAGTAACGTGATATACTTAGGCAAAACTTGGAGTCATTAAGAGAAGATATATAGTTTTTTGAAACTGAAAAAAAGCTAAATTTTAAGTCAGCGGATTCATCTTTTCTAAAGTGATCTCAATCGTGTTTTAAACTATTCTGTTTTTCATCTCCTCAGAGGTGGAATACTGGTATTCTTAAACTGTCTTAAGAGCTAGAAGCATTGACATTTAAAAATGTAATAAAAGGTTGTGAAAGTGTTCTTACTGTGGAGCCACTGACTTCAGAAGTATATTTAAAATGATGATATGCTTTATCTTTCTCACCATCTCAGTAAAGCAAAGTACAAACTTGTATTAAATTAATCAAATTATTTCAACATGTGTCATAACTTTTTAAACAATTTTACAAAGAAAAATATACACAAATATAATTTTATTAGGATATTTATGCAAGACACCTATTGTTATTTTCTTTAGCAAAAATTAGTACTTTGTTGTTATGAATATAAATGTTTATATGGATATTTATAAAATATAATAGTTAATAATTTGCAACTCACTTTTACACTATGGGTTTCAACTAACTTTGGTATCTTTTTTTTTATCTTAATTTGTTATCTATTCTTTAGGAGTTAAAAGTCCTTTTAAGTATTAAAATAACAGTTTTGCTGGTTTAGAATCAGTTTAAAATCAGACAATTAAACAACTTTTTACAGTTTTTAAGATTGTCTCATCTTAAATGAAAACTGGGCATTGTTATTGTGATCCACCATTTAGAATTTTTTCTTCACATTTTTACTCTGCCAATTATTCCAAAGAGTACCCTAATTCGGTTTAAACCAACGTGTTCGACAGATGGTACATTGCCCCATCATTGAGTCTTAAGAGCGTTTGCTGTTGGGTAATGGGGAGTGCCAAATGTTTGAAATGAAGATGATTACAGTCCCGTTGAGTCATTCAGCAGCACTCTGATTAAAATGACTTATTGTAGATCAGAAAAAAAGTGCTGATCTGAAAGCATATGGTTTGTGAAAATTATAAAGAGAATGGGGCAGAGTTGTCCTAATTGTACCTTTGCGGTTTAAAAATAGACCAGCTGCCCTCATATACTGCAAAAGAGGACAGAGAATGCTGAAATCAAATGCTGTTTAAAGGAGTATTTTACATCATGAGCTGTTAACTAACCAGTTTTGTCTATATTTGCAGTTCCAATTGTTCAGGAGCATAGTATAAAGCAGTTTGTTCCAGTTAATTCTAAATACAAATTTACTGTACACATTGTGGTATTGCATATTTCTGAGGTCTCCTTAACATGCTACATAGTGATGCTTTAAATATTTAATCTTGTTGCCTAAAATATTAATCTAAATGAGAGACTGAGTATTATAAAAGTGTGATCGTAATCGTAATAACTAGTGGCAGAGACTTTCACAAATCCTAGTCCAAGTATATATAGATGGAAATTAACATTTTCACAGTATATGCCATTATATCACATTCACATCATTGTTTCCAGACCTAATTTAAGTCATATGGATTTAACATCTTTATCTTTTCAGAAGATTGAAGTCAATATTCACAACATTCTCATAAATCTAACTTTTTTAAGCTCAAAGAAAGTAGGAGAACTTGTTTTAGTCCAGTTGATATTGAATATCTGAATCAATAAAACAGGAAGTAGCTTTATTTGAAATAACTGGAAGAATCTTTGTAATCAGGCAAGCTTATCAGTGAAACCATAGGAGACTGGATAAACATTTAGTTGATTTTGTTCTTAAATGACCCAAGATGAACAGTTGTTCTAAAGCAATAATAGCCAACAATCTGGAAGCACCCCTGGATCAATGAAACCCACCCTTTCACAGAAAGTATATGCATCTCATGTCAGTTTTGAAAAAACCCCAACAAACTTGGCAGCAGGAGTTCATCCTATTTACTAGCAACTGCATGCTGTGTTTAATGATATTATAACAACTAATCGTTTGTAAACACCATGGCAACTCAGAGAGGCAAATATTTCTTATTCAATTAAATAATCACACTTACAAGCTTGCTTAAAACTTTGGTTACATGAGAAAGATCACTCATGAGATTTTGGTCCCAGACCAAAGGTTTTAACCAAGTCTTGATTCTTCAGGGTGCACATCTGAAGTCTTTGCTCTAGCAAATTAAGTGTGACTCAAGTCTAAGTTAATGCTATAAGTCCTTATTTTTGACTAGTGACTACCAGTAAAAAATAGCTACTTGATTTAGGGGTGTTGGAGCAGGGATGCATCATAAAGTTGCAGGATGGTAGCTTATGAAGACTGGATCTGAGCACCCTAGCTCTATTTCCTTATTACTTTTTGAATAATAATAATAATACATTTTATTTAAAAGGCGCCTTTCTGACACTCAAGGTCACCGTACAAACATACATAAAATTAAACACATAAAACAATCAAAAATAAATAATGCAAGAAACAATTAAAATAGATTAAAATCACAAATAAGTGGATGTTACAGTGAATAAGCTTGGTCCTTACATTAGGTATTAGGAGTTTCCTTATTACTTATTGAGTGTCCTTACATTGAGTGATGTTATTTGGCAATATCATGCAAAAATTAAAAAAATAGAAATGAACATTTTGATCTATACAAAACTTTGCTGTCGTTTTAGGTCAAGTCTTCTCTTTACCTAATAGTCATTTGTATGGGCTACCCCACCCATCTGCCCTGCATTCTGTTTGTCATTTACTAAAAAAACATCTGCCCTTAGTCCCTTAGCAACAGTTCAACCAACCACTTCTGCTGTTGTGTGTGGCAGATAGCCTTAACTCTCCTGGCATACAGAGGTCAACTACTCAGACTAGCCCGCTTATTGCTTCCATCTCCAACACTCACCAGAGATTAACTTTTTTTGTATTGTCCATACTGTTGATTCCCTGTGTAGACAATGACAGTTACTGTTTCTAGTTTTGAGTGTAGCGTGACGAAATAGCATGAGGAGAATATTATCAAAAGAGGAACAAAACCAATCAAACAGCAAACAAAATGACATAAAAGCCCCCTAAACATCACCACAATGCCAAATACAGGCAAAATTCTTCAAAGTTTGGTAGCACACATCAAGCAATACTTTCATTAAAATATAATTACCCATCAGAATGTATCAGCAAAGAAACTGGCAAATCCCACTGTTTAAGGTTAGTTGTGTTGAAATCTTTTGACATTCAGTATTTACAGAACCTTGTAAGACTATTCATATCCCTTGACTTTTTCATATTTTCCAACTGTAAACTTTACTGTTTTCTAGTAATATTTTATATGATAGGTCAAAACAAAGTACTCCATTATTAACTAAGAAAGCACTCAGAGAGCGCAGACCTCCAACAAGGCAGCTCAGTCCCTTCCCCCAATGTTGTGATCCAAGTGTAACTTTTTTAGATTCCTTGACCACGCAAACATACATTTAGCAGTTGGAATCACACTGATGTAATTTTTAGTGTAGTAGTTATTCACGAAAATCATTTTCTTAGCATTAAACCTTTCAACAAATTTCCTTCTGCCCTGTCTGTGAGTGCATTGGCCTTCATGAGGTTGGTTTTTCAGTAATGTTTTGTAAGAAACAACTGAGGCCTTCACAAAACAGTTGTGTTTATACTGAAATTAAATTGCACACAGGCTTTTTGAAGGTCATTGGTTTTACTGGTATTCATTTTGAGGGCATCATAGTAAAATGGCCTGCATACAAATGCGTCACACACTTTTTATACTTTTATTTTTTATACTAATTGTTTGAAAAGCACATATCCAGTTTTCTTTTGCTCATAATTATGCTCTACTTTGTGTTGGTCTGCCATATACAATTCCAATATAATACACTGAAGTTTTTGGCTGTAACAAGACAAACTTCAATGTGAAATCATTACGTGAGTACTGAATACTTTTGGATTGCACTGCAGAATTGATGCTTTAGCACCTTAGTCAGTCACACTTTGTTTATCAAGTACATATCTCCATCATCTGCTGCTAATTTGTTCACTTTCTACATCTCCATTAGTTTTTGTAGTGTAACATTCTCCCACGTATAAGTATATGGCACCAGTAAAAACAAAAGCCAATTTCTCTCAGAAAATGATTTTCCAGAAGTGAGCGTATGACTCAAGAGTGACTCATGGTAAAGTCTTGCAGAAATCATGGTGGCAATTGCTTCAGTAGAACACTGCAGCTGTAGTGCCTGAACAATGCTGACCCAGGGATTTTGAAAAAAGCCACGAACTGAATCCAACTGCCTCAGTTCAGAATAGGTGGGAGTCTCAGCAAGATTAACATCATAACATTATTTGCTTAACTGTACATCTGCTAAATGTATTGCTAGTCTTTAAGAATGCGGTGAATCATATTGTATCTAAGATATGTTCACTCATATTGATTAGATTATCACATGCCCACTTACATTATGGTGCTGTCCCAGAGTGCACAATACGGCTTCATTGTTCCCTGGAATACAAGAAAAGTGACAAATCGTAGATCATAAAGATAACTAATCATTTTTATCTTCACAGCAACATCATTATAAGAACTTGAGTGTTTGTTTAATGTTGAGCTTCTGAAAATGTAGTTCATGGATTACAGAAACTATAAATTAGTCCATGGAGAGCACTATCACAGCACTGCACACTCAGACACACCTGATGACGTGCTCAGATTTACTCATGCTTTATCTCTAAGATGTATAAAAAGTTCTGGATCATAAAAAGGAAGTGTCTTTGTAATTAATTTAACGCAGCTCTTGACACTGAGTTAATTATCAAGCCTAGACAACAGACCTGCTTTCAAGCTCAGTTGTAATTTGCAGCTACACATATGAAATTCTCCAATTATGAGACAACTATTATTGTTGAATGAGACAAAGATTAGGAAACTTGTCTAGAATGAGAAAAGGTAGGAGGAGTCAAGGACAGGATTTTAAACCTAAGATCACTATACTAACTGTTAAGAATGGTGGTGGTAGCACCATACTGTGTAATGGTTTGCTGCAAGTGGTGCATGAGTTGCACAGAGTGAGTGAAAATCTTCAAATAAAAAGCTAGATGATTGAAACTGGGTATTCTAACAGCACTATGATCCAAAACACATCTCCAAACTGGCTTAGGAATGGATTAAAAAACACATTAACCTTAAACAGTGGTAATTACCTGGCAATCACAAACCAGGATTGTGATAAGAAATCAGTCAGTTTATTTCCAGCTAGAATTATGTTAATTCATTATTAATTAATAAGAGTTTTATGCTTACTCTTTGAAATCAATTTGAGGTGTTAGTTGTATTATCACTCCGCTATGGAAATTGACTGTAGGACTGTAACAATGAACAAGATTCAGTGCTTACATTTGCCAGGTGAGCCAATTCAATCTCCAGGTGGGACTCAGTTGCCTTGGGCTCGGGTCTTACAGTCACGGCGATAACCTTGGAGTTCACAGCAGTATGATTCCTTAGTAAAAAGCACAGATTCAGAAATGCTGTTATTAAATATGTCCCACTGCTTTTTTTGCCAAATTTTCTATTGGTTTTCAGTATTACAAAACAACAGTTTCAGTACATTATATATAGAAATAACATATATTTATACGTTATTTCTACAGTCTACACAAAACGAAATGATGTAAACCTCAACAAAAATCAATGCTTTAACCTATTACTAACCATAAATGCATAAAGATTAGATGCTTGGTATTAAATATGTTATTACAGCCTGATTTGATGTTTAAGGTCAAACTGAGCACACACATTTCAAATCTGGGGATTCTTACTTTATTAATCTAGTAACATAAGAATATGGATCGCAAATATTTTTCAAATGATTTAAGAACTTAATCATTATCAGGCTATTAACTTTGTTCAAGTTTTGCTTATACTGAATCATAAATATCCCACACTGAATAAAAGTGTGTTTAGCTCTCAATTACGCATAAAAGGGTTCAAAAATATTTAATTGTAATCCTAACTGTTATCATCAAATAGACCAGAAAACAGAGGTTGCAAAGGTCACCTAAACATGCTATCCTGTAACATGCTATAACTTTGCATTACCTTCTTGTTTTCCCCATATTTTAATATTTTTAAATGGAAATCAATGGACTAAATTGCTCCATCCAGAAAACACTTAAACGTCTGACATTTATAGGCATAGAAGTTACTTGTTTTGTCAAAGCTTTGCACGTTTGAAAAGTGGCAAATGGAAACTATTCAACTTTAACAGACCCTACCTAATAACCTTATCCCCATGTCAGTCTGGAAAGGGCAATCTGTAGTGGCCTGTAA